>JADLZN010006417.1:0-296189 GCA_018155175.1 Sinocyclocheilus anophthalmus | reverse complement strand
TAAACACTTGAATGTGGGTAAGTTTAATAAATAAAAATAAATAAATAAACAATATTTTGAACAAAAAAAGATGATAATGATAATCAAAACGTAGATGGAGTCAATCCACACCCCAAAGTTTGACAGTCATTACCTCTTCATGGGTCGACATTTTATTCCATAACATCACACAGTTTTGATGCTGTTTTATGTCTGATCGTATTACATTACATGTGGAAGCATCTGTTGTTTCGGTTTCTTCTTCACTTGTGTTTTGGGAATTTTGTACGTAATGTGTATAGCGCCCCCTACTGTATACCCAGGAAAAGATGGATTCCAGAGCACAGTATGGCTCAATATACACTGAACAAAATTATAAAATGCAACACTTTTGTTTTTGCCCCATTTTTCATGAGACTGAACTCAAAGATCTAAGACTTTTCTATGTACACAAAGGCCTATTTCTCTCAAATATTGTACACAAATCTGTCTAAATCTGTGTTAGTGTGCACTTCTCCTTTGCTGAGGTGGTATATCAAGATGCTGATTAGACAGCATGATTATTGCACAGGTGTGCCTTAGGCTGGCCACAATAAAAGGCCACTCTAAAATGTTCAGTTTTATCACACAGCACAATGCCATATATGTCGCAAGTTTTGAGGGAGTGTGCATTTGGCATGCTGACTGCAGGAATGTCCAGCAGAGATGTTGCTCATGAATTGAATGTTCATTTTCTCTACCATAAGCCGTCTCCAAAGTCGTTTTCAGAGAATTTGGCAGTACATCCAACATCCGCAGACCACGTGTAACCACACCAGACTAGGACTTCCACATCCAGCATCTTCACCTCCTAGATCGTCTGAGACCAGCCACCCGGATAGCTGCTGCAACATTCGGTTTGCATAACCAAAGAATTTCTGAACAAACTGTCAGAAACCGTCTCAGGAAGCTCATCTGCATGCTCGTCGTCCTCTTCGGGGTCTCCACCTGACTGCAGTTCGTCATCGTAACAGACTTGAGTGGGCAAATGATCACATTCGATGGCGTCTGGCACTTTAGAGAGGTGTTCTCTTCACGGTTTGAAAACCGAAATCCCGGTTTTTACTGTACAGTGCAGATGGCAGACAGCGTGTATGGCATCGCGTGGGTGAGCGGTTTGTCAACGTTGTGGATCGAGTGGCCCTTGGTGGCGGTGGGGTTATGGTATGGGTAGGCGTATGATATGGACAACGAACACAGGTGCATTTTATTGATGTCATTTTGAATGCACAGAGATACCGTGTCGAGATCCTGAGGCCCATTGTTGTGCGATTCATCCACGACCATCAACTCATGTTGTAGCATGATAATGCACGGCCCCATGTTCCAAGGATCTGTACACAATTCCTGGAAAACATCCCAGTTATTGCATGGCCAGCATACTCACCAGACACGTCACCCATTGAGCATGTTTGGGATGCTCTGAATTGGCGTATACGACAGCGTGTTCCAATTCCTGCCAAAATCCAGCAACTTCGCACAGCCATTGAAAAGGAGTGGACCAACATTCCACAGGCCACAATCAACATCCTGATCAACTCTATGCGAAGGAGATTGTTGCACTGCGTGAGGCAAATGTGGTCACACCAGATACTGACTGGTTTTCAGACCCCCCAAATACAGTAAACCTGCACATTTTAGAGTGGCCTTTTATTGGGGCCAGCCTAAGGCACACCTGTGCAATAGCCATGCTGTCTAATCAGCATCTTGATAATCCATCCACCTCACAGGTGTGGATGGATTATCTCGGCAAAGGAAAAGTGCTCACTAACACAGATTTAGACAGATTTTGTGAACAATATTTGAGAGAAATAGGCATTTTGTTTACATAGAAAAAGTCTTAGATCTTTGGGTTCAGCTCATGAAAGATGGGGGCAAAAACACAAGTGTTGCGTTTATAATTTTGTTCAGATGCTATTAGACTTTTTTCTGAGTATCAGTCAGTATACTTGCATGTTTTTTAAGTATTTTCTGCAGAAGTACATAAAGCACATTTTCCTAAAAGAAATACATTGTTACTGTTTTATGATTATTAGATTCTTATTTTTAGTTTAAAGAAAGTACTAATAGTACACTTTAATAAACTTCTTTTTCGTAAGGGTTTACATGTTGACTATATCTTACGAGTTATTTTGAAGCCCTTAATATAAAGCATGTTTCATGTTTAGGACAGTTTGGATTATGCAGTCTCCCTGGAGCAGCTCACTCAGTGTCCTCCTCTATTTTTCAGATGTGCTCGCAACATAAAACTACTTTGTCTTATAAAGCGCATTGTGCCTCTCTATTTAGATTATACAAATATACTGATTATCGTACAAACTTGATAATGCCCCGCCCTAATGGAACACACTAAGATGCATGCAATTATTGAGTTTGTGGCATTCACGGTGGAATGGAAAGCATTAAATAAGTATTGGCAAGAACCCATACTTTCCCTTTTAACATTGTCTTCTTTTATACGAAATCTCATGGACAATCCACATGAAATCCACCAAGGGAGTTTTATGTTCCCTGACATAGTCCCCTCTGCCAGCGTAGAGAATGGGGCTTAGGACAGTCAGAAATTGTCATGATTTAATTGCAGATTCCCTGTTCATTAGGTTTCCAATGCATTTTATGTTTATACTTAAACATATCTATATTAAGAAAATATAATTAGATATATTAGATATAATATATATATAGAGAGAGAGAGAGAGAGAGAGGAGAGAGACTTTAATAATCGTGTATTACATTCATTTGTGATTTTATGTGTGTTTTATAGGTATGTACACTGTTGCCAAAAGGTTTGGAAAATTAGATAAAAAAAAAAATGGCTTATTAAGTCCCCATGACATCAAATGGAATCTTTGGCTTTAGTATGACCTAGTATGAATAGACCATTTTTTTAATTACTGTTTTGAACAACAAATACATATTAGAAAATAAATATTAACTGTACCGTATATCTCAACCGCCAAATAATAGCAAATGAACTTTAACAAATATAATCAAAAGATGGATAATATATGCCTCTTTTCCCACTTTTTATTATATTTAAATAAGCCCAATATTACATGTTCATATCGTAAAAGTAAGTTGCACAACAATTTGTCATTTATAAATCTAGAAACCTCCCACCATAACCTCTTTGTATATTGACAATGCCAGAAAATATGAGGTACCGTTTCTGGGTGTAATGAACAGAATGAACAATTTACATCTATATCTTCAATAAATATGGTTAAAAAAAAAATGCTGCAGGGTAACATTGTGCAGTATCTTAAATTAAATTTCCTTAATTTTTTTTTTTTTTTGTAATGAGATATTTTATTAGGTAACACCCAAACCTTCCTCCATTTGAATCATAGACTGTTATAAACATGAACTACACTGGGTTACATCAACCCAGTGCTGGTTAAAATAGGACAAACCCAGCTTGTGCTGTTTGAGCCAGCGGTTGGGTTAATGTATACCCCAACTTCTTGGTAGAACCAACCGCTGGGTCAAAACAACCATATTGCTGGGTTTGTCCCTATTTTACCTGGGTTGTATTTAACCCAGCATTTTTAGAGTGTAGTTATCTGTTATTCACCCGTAGTTCTAATCATTTCTGAAGCCCAAAGTGGCAGAGCAGCCACAACCATCGGTTGTAGCGTGTCACCTCTGCGTCACTCCCGGATAATCAAATGGCAAAGGGTGGACTTGTGTGGAGCGGAGTGCCTGGTGGTTGAAACCACGCTGCGTATCCGACAGCAGTCCATCCCCTTTCCGCTCAGTGAACCACGCCCTTTATTTTGCAGAACTGAAGGCTTATATAATTTAAATGGATGAGTTTATATATATATTTTTTTAATTCACCCCCCCTCACAGTTGTCATGGGCCAAAATTAGCTATATAGACCAAACCACTTTTTGTACCAGGCTGTAAACATTTTTTCTGCTATAAAGTTGGGCATTCTAATATGGGGTGTCTATGGAACGCGATAAAAGTACTTTTCCATGTAATCTGAGTATTTTTGTCCCTAACTTGTGCGACGGTGACACGAAATTTCTAATTAGAACTTTTTCTATAGAGAATGGAATCTAAGACTCACGCCCTGCGTTGGATCCGCCATGTTCGAGGTCACGCTCTGGAGTACATAGCAGTGTCTCAATTGAAAGACCACAAGGATGCGGCCGACACGGCCTTCGAAGGACGCTCCGAGTCTAGCCTTCGCAGGATTTCCTGATTGCGCCAGCAGGTGTTCCCGATTGCCGCTCCTGTTGCGTAGCAACGGTGCAAGAGAGAGCTGCCATAGATGTTATTTGTTAATGAAAACGAAAATAACTGGAGCCTGAATTGTTAGTTCTTGACTTTTAATTACCGAATTACACTTTAAATGTAAGACTTACTTTAATATTGTAATGACGTGAAAAAATACAAAATATAAAGCGATTAAATGTCAACTTATATCTTACCAAAATGTGATTTTATGTTGTTTATTCTATTATTGATTATTATGTACATAAATGGACCATGGTGAACATATTTAAACAGGTTCTCAACCCTGTTTAGTTTTATGCAGCCGAATATAAAAAGTTAACTTAAAAACGTTACTGGCGCTCGCCTACTGCAGCTGAAAAAGTTGCTAGGCAACAAGAAGAGTCCTCCGTAGGCTAGACAAGGCAAGTGCTTCGGAAGCAGCCTTGATATGGTTCGCAGTTGTAGCAACTTAGCAATAAACTTTATTCGTTTCATCTCCAAAATAACAAAGTGGTGGAGTGTAACGAAATACATTCCATAAGTATTCACATACAAATTATATTTTTCCTCATCGACAGCTACAATACAAAAACATGGTCCTTTACAATATCATGCACTGTTGTACATTAAACTGCCCAACAGTAGGCCTATATAAAGTATTGTAAATGTAACAACCTTGAACATATTCAGAAGTAAAATGCAACATACAGTACACTGTAGTGAAGCAGTAATACTAATGCAAGACCATCATATATAGTTGTTTCTGTAGAATACATAGGCTACTTTTACTCTTCATACCTTAAGTACATTACAGTATGAAGGATAATACTTTTACTTAAGGTTTTAAATGCATGCATTTTTCCCTCAATGTGCTAACAGTAGTTACTGAAAGTATTTTACTAAAGTAACTCATATTTCTTCCACCAATTACTTTTTCATAGCTCTACACAATTAGTGCTTTCCTCATTTCCTTAAATCAGACCAGAGCCCTGTACTGCAGGATAAAGCTGAACCTCACTGCTGGACAGTGGAAATATGCACTCAAACACTCTGGGGACTACAACCAGTTTCTTTCCTCTGGCAGCCCCGGCCGGTCCAGCAGCTCCACCAGGGTCTCACTGCTCAGCTGAATGAAAGCGTACATAAAAAAGATTATTGGAAAAGAAACAAATGCATTTTTATGTATTGTTAATTTTTGATGTTGTTTTTCTGATGTTGAATTGAAGTTATTTTGGTAATCAATTTTAAAAAGTACTTTTAGTATATAACAATTAATTTCATTTGCAAATGTTAGTCAGAGGCAAAAATAAAATTTTATAGATATTCTGTCATTTACAATTTATACCTTGCTTTGCAAAAAATAACCATTTTCAGAACTACTTGACGTGTCTTTTACACATTTTCAACTAAAACAATAAACATAATTCTTTGCTTCATTTACAAATAACGTAAATTACAAAGTATAAACACACTCATTCTTATATTTTTTAAGTTTCCCAGAACACCATTTTCTCAAAACTGTCCTAAAAGAAGCGAAAAAGGAAAGAAATGATTAGACAGGGCTGCATTTTAATTTAGAATATGACCAGCAGACTTTGCATACAAAAACTTACAAAAATACAATAAAAAGCATATTTCTGGCTCAGCATTTGCCTAAAACATTTGTGGACCTTTGCTCCAAATAAATAAATAATAAAAAATGAAATGAAATAAAAATACAAGTTAAAGACTTGTCTACTTATTAAGTAGCCTTATAGGCCTACTTGTCTTGTTGTTGTGGGCTTTA
Organism: Sinocyclocheilus anophthalmus; assembly: GCA_018155175.1. Classification (NCBI taxonomy): domain Eukaryota; kingdom Metazoa; phylum Chordata; class Actinopteri; order Cypriniformes; family Cyprinidae; genus Sinocyclocheilus; species Sinocyclocheilus anophthalmus. The sequence goes on along the minus strand of JADLZN010006417.1, from coordinate 290,161 downwards.
TATATGGGTGAGGGCTAATTGTTGTGAACACAAGAGGTCCTGGTGGAAATATTACAGATGGGTAATGCCTTACCTCCGAGCCACAATGGCAGGGTTTTTGTCCCAAGTACAGGAATTATCAAATTCAGACTTCTAATTTAATAAATACAAGTTATTTTGCCTCAGATCACCTAACAAATGAATCTGTTCACATTTTGTAAGACCCCTGACTTTTAACGTTTGTTTTGCTAGCTTTTTGAGCAAATTAAAACAATTCTTAAATTTATAAGTGTATTCGTTGGCAGCCACAGAACCATCACTTGCTATTTTGTTTGAATAAAAGTCCCGTCGTCACCGGCACGCTATGAATTCTGGGATAGGGTAGGCTGCGAAGGATCCATCTCATGTATCCTTCATTTGCCGGAGAAACGGAGGACGCATTTGAAGTCGCGTTCGAATTGCGTTCGAATTGCGGCAGCCTTCGTCGTGACGCAATCGGCCTTCAAATGCGCACTTCGAAGAATGTAGCCTATGAATTGGGACACAGCACCAGTGTGTAAACACGCAAATCACCACAGAACAGAAAAAGCAGACCGTTTACAATTAATATTTTTTTGAAAACCATCTTACATACTCTTAGAATAAAACGGACTAATATGTAAATCTCTTTAAATAAAAAAAATCGCTCTGTGGTTTGTCTGAGAGGCTGCAAATATTCATTATTCAGTCTCCTTCACTTCAGTGGTACTGATATAGGCTAACTGCTAAAACACTGGTCAGAGCAGCAGAACCATGGCTATTTTTTAAAGGGGAGAAAACATAGCTAGATCTCAAATAGTGGATCACTTATCATTGTTATATTGTCATTTTCCCCAGTAAAACTGCTCATGGGGGGGTAAAAAAAAAAGAAATAATTAAGCCATTTATAGAGGTAACAGAACTTACTAGAAGCTTCTTTGAAACGATGTGTATTGTGGATGCTATGCAAATAAATAACCTTGACTTGAATGAACCAAGTTGAAGATTCTTTCTATTAGAGATGCCGAACAATGATGCAAGCGATCAAATAAATGATTGAATAAAACTTAATCCGTACAAACAAGTGGCTGGGTATCAACGAGCTGCCGCAAGATAACGTTTCCATATATGATTTTCTTCTATTTGTAGTGTGAGGGCTTACAGTTTAATACACTGTATATAATAAATCTACAGAGATCAATTATTAAGCCACATCTTATTTGAGTTGTTTACCATACAGAGTTTCAGATTAACTTTCATCTGAGTTCCGTAGTGAATGTAGACATTTTATATTATTTTATGTTTATATGATTCAACTTAAGATCGCGTTGGAATGATTAATGCTTACTGTATCACCATAGCGTTAATCAAAAGCAGAGGTATTTAATGCAGACATTGATAATTAAGGGCTATGGCATAGCCCTTATCAATAGGTTGCAATATCTGTAACGGCCAAAACTATGTTTTTGCATGCATCACATTATAGTGCGGTGTGCCCTTTAAGAGACTGATCACTTAACTTATAACGCGCGCTATGTGGTGATGACGTAGAAGGACTACGTGACTGTGTAATGAGAACCACTATGGATGATAAGTTAGCTCTGCCTTCTTGTTATTACTTTGTCTTTACTTTTATTTGTAATGCCAAGAAAGAGTTAATCTCTAATGTATGAGAGGAGCGCGTTGTCGTGTACCAGCCATTAAATGTGTGGGACCCCAACTCTTCGTTTTCCATCTCTTTCATTTCATGGGTTTAACGAGTTATCCGAGTCAAAGCATTACAATTGGCGCCCGAACAACTGAAGCTGGATCCGTCATCTATGTGGAATCTACGTCGAAGAAACCCTAAAACTATGGGAGTTGGGGAGCTGTGAGAGTGTTCAATCGGCATTGTGGAAGCTGGTGAGATTAGCTTGCTAACGCTGGGTGCCATGTGTGCGGGGAACGCTTGTATTTCTGCTTGAGTGGATGACGCAACTTTGTTTTTGATGTGACGAGGACATCGGATTAATTTGAAATATTTAGACTTTGTGCTTCACCGGACATTTTGATATCGATCACAAGCTGATGGACTTTTTTTTGAATGAGATGATTTGAATTTTCGACATCATATAAAAGCCTTTCACACAGCATTCAGTTGTACTGCAGGTCTTACTAACCGAAATATGCATTGCATCACACCCAAATGTTGTGAAAGTGCAAAAAACAAGTGACTTAATCACCCTCAGAGATCTAGTGAAATTTAACCAAGATTTGTACAGGTAATGATGCTTGGATCATCTCTACTCCACCCTTGAACAAATATTTGTGTATGCTGAAGATCAAGGCTTAACGTGAGGGCAGTTGTACACTATAATCATCCCTTCATAATGCATGTTTTAGTTTTGTGTGACGTGTAAGGCTGCTCATTGCCTTCTCTTCCCCAGGAAAACTGGCACTCACCACTACTCTGGCGCCACAGCCATCTCTCTCCAGCCCTCCTATTCAAAGACAGCTATTTATATCTCTAGCTAAAGTACTGCACGTGCATGCAGACAGACAGTAATACTGCTCTTCTGTTATTCAGGCATGTCTCTCACACCCCATCCTCACCCCACAAAGCAGTTCCACACCTCAAAGTGGTCGAAAGGTCAGGCTCCAATGTGGATTAACAAATATGGTGTGGAACAGACACAAACGCAGACATGCTTGTACCCTTAAAATAGGTTGATGCATGTTCTAGAACAACACAGGCCCAAACAGGCCTGCTTTAAGATCAAAACAACCACAGGCCGTTCAACTATGTCTATATGTTAACTGTGAGATTCCACAATTCAACTGGCTGGAGGGAACAGCCAACAAATCTCCAAAAACAAATTGAGTCCATAAAGTCCGCTCTGAATGCAAATACAGAACATGTACATGAATGCACAGAGCATAATATGGTGTAATGCATCTGTTTGTGGAATGTGTATTTGTGTGCACCCTGAACTTGTTTGTGGTTCTGCAAGCATCACTGCAGGAAAATAAATGCGCACACACACACAGGAATGGCACCCAGAGAAGAAACACAGTAACATCCATTCCAGAAACACGGCTCATTTCCTCTGCTTTCCACCCCAATCAAAAGCTGCTGCGCATCTGCCATCAGTGTGGGTGCTTGTGTCAGACAAAGCATTTTTTTTTGCCTGCAGCCAGCTGTAATTCATCACATATGAGGTCTACTTTTAGCACTGAACTCTACTGTAGCTGGAGCAGAAGGCACAAGGCCCAGGCTTACTGACATCTCCCTGCATCCGTTTCCTGCAGCACAACCACACAACAGCAGTGTGTACAAATTTGTACATATTTCCTGCAGGGGTCTAGCATACTCCTGGAACCTGGCAGACTGTGCAAGAACTTTCATCAAAGCAAATCTCCATTTTCGTGACTGTATAGTGAGGAAAAAGTTGCCATCATGTGCTAACCACGCACAGCGACAAGCGGCATCTCTTACATGTGGATTAGGCTTATGCAGTATCTACTTAAAACTGGGTTCCACATGACACTTTGTCGTTTAGGTTCAACTGTGAAATTTCTTATATTTAGACCTGAAAACATCTGCAAAGCTAATGGTCGCATTGCCACTTTTTATTTTTCGATGAAACAGTCAAAAGTCTGAGTGTATTATATATAGGAATGCACGATATTATCGGAATCAGCTGATAAAGATTTGAACAAATTTATGCCAATATGCCTTGCCGATAAGACAAATAACTCACATGTGCTCAGGGTGTGATAGCGATAAGATCACGTCAGCAGTGTGGCTCATTCTTGAAGCGAACGTTTGCCTGAACAGTGATTACATTCACTGTTTTAGATCACCACATTTAATTTGAGAAAGTATGTATGTACAGAATGACACATCCAGTGTGCAATAGAATAAAGCGGTACCAGCATGTGCAGCAGCAGCAGCAGCAGCAACAACAACAGTCTCCCTGGTCCTAATGCCTGTCCGGTCTACCTTTTATATATTTAGGGGGCGCTGTTGGCCTACTTGTAATAAAATGAAAAGTAAAATACACAAATAACATTAACACAAATAACTTTGTTTCTGAATAAAGCAGTAATTGATGTCGTAAAACCACAAGTGTTTTGATTTAAAGGTCAGAAGATACAGCTTACGTGAATAAGAAAAAAAAGAGCCAAACTGGACACGATATAAGATTTTATTATTAATGTGTAAATATATTTTTTTTCCAAATGATTATGAAACTTTAGAACAAGGAGCTTCTAAAAGCCAATTCATTCCTGATGGCCTCCAACTGTGCCTCAGCCCACCTGTCTTGGAAGTTTTTCTCTAGCATGCCTAGAACCTGATTAGCTGGTTCGGTGTTTTTAACTGGGGTTGGGCTGAACTCTTGCGGGCAGTGTCCCTCCAGGAAAAGGATTGGACCCCCTGCCTTTAGACCATCTATGGCTGTGCAAAAAATCGATGCTATTTTCAATTGCGCATCTCGTCCGTAAAGCCGCTCATGTGATTATCAAGTAAATCTCCAGCACATGCGTTCATGAGGGCATTTACACACTGCGCCGTAGTTCACCGCAAGCTACACAAAATCGTGTTCAAAATCTGCAATGAATCGCCTGCGATTTCGAATGAGATTTTGTGTAGACCATCTATTGATGTTAAATTCACAAATAAAATTGTAAGGTTTCAACTGCATCTCGTCTTTTTGCTCAAAACTGACCAAAAATAAAAATAATTTGTTTATAATTTCTGCACAAGAGAGACTTGGTGTCGTTTCAAGACAAAAGGAAATGTATATCGTTATCGGAAATCAAAATTTAATATTTTGCATCCCTAATATATACTTCAGTACCAAGTTGACAAAAACAATGACCAGTCTGCAGTGTCAAAAGTTGCGGTATCTGGCTGCTTTAAGCGCACAATTGTGATTTACTAAGAAATGTGGTATTGGGTACTGAAATTGTGCTATTACAACAACTCCAGTCTTTACTAAGAGTGATCACAAGGCTTCACATACAGGTTCAACCGGTTGCATTTTTCAGGCTAGCTGATGGGCAGATAGGCAGGCCCTGTTAGTGGATGGCTGGCTCTGGGTCATAGGATTAGATCTGCAAGGAATGTAGGCCTCTCAGTTTGCTGAGGCTGACCCAGGGTCAGTCGACCAGTGCTTAGACAGCTTCCTCCTGCCTGCTGACGCTGCAGTCCTGCCTTTGCTCAGCCGGGAACACAAAGCTCCCTCTAATCTCCTACTTCCACCGGCCCTGATGGCCCCTGTCACAAGCACATGTGCATACTACACAGATTTGGAATAGCATAGAATAGCATGACTGTTCTCTCAGGGAAAACAAAATGATGAAAAAAAGAACAACAAAATAAAGAAATAAAAACAGGAATTGATTTGCTGCATGACACAAACTCACACAAACGCAGTATCACCAGATCTACAGGAGTTGCCAGGAAAGACTAAATGCAAAGCAGGTATGCTGTCCATTTATACGTTCAAACAAGTCAGTGTTCTCATGTGTGAGATGGGGCTTTGCTGTGTCATGTCAGGCCGACAGGGTATGTGAACCTGCTCTGATGTGCCACATTATTAGGGCTGGGTTGAAATTATTGATTTTAATCTATTCTCATTTTGACGAACCAATACTGATTCTTAAAAACCAAATACCAGAGTGATTTTTTTTAGTCTATGCAGTTTTTAGTTTGAACAAAACTTTGCTAAACATAATTTGGAATGCACCTTCCATCCAAGAAATTGCAATAAACTTTTTGCTTTTTTAACATGAAACTAAGTCTCATTTTACTCAAGTCTGTATTTTATTACAAAACTCAAACAGATACAGTTTTGGCACACTTTAAGATATAATACAATTTATTGAAATGTATCATGTAATCACTCAATCAGTATTTCAACCATGGAAAGTTATCAGTAAAACAATGTCATGTAACGTTACATTTATCTCAGAAAAGGCATTAAATGACCATAGCTCAATAGTCAGCTAGAAAAATCACTAACTCTAGAGAGAAGCATTTTGATAAATATATGCACTATATTGCATATTCATTATATTTTTACTTAACCTGTTGAATTCATTAATATGTATAAATCTGTCATGAAAACAAGTTATTACAGCCAACATTTTAAATTTTCATATTTTACCAATGAATTGGACTAGGAAACAATTATATCGTTACCAGGTTATTATAAAACCTGCCTTGTGTGCAATTTCTATGTTTGTGTACAATCAGATTTAATTTTATAGTAATGAACCAACCGAGAGTGAGGCATCAGTGTATAGTTTGAGATGTTTTTCCTTTAAGAAAAACTGACATGTACTTGATACATCCAAATGAACAGACACAATCAAATTAAATCAAGATTTCAAGATGGAATTGAACAGAAATCCCAAGCTTGTGAAATGTGTTAATACCCAGCTCTACACATTCTAGTTATTTTATGTCAGTTAATCGCATATGATCATTAAAGTATATCCAGCCATTTCTTCTTGGCAAAACCTATAAACTGTCAGTTTACAGTTGGTGAGACACCATGAATAAATGACTTTGCACCTGAACTCTCAGCTCAAACAAATATTTCTCCATCCATCGATCAATAGGACCTCTCCTCTCCCCCTCCTTTGCTGTAGCAATCCTCTCTCTGCGGTCAAAACGGGGGCATCACAGTGTGTTGCCCCAGGAAGCCCTGAGTCCAGTTTTTCCTTATTTCTCGTGCAATCGCTGCTGCACAGTGTGACTATTAGGGGCTGCTTTGGTAACTGTGCCTCCTGCTGAGATGAAAGGGCCCACAACCCCCTAGCTCTGCACCACGGTAACGTAGGGAGCAGTCATCACGTCCACTGGTATTTAGTGCAGCTGTCTCTCAGAGAAAAAGAACTGTTGCATCGAGTCAGTGTGGAAATGAGTGTGTGTACTTTCATGTACATCACATCAGCTCAGGCCTCTTTCACCACGTCTACAGTGGAGTCACAACAGCTTCAAGCTGTCCACACTCAAAGCGTCCTCATCTTAGAAATATTCACAAACCACAGACCAATCAGCTGTAAGCCTGACCTCAGCAAAAGTATACTGAAAAAAAAAAGAATTAACAATAAAAATAATCATGAAGTTTTGAAGCATATGATGTACAACCGTGACGGATTTCATTCAACAGATATAATCTGGTTACGTCAGGAACATCAGATGTGTGGGGTATAACGAGGGTCATGATGGAGGCTTGATGGTTCCCAGGTGTTGCTGAGAGCAGCTTAATGCACGGAACTCTCTGCCGTGGTACTGTAACAGCTTATTTACATTTCATATAAGAGTGGCCACGGCGGTGAGCCCTGTTTGGTGTGCAAATAGAACACTGCAGAGGCCAGTCGGGCCCACTGCCGTTTCCAGGCAACGGCGGGATGGGGTTGGCTGAGCAGCCCCTGACCCACACCAATTCGTTTGATTAGAGGCTTTTGTGTTGAGAGGAAAGAAGACAAACAAGAGCAGGAGAGAGGCGGCAGGCCGTGCTTTTCTTCCTGCAGTCACCCTTTATTATACCACAGTGACCCATGCTGATGCCTGTCTATGTATGCATTCAGCTGAAGTTTTTCCGTTAAAAAACAGAGATATAGAGAGAGAAAGAGAGAGAGATGACACTGCTGTATCGGGAGGAGTGCTGAAGGAATAGTGATATTCTGGGAATGTTTAGTTGCTAACGAGTAGGCCCAAATAGAAGTTATGAACTATGAGTTATATATTGTTCATAAAAGCAATGAACAAACGGCTCAGTAGATTTCCACAGAATTAAAAAATCCTCTGCTCCTTTCAATTTGAGATGGTCTTCCCATCAACACAGGAAAAGGCCTCAACATAAGAGTGGGACATATTAAAGAGCACATCATTCTTTTCTTCAGGAACTTTGAATCACTACTACTTAAGCTTTGCTGCAATGAACGCCGCTTGCTCATTTTTGACAGCGAGGTGAAAGTGTAATCCGTTCTCAAAAAACAGCGACTGACTCCCTCTACCTCTACCTCGGACATGTTATTCTCTAACTAGAGGCATGTCTTTATCTCTTTCTCCATTGCTCTACTCCTCCTCCTCTTTCACATGCAGAAATATATCCGACTATCTCAGAGAAAACCAGAGAAATGGGAAAGATCATAGCGCACCAGCTGACACACATATATAGACGATATGCACACAAGTCCTGTTGCCTAGCAACGCATGAACAGGGGCACGTGTTTCTGAGAAAAGCGAGAGAAACAGGGAGGATGGTGTGGTGAGAAGGTGGACTGGAGTGCTAATGAACATGTGTGGACATATATGCATGTGTGGAAAACCATTCTTAACCTTTTGCAAGGACAAGCTTCCCAATAAATGTGCCATCTAAAATTCTGCTCACACCTGGTGTTCACAACATCAGTTATGTGATCCGCGACAGAATGCAGATTACACCTGGTATTACGTGTCTCAAATGCATCCAGTGACTACTTGCGTCCATAATTCATTCAAAGAAGGGTCAGAGAATTTTTATGACTAGTGTTACACAGTACTGATGGTACAGTATTGTCATTGTACCCAAGCCAAAATACCCAACATTTTATTTTTTTCAAATGGTATTATCATAAATAAAGTCATCACATAAAGAAAGTAGCATTTTTCCCCACCCAAAGTTTAAATAGAAGTATTTAATAATACATTTTAATTGAATAATAACAAATGACTCAACCTTATATTTCTCCTTTCTGTATTCTATTGAATTGAACGTTAGTGCATTTTGCGTTAACAAAATAAACCATTTGTACTGAGATTCTCAATGGTTTCATAAGAAATTACAGATATTGTGACAACCCTATTGGGGACACTGTCATGTTTCAGTGCATTTGTATGCAGGGCCGTAGTGATGTGTTGGTAAATCAAGGAAACATCACAGCACAAGAGCTGATTGTTAGAGTAATAACATTCCTCCCCACTTTCAAGGCAAATGCCTGTGGCGGCTTATGTAAGCATCTTGCACATTAGCTAGTGATTTTTATATGCCTGCTTGTAGGTTAATCCTACAATGACTCTACAGCCGCCATGTTGTGGAAAAACCTAGAAACCAATCACGAAGGCCTTCATCTCAGGGGAAAAAAAAAGAAAAAGAAAAATCAAACCTGAACACACAGTCCACCGTTACGGTCAGCCAAACCACTTTCCCCTAGAGACTTGCAAAATGTGAATGGTTTTCATCACTTATGCCTGGCTGCAAAACCAAAACAACAAACAGTAAGTGTGTTTACAATGTCTGTCTAAATGCTTTTAAATGAGTGCTGCATCTAAGAGAGCTCTTATCCAATCAGAGAAGCTCGCAAATTGATGGATCAGTGTTATAGTCTGATGCTGAATTCTGTTGGGATTTCCCTCACTTACCAAACTTGCTAATCAAACAATGAGCAAAACCTTGCCATTGCAGTAGTGGAATGGCCACAAGCTGTGATCAGCAAATGCAAAAACCAACATAATGAAAAATGTGAACACTCTTACTTTCCTCCAGTGAGAGAGCAGATGGAGGGATAAGAGAGGAAGAGGATGGAACAGAATGCATAATCTGGATCCTCATAGTGAGTACGTTTACATGGACAACAATACTCCGATTTTAATACGATTAAGACAATACTCTTAAGAATCTACTATGTTAACAGAGATTTTTGATTACCTTAATCTAAAGTCATAATCGAAGTAAACAGACCTCGAATTAAGACATGTGGAGTATTCCTAATTTAGTCGCATTACTGAAGTGCAGAATATACATGTAAACACCTTAATCACATTATTACCATCGTGTAGGACTTTTCGCCGCATTTTGCAACAGGATACACACACGGAAGTGGTCAACCGTTTGACGGCAAATAAAAGAGCTTCAACACTGCCATAGTCTGTATGCATTTACAAATAATTAACTGCACTTGAAGCGTTCATAAAATTACAAATGAAACACCCAAAACTACATGGCATCATCACGAAGACGAACTACTGTATATGTTTATGCGTGAAATTACGGAGGGAACGTCGGATGGCGTCATGTGGGGACGTAATGACATACCATTAATAGATCTATGTATAACATGTAAAACGGGAACATGAAAGGAATATTCTAAAGGCAACTCATGCAAACGCCATAATCATAATATTGGCTTATTTAGAATAAGGTAAATAATTAGATTACTGATGTCCATGTAAACGTAGTCACTGACAAGAAGGCTGCAGTAAGATTAGTCCTGAGAGAAGATTCGCACTAGCCCTCATGCGCACATAAAGAGACCTGTACAAGGCCGGCAAGCCAGCTACACACTGCTCAAGTTAATGAAGCCATTTGTCACTTTCCTCCTGCCAGCATATATACTCAGGGTCTAAAATTAACTTTTCGTCACACCTGCCAATGTTGAGGGAATTGAGAAAATGTATTGTCCATTAAAGTTGACACAATACCAAAGTTTCAGTCAATACCAATACCCATAAAGTTTACAATTCTCTAAATAATGTTACATTTTTAAGCAATAGTTCTATTGAACACTGATGTAAAGAAAAATAATTAAATATTAATCATTAAAATTAAATTAAAACAAATTGCGAGTATTTTTATGCAAATAAGCTTATGCACTGCCATATTGGCTATTATCTGTTTTTCTTTTTTGTTGTTGTTAATATAGGAGTTTATATATGGGGGAAATAATGGGGAAATACTAAATGCAACTCCAACTTTAATTCCAACATAATGATTGAATTTGACCGAAACAGGTGTAGAATCAGTGAACTTTCTCTAAACCTTGTAGACTTTTCTATTTCAGTTACCATGCACATAGTGACTGGCAAGGCATGCTATTCCAGCAAGACACTTTTGTGTGCCTAAAAGCACAACACTACAGCGGCAAAAACAAATGCAAGCCCTGCCAGAGCAGCCATGCAGAACCACAGCCCCTGCCAAACAAAATCATGTCACAATAGCTCTCAGGAGAATGTGAGGATGGGCGGGAGGGATGCAGCATGTTTCTTCATCTTTCATTCAGAGTACTGCATTTAAGTGTGATTTCTAGATCTGGAGAAGTCATTAGGGCTCAACGCTAAGGACTAGCATTTTATTTTTTTTTACTGGCCCTGTTGGACCAGTGGTTAAAATTTTTACTTTCCTTGCCAACATTTTCACTGGCCCTGCCACAAAAAAATATACTAACAATTAATAAAATAGTGTTGTTTATTGGTCATTGTTTTTGACCCTGTCAATTTACCCATTGTATTCTAATAAATGAGTATGGGCAAAGACGTGAAATGTCCTCCTCACAATACATTTCCAAAAGTGATTTTAGGTCCATAGAAGGGCTTTAAGGTTTCAAATAAGTTTTTGGAGAATAAAATTTTAAAATTTGGTTGAAATAATGTTCCATTGTCATTCGGTGTAACACTTATATTTATGTAAAAAATTCAAACAACATGCTTATTCTGACGTGTACATATTAAATGACTCGTTTTAAATGAGTAAAAAATTCTTACCGACAACTGGGCAAAACCTAGGATAGTGGCAAATTAAAAAAATTTAAAATTACAACTAATTAGTATTTGAGGTGAAAGTAATTAGTCTTTTAATATGTTTCATAAATTGAATTTTTGCTGTAAATAGCCTGACAAGATTGTTACACTGAAGGACATTTTAGTGGCTGTCTTCAGTAAATCATGGTAAAAATGTATGATACTCATTAGTTTTTGCTCAGAAAAAAAAACAAATTGGCAATTAAATTAAAAGAAACTGTTATTTTATTTTTTTGGTGGAAAAACCACACATTTAATCAGTAATTACACTTCTTGTTTTTTTATGCTTAACCCTTTTTCATTTTTACCCATATAATGATCCAAATGTTAAATATTTAAGGTAAAAATCGTTAGTTTCCATTCTCAATCCAATTTTCACAGCCAAAGGTACCTAGCCTAACAAACAGTTCAACATTATTAAGACAAGTGAACAGATGGCACATTAAGACAAATTAACATTCAATCAAGAACACATAAGAAAGAAATAGAACAAGACTGAATGATTTAGGCTTTTGATTGTATGTGTTTCAGGTACAGAAATTTAAACAAATGTAAAAGAACCTTGAATATTCTTTACTGTATAAAAATAATAGAGTTATGTTATTGTCTAGGGATGTCACGATTCACTCAACTCACGATTCGATATTTTGATTTCACGATTCGATTCACACTTTCTTTCTTTTTTTTAACCAATGATATTTAAGAAATTATAAATTAAATGGGTCCTTTTTATTGCTTGGCAAAATCTGCACAGTTCTTGTGAATTGAATATACACTATATAATATCTAATATAGCACTTGTATACTGTTGCTCTTATGTTGGTTTGACTACTTCTATTGTCCTCATTTGTAGTTGCTTTGGATAAAAGCTTCTGCTAAATAATGTAAATTATAAGTAAATGTAAATAACAAAACTAAATTGAAATTTTAAAACAACAAATCAAATAAATAAGTAACACAAAATAAATATCTTCATATAAACAAACTACTTTTCTGTGTCTTTCATTTAAATTAGAGATTAACTGAATCATGATCCAAGCAAAGATGCTGCATATATGCAACATGAGCAGTTTTTAATCTAAATTAAATTGTATAATTTCTAAATTTGTAGCAAAAACAGAATGGTTTGACTTCATTTTTGTGAAACTATACATAAAAATATCTGCACGAAACTCCTCTAACTTTTTAAAATGTCATCGTTTGTCAAATTCTTAAAAAAATTATATTTTAAAAGCTTTTTAAAAATTGTAATTTAAACGACAGAATAAGAACAAGTAGAATAAGAAATATAAGTTAAAAATCAAATTAAATCAGTATTAACAAAACTAATTTGTAGAGGTGGCACAGAAGAACACAAAAGTGGCTTGGTGTACTTTCAGACATTTAATGAAGCTCAGAAGTGGAATGAGTGCAATTAAATCCATAAATTCATGATGAAATTAATGTTTTAAATATAACATTTTGAATATGGAAATATTAAATGATTTAAAGAACTGAAAAGGTACTTTAAAAATTAAACTAAATCTGCCAGCAGGTGGCGGCAAGTCACTGATTTTATCACTGAATCATTCATTCAATTGATTCATTCGAACAGCTGATTCATTCAGGAATGAAGCAAGTGACTGTCTTTATGATAGGAATCATGAATCACTGACTCACTAGATTCATTTAAAAAAAAACTTTCATTCATAAACGAAACACCGCTGTGTTTGAATGGAGATGCGCAGCGGCTCCGCTGTGTCTTTTTGTTTGAAAACTATTTTCGACAGAATAGAGCAAAAACCATAAGTGTTATAGTCAGACAATGTAGTCACTTATATTAACTTCTTGTTTTTGAACTGCTGTATTAAATCATTATCACATTTACAAACTCCCTTAAAAATCATTAAAAGCTGGCACTCATCTTAGTTCATCTTGATCTCACATTTATAATCAACGAAGCTCTCTACACTGCGCAATGAATCTCTTATTTACACCCTGTCTACACTTTGCTTATGAAAGGATTCGTGAGATATGTCTGTGATACATTAACTCAACGCTGAAAAAACACGTAGAAACCTTTGAAGCTCCCCTGAGCGATCACAATCACAAATATGATGATCGGGTCAGTCGCACTGGTGCGCCTAAAACATTTTTCATAGTCGCACGCAGTAGTTTCCAGTCGCAAATGACCCACTAGTAAATAGTCAAACCACCCCCTCATAGAGCCTGCCTACATCTGAACTTTTCTAAAGACAGCAAGTTCCCCTCAGACATACATTCATATAAGCTCCTACCCCTAAATGAATCACGATTGTTTAGCATCTCAACCGATTTGAATCGTCACATATTTGAATCGATTTTCAACCGGCTCGTGGTTAATCGTTACATCCCTTTTCATTGCTAAAGCTACAAAAGTTATTTAGTCAAGAGCAGTGACTGATTTCTTTCTTTTTTTTCTTGGATTAACATTAAGGACACCAACAGCAGCTAGTAAATTAGGCGCAGTCACTTTAAGACACAATGCCATTATCAAGAAATGATACACATCCAAGTTCACTTAAGACAACCGACCGTTTTCGAGGATACTCGCCAAGATGGGTATTTTAACATATTTTAGTATTTGTCCATTCAAGCACAAGATAACATGGAAAGAAATGCAATACGAGGCTCGTCGAGATGCGGCTGTCTTTGTTATGAGTTGCTATTTGTGTCTTCTTGTGCTGGAATGCTTTAAAATCTCTTGCATGATCAAATTGGCAAGGTGCATTTTTCTGTTTAAGCGCAAGAACATGCAAAAGAGAATCCCATTCGGTGTTTGTGCATAGTTTGAGGTGCGCCTCTCTATGTGCGCGCAGCACACACAGAACACAGCACATGAGAACTACATGTACTTTTCATTGGCGTCTTTGTGCCCTAGAATGTTTTAAAATCACTTGAATGTTTAAATTGGTGAGGCTTAAAGCAAAACATTCATTGTGCTGAAATATCTGTTGTTGAACGTTAAATTTAGGTTTAAAAGTCAACGTGTATTGCACGCATTTTATGAGAGTAGGAACTGATAACAGAAAGAAATGACAGTAAGACGTGACTGTGGTCAAAGTGAACGTGTTCCTGCAGAAAATTACTCTTACCTATTGGTTACCACTGAGTTTGTGATTTTATTCGTCTTTATCATCTTTATTGTTATTTAAATTTTTAACGTAGAGATTTAAACTATATTCACTATACAGTGCTTAACAAATTTATTAAAACAAATTTATGTAAGGTTTGTAACAAATTATGATTTGTGCCACTGCTGCTCTAAACTAACAGTATTGGTGATTACCAAAATAATTTTTTTGCTTTCTGTATAGGTTAGTCCTCCAATTTGTGTAAGCTCTTTAGTAACAGTAGTAGGTAATTTCTAATGTGATTATTGCTGTTGTCCATTAAAGAAAGAGAGAAAAAATAGGCAAGCACTTTAGTGTTTTTTTCCAGATGCCCAATTACAGTCAAAAAATACCTAAACAATGCCAGCAAGAATGCAAGCTGTTATGAAAGGCATAGGAGGCCATTTTTGTTATTATGTGAATACTATTTATTTGTTTCAGTTTGTTATTTGCCCAATAAATGACTAACATTTCTAGATAAAATTTTTTTTTTGACAGATTCCTAATATATTAGTTTTTTCTTTTTATTATGACAGGTGGTCTAATAAATTAAGCACTGTATGTTTTCATAGCATTCAGTTAGCACGTTTGTTTTGTTGTTGGACACTGGCCAGAATGTGGAATAGTGTTTTTTTGTCAAAACAAAGAAAATAGGGCTTTTTTAAAATCAGATTAATCAAAAAAATAATCAGCCAACTAATCGATTATCAAAATAATCGTTAGTTGCAGCCCTATTATTGATTGTTTGGCCTAACTCGAAGAAAAACACCATAGAGAGCTGATGCCCTTGGTTAACTGGCATGCTACTGCATTAACATGACTCAAAAGCTTATTAAGAACTACCAAAATCTTGACCTTGGTTTATGTCACATCTCCTGGTGGAAAAAAGGAATGGAAACAAAAAGACGTCCAGGCAAGAGTTGTTCAAGTGAAAGCCGCTGGATGTGATAACTGCAGGGCACACAAGAGAGACTTCAGAGAGCCCAGATGTGTCAAGAGAGCCTAGTCATCTGTACCCTGAGGCTGGGCCGCAGGCACCACGGTCACACTTCAACACAAAGACTACCAAACAACCAATCACTTGAGCACTGCAGTCTAAAAACACACACCTCCTTTATCTAACACTGCAGGCCCTCTGAATCGAAAGGTTGTAAGGAGGACTGCGTTGCCATGCACTTAAGCTAAGTCACATGACTTCATGAGGAACAGACTGACTAGTCAAACAGTAGGGACAACTATTAAGTTACTTGGTGTGATAACAATAACAGCTAGACTGTCAGTATGCTAAAAGCCTCTGAGGACTTTATAATTTCTAAAATTTACCCATTCAAAAAGCTGCTTTTGGTTTGCCTTCAACAACTTCAAGACCATTACTGAGAAAACTAAATAGGGCTGCAGGATTTGGCTCAACAACCCTCTACAATGCGACTAAATTACTCACATATGCAACTAAATCTTCACTCTGGGCGACTAAATGATGTCTAACAATAGCCATTGGATAATAAATTCTTAGATTTTACTCACCAGTGTGTGATTTGGAAGGGTAAGAATGATTTTAGCACAGATATATTTGCACTCGTGCACTCGATTCAGCGTGGTATGCAAGACTCTCGCTCTCTCTCTTTGCATGTGTGAGAAACAGCGCTATCAGTAAAGCGACGGCGAGTCGTGCGCCTTCACACTAGTTTACGGTACGTCAAATACAGGAGTGCTGTGTGCTACATACTGCGCATCCATTGAGTACATGACATGATCCATTGAGCGCATCTAAATAGTACAGATTGCTTGACGGAGAGCGAAACTCTCAAGTGCTCAGTCAGCGTGCTTATCGAGTGAAAATCTGTGTTGAACGCCTCTCACACACATACTGGCATGTAAAATCTAAGAATTTATTAGCCAATGGCTAATGTTAGACATTATATAGTCGCCCAGGTTAAGATTTAGTCGCATATGCCAGTGGTTTACTCGCAATGTAGAGGGTTTTTTTGGATATGCATGCTTATCTTGTTATCCACTTCACGGTTGCCCTACTTATAATGAACCGAGTTAAAGTTTATGCGTAATTGGCGTGCTAGTCCGTGAGAGGCTCCTGATCCTCGGTAATACTCTCGAGCCCGGGGTACTCCCCCTGTCCGGGGAGAGGGCTCCGAGCTTGATTTTTTTAGCCCGGACCCAGAGTGCTCCGCCCGAGTGCTCCTCCCCGTGCTGTGGTAGGAACGGGCTGAAGGTGAGGAGTTGGGGTGGTGGAGGGATGCTAAGGACGGGAGATAATGGAGGTGAGGCTGCTTTGATTATTTATAGAGGTTCTCTCTTGGGCTGATTGGATAGATGGTGTAATTACTGAGGATGAACTGGCCGTGTTAATTATCTGTGCGCGCTCCTCCCGAACCTTGTTAATAAAACATAATTTCATGAGTTCACACTTACATATAATTAAATAGAGTAAAGGTTATGTGTATTTGGCGTGCTGTCCTGGGAGAGGGCTCCGAGCTCGGTAATTATTCTCGAGCCCGGGGTACTCCCCCTGGCTGGGGAGAGGGGTCCGAGCTCGGGATTAAGCCCGTACCCAGAATGCTCCCCCAAAGATGCAATTAGTATAGGACAGCAACCAGAGAGGAGCGTTGATAACCCCCCAAAATATGCAGAACTTTAAAATTGGTGGGTGCTGGACATCGCTTGAAGTAGCGGCACTGCTGAGGCTTAGGAGAGAGAACTAGAGGCTTCTGCGGAAGCAAGCGCTGCTGCGGTGTAAAATACGGATAATGGCTCCAGCGGGAGCGGGAACTGCTGCGGCAGTGGGGACATATGGAAAAGCTCCTGCGGGAGCGGGAATTGCTGCGGCAGTGGGGAAATACGGAAAGAGGTTCCTGCGGGAGCGGGCACTGCTGCGGTAGTGGGGAAGTAAGGAAAAGCTCTTGTGGGGGCGGGCACTGCTGCGGCAGTGGGGGAAATATGGAAAAGCTCCTGCGGGAGCAGGGACTGCTGCGGCAGTGGGGGACCTAGGAAGCTCCTGCTGGAGCGGGCACTGCTGCGGCAGTGGGCCATACGGGTAAAGCTCCTGCGGGAGCGGGGTGCTGTTGGGATGAATGTAGAGGGGATGGGTCGTTATAGGTGATTTAGGTGATATTAACGTGGGTTAGCCATGGTGGGTCGGGAGTTTGAGTGAACAGGGATGGGATGGCGTTAAATGGGTGGTTCTGAGGCGGGAGTGTTCGGAGGGCTGGGTAGGGGCAAGGCGGAAGGAAGGGCAGGCATGCGAGAGATAGGAGGAAAGATAGCTGCCGGGACCGCTTGCGGAGCGTTCGCACGCTTGGGGCTCCGTTGATCGGAAGGGGGGGGGGGGGGGGTGGGCGTTTGGGGAAATATGGAAAATGCTCCTGCGGGAGCGGGCACTGCTGCGGCAGTGGGGAAATATGGAAAAAACTCCTGCGGGAGCGGAAACTGCTGCGGCAGTGGGGAAATATAGAAAAGCTCCTGCGGGAGCGGGAACTGCAGAGGCAGTGGGGACGTAAGGAAAAAGCTCTTGTGGGAGCGGGCACTGCTGCGGCAGTGGGGAAAGATGGAAGGGCTCCTGCGGGAGCGGGCACTGCTGCGGCAGTGGGGAAATATGGAAAGCTCCTGCGGGAGCGGAAACTGCTGCGGCAGTGGGGAAATATGGAAAGCTCCTGCGGGAGCGGGAACTGCTGCGGCAGTGGGGAAAATATGGGAAGCTCCTGCGGGAGCGGGCACTGCTGCGGCAGTGGGGAAAATATGGAAAGCTCCTGCGGGAGCGGGCACTGCTGCGGCAGTGGGGAAATATAGAAAAGCTCCTGCGGGAGCGGGCACTGCTGGTCTTGAGTGGATGAGGCTGAACTGATATTTAAAGGGGTTGGCCGATGAGGGTTCGTTGGGCTTCCTTGATGTGGGAGCGGTCAGATCGAATGTAGCTCTTGAAAGCTTCTGACGACCAGCGACCGAGTGCTTGTATCTGCTGCTGGGAGAGGCCTTTTTGGGCCGCTGTGGTAGCCGCCCCGATTCGAAATGAATGGCTGGAAAAATTATCCGCTGGGAAGCCGGATAGGAGCAGAACTGATTTAAGGTGCTTTTGAAACCAGAAACGAGTGATGGGGCGGTTGGAATCGTCTGTAAAAAGGGGGTCGGATGGGAGTTTGGACTGTGATTTCTTGAGCTGGATGAAGGCTAGGAGGGCCTGGTATGGTAGTATGGGTGATTGGAGGTTGAAAATAAAAATGAAATGGCCTTTCCTGGTCTGGTCTGTTTTACTTTGCTTGATGAAGTAAGAGATGGTTTCATCATCCAGCACTGTTAGATCGGAAATAGTGGGGTGGGTATTTGGGTTGAAGCTAGATGTGATAGTGAGCTCAGAGCATCTGAGAAAACCAAAGAATTCGAAAAAAAAAAAAAAAAAAAAAAAAAAAAAACAGGATGACATGATCGTCAAGCGTGTGGCGCGGGTGTGAATTGAATGAGAACCTCTTGCGGAGGGTGAAAGACATTTGTCACAATTTGTACGGTACTGGGTTGCCTGGTATTTGGGCGCTGGATGGGATCTTTGGATACCTTTGATGAGTAGGGAGGTCTGTGAATTGGCTATCTGGGGTGAGGGTGAACCGTATAAGAGTTTGTGAAAAAACTGGATTCCGCTTAGATAACCCTTAATGGAGCTGATTTGGAGGTTTTTGTTAATGTTAAGGTGAGAGATGAATGAGGTGATAGCGAGCAAGGAAAAGTCGGGAAATGGCAGGTTGTAGGTGGAGTGAAATACTTTAAAGCATTTCCAAGCTGTTAGGTAAGATTGGAGGGTCCTGGGGGCGACGGCTTGTAGGATAGAGTTGAGGGAAGCTTCGAGTAGTGGTCTCAGAGGATGATTTAAGGGAATATCAGCTCTGAATAGGGAGGTACTGGGGTTGGGGCTGGATCCGCCTCCGGTGCCAGTGTTCTGAATTTCTGGAAGGCAAAGCGAGAGAGAGAGTCGGCTATTTGGTTTTTTGAACCAGGAATATGTTTTGTAGTTAGAATGAATTGGTCGCAAGCCGAGATCCAAATCAGGCGTCTTAACAGAGGCATTAGGGCGGGTGAATGGGCACGGCTTTTATTGATGCAGTGTACAGTAGCCTCGTTGTCACAGTGGATAATGATGCTGGTGGCGGACCACTCCTTACCCCACAGCATTGCTGCGACGACTAAGGGATATAGCTCGAAGAGAGCTGAGGATTTTAGCTGCTGTGGTGATTTTTAGTCTAACAGCTGGGGGGGCCACGTAGATGCGAACCAGTGGCCTTGGTAAAATCCTCCGAAACCGACGGAGGGGGCGGTGTCAGTAAATAAATTAATGTCGATTGGGGAAGAGATTAAGTTATTGTAAGAGAAAGATAGGCCGTTCCATTGTTTAAGGAAATATATCCATAAGCTGAGCTCGTTGCAGCATGAGTCGGTTAGTGATATTCGATCCTCTAGTGCGGGGGCGGAAGACGCGAGAAAAAGGAGGTGTGAGATAAAAGGGCGTCCCTGCGGGATGATGCGCATGGCGAAATTTAGATGACCGAGAATGGATAGCAACTCGCGTTTGGAACAGCTCGGGTTGTCTAAGAGGGTGGAAGTGACCAAGATCGTCCTATCGATTTTTTTTCCTTCGGCAGAGAAGCCTGGAATTTTTGTGAATCTAAGTTGATACCCAAAAATTCGATGGAGGTGCTCGGGCCTGCGGTTTTTTCTTGGGCGAGGGGAATCCCGAGCTCTGCGAAAACCTTTTGGGTTGTCAAAAGATGCGCGGCTGGGAGGCGAGATGATTAGGAAATCGTCTAAGAGATGGATCAGGTAAGGTATTGCGTAATTGTTGGATAGGATCCAACATATGGCTTCTGACAACATGTCGAAAATTTTAGGGCTGCTTCTGCAGCCGAAAGTGAGGCGGACGGAAAAGTAAAATTTATTACGCCAGCGGATGCAAAATAAGTGCCAAAAATCCGGGTGGATGGGCATCACTTTAAAGGCAGAGGTGATGTCGACTTTGGCCAGCCAAGCGCCGTGACCCGTGTTTTTTATCAGGGTAATGGCTTGGTCAATGTCGTGGTAGTGGAGAGAAAATTCTTTGAGTGGAATGAGGCTGTTAATGCTTGGGAACGGGGAATTATGCGGGGATGAAAGATCGATTATGAGGCGTTTTTTACCTGAGAATTTCCTGGTAGCTATACCGATGGGGCTAACGCGGAAAACTTTAAAGGGGGGGGCGGAAAAGGGGCCGATCATAAATTTTTGCATCGTGTTTCTCTTTTAAGTTAGGATGTCGACTGTTTTCTGGTTCGGCGAGACGACTGAGATTGGGGCAAGATGAGGCTTTGGGAGGGTAGATTTTCAACGCCGGGGGAAAGCCGTTGAGAGACCCGATAGTATATAATCCGTAAAAGGGGGGGGGGGGGGTCGGAGTGATTGAAGTATCTGGATAAACGAGACTTCACAGGAGGGGTGTTCGATCAAATATTTTTTGATTGTTATTTTGCGGCTTTTTTCCACTGGGCATATCAAGCGGGCATGGGCACCGCCACAAAAATTGCAAACGTGCAAAAAACGACAGCGCTGTCTTGAGCATCTGCCCGTGTTGAAGCCGGCGCAGACCTGGCTGTCAGAGGGAGCTGGGTGGCGGTGGTAGTTGGAAGTGGGTGGGAAAGAGGTGGTTGGGATGTCTAGGAGACGCGGGACATAGCTGGTGGATTTGGGCTGGGATGGCTCGGGGCAGGGGGGGATAGATGGGTTGATGAACGGGCATGCAATGGTGGAATGGGTGCTGGAATGGCAGACCGCGCAGGATATATTGCGGCAGCCTAAAAATACCCTGTTGTGGAGTTCGGTGTCTAAAGCCCCCCAGTAAGGGCATTGATTCCACTGGGCTATTCGGATGGCACATTTAGCAGAAAAAAAATTTGTGGTAGGTGTAAAAGTGAGAACCGCCGTATGATAACGCGAGTTCGGCAATTATTGTGAGATAATCGACGAGCTCGCGTCTCCTGTGAGGAAAAACAGTGCAGATGACTTCGATGTAACGGGTGAAAGCGATCGTGAATTCAGCAAATGTTAAAATACGTGAAGGGTTGTGAGCTGTGTTTTTTAACGTGATGAAAAATCCGCCGCAGTCGATTTGGCGATCTGCGGATGCAGGTGAAATTGGTGACAGAAGGGAAAAAAGGTCTATATCCGCACCTGCCAAGATCTGTGTCCTGATGTTACTGGCCATGGGGGGTGGTTCCAAGGCGAGGGCGTTCGGGGGGGTGGGTAGTGGTGTGGCGGAAGAAAGAGAGAAAGAAGAGCGAGCGAGGGGAGGTGGAAAGGTAGCCGCCGGAACTGCTTGCGGAGGCATGCTCACGCTTGGGGCAGTTCCGGGGAAGGAATAGAAAGAGGGAAAGAGAGGGGAATTGACGGGCATCGGGGCCTGCGTCGGTAGCGGAGGCAAGCTCACGCTTGGTACAGCTCCGGGAGCGGAAGAAAAGGGAGGAAAGAGAGAGGGAAAGGCGGGCATCAGGGCCTGCGCCATAAGCGGAGGCAGGCTCGCGCTTGTGATCGCTCCGGGAGCAGAAGAAAAAGTAGGAAAGGAGGAAATGGCGGGCGTCGGACCCTGCGCCATTAGCGGAGTGCATTCTCGCTGCTTGTGACAGTCCGATAGCGAAGAAAGGCGAAAAGAGGGAATGGGCGGGCGCCGTGCCTGCGCCATTAGCGATGCATGCTCACCGCTAGTGATTGATAGTGGGTCTGCGGGCCATGTGTATGGAGGGGTATTGTTAGGTCTGCGCCGCTAGCGGAGGCGTGCTCGCGCTAACGCGGTGGCTCGTGGAGAATGGAGCTGGCATTTCGTCGAGCTGGCGCTCGGTGGATGGAGGAGGAGGTCTGGGGCTGGCGGCATCCGGGGCGCGGCCCAGGCTTGCCGAAGGCTTTTTGCTGCGGCCTAACGGCTGGAAGCCCGTCTTCGAAGGAGTGGTGGTTTATTCGGGCCGTGAGTATGGAACACTATGGCCCTGGCTCGCTTTGTCCGCGGCCCTGGATGGAGGAGTGAAAGTTGGAGGCGCCCCTGTTTGGAGGGAAGTGTAGAGGGCGAGGAGATCTGCCTTGGCTGATCGTCGTGGGACGCTGACGCCGGAGCTGACGAGCGCCTGGCGTAGTTCTGCCACGGTCCATTTCTCCGCAGCTGGGGCGGGGGAGAGGGCTGAGGCGTAGGAGGACGCTGGAGAAGGTGGCTGACACCTTGAAGGCGCAGGTGATGGCGTGCCTCGGTGCCTGGAGGTATGCGCGATGGCGGCGCGGGAGGGCCGGCGGCCCCGAGTTGCAGCCGCGGGCTCGCTTATGGTGTCCTGCGGAGCGCTGGTGTGCTGGAGGGCGACTGAAGACGCCGGAGGACCCGTGATGTCGAATTCATTATCGTCCGGGAAAAGCTCAATGTCTGACATGGTGCTAAGGACGGGAGATAATGGAGGTAAGGCTGCTTTGATTATTTATAGAGGTTCTCTCTTGAGCTGATTGGATAGATGGTGTAATTACTGATGATGAACTGGCCGTGTTAATTATCTGTGCACGCTCCTCCCGAAACTTGTTAATAAAACATCACTTATTAAACTATGACAGGTGAGCTACTGCAAAAAGACGGTCATTGTGACACTGTAAACTATGAAACTATGACGCCATGTGCTTTTTAAAACCCTTTTAACGCTATATTATTGGCTCATAAAATGTTAATTTGACTAGAAACACCAGAGATCAGAAACGTAAAGTATTGCTCAAGCCTGAGTCAGGCGAGACTTCCGCGTTCAGGAAAAAGGTGGATATAGACCCAAAAAAATCTATAGCAGAATAACAATTATACCTGAACTAAACTCCTGATTCATTTTGGGGTCAGCAGTGGCTGCGTAAGTGCTGAAGTGTTTGTGGCCCCTAGCTAACAGAGGGCAGTTGGCGGAGATGCCAGAAAAGTAGGTATAAACAGTGGGGGTTGGTGGGTGGAACCTGATCCCAGAGTGGGGAAAAAATGCACATGCAGACAAATGGCAGAGCAAACACCACCCTTTATTCCAGAGCACCCCTGATGGAGTCTCTGTGGTGGGGGCACAGAATGGCAGGAATTACAGTATGGATAGTGTACACATTTTCTGACTGCACAGAATCCCTAATATTTCAGTTAGTGCTACATTTGCAACAATTTGCCCATTTACTTTTAAACAATTTTTCAAGAAAAGTCAATATTAAATAAATGAATTAAGAGGAGTTTACTTTGTCACCCAAAACTCAATATTGTTTGAATAAAATTAATGAAATAAGGCGTGAACGCTTATCACAAAAGTGTTTGAAAGCAGCTGTCTGTCAGTTAAACAGTAATATCAGATACAAGATATGACACAAGACTATATTAAAAATGCCAAATGATCATATTTGCAGACACCACAAGTTAAATTAAAATGGACATAGTACTATTCTACAAACTAAAAAAAAACAGTACTGATGTGTGGCTCTAGTGTGACTGTACTGATACGGTGCTGAGAAAGGAACATTGTGTGTATTTCCAGCACACTGTGTCAACAGATGGCCAGCTGCTCATCGTGCTAATCAATATTCTCATTAGGCAAAGTAGAGCTGCACCAATTAGCGTTTTTGGACTTGTGCCTTCTAGTAACAGGGATGCTGCATTCGTAACACCAGTATGTTTAATCAAGGCATACCTGGCTAGAGATCTGGAGGGGTTAAAAAACACTGAGGCTTTCGTAATACTATTCCTAAAGGAATAAGAGGAGGTGGTAAAGAAGAAAAAGAAAGTGAGAGGCTGAGGTTAGTGGATGATAAAGTCACCAAAAATAAAAAGTTTCTATGATACCATAACCATATCTATTTGAGCTGTTTATCACTGACAGCTATTTCTGTTGTAGCTGTTCTGTACTCAAAGCCAAAAATGATGCATGAAAAGAAAACTGTTTTTTCTATTTAATATACATGTGAAGGGGATCAAATCAGAGCGGCTGCAGTGCTGTCTGTGGCTGGTTAGGACAACAATTAAGCTTTCCCTCTTATTTTATGCCTGGGACACATGTACTACATTATCAACTAGTTTATGAATTGTAGTAAACATTCTGAAAACCTCTAAACAAAAAACAAAAAAAGCACACTGGGTACAAATAAAGGCAGGGGGCAGTTGTTAAGATGACTTACAGTGAAGGATGAGGTGACCCTGTTCTAATCCTTCAGTTTAGGTTCATGGGTACTTGTTTTTATCAGCTGGAACACATTTCCCAGGCAGCCAGAGTGCAGTGTGGTGCAGAGATGAGCGTGGCATGCTGTGGAGTAAACATCTCTAAATGGGGACAAGTGATGGCTGCTATAAAAGCCCTTTACTGGGCCTCTCTCTCCCTCTCGGCAAATGGCGACAGGCCTGAGTGCTTACAAGAGGCTTCAGTAAGACTTCGTCACCCTCTTTAATTTACAGCAAGAGTTTACAGAGTTTGTTGCTCTGCTGTTTAGCTTTGACTAAGCTCTGCTGAGGCCAAGAACATTTCCCAAGCTTCTGTGTGTGAGTGTTGTAGCATTAAGCTGTTGATCCATGTCCAGAAGAAAAGTTTATCCAGGTTATGCACTAGTCTGCACTAGGGGTGGGACAAAATATCGATATGTTATATCATTGTCCTTCTCCATGTGATATGAGAATCGATACGCTGGCGCCAAATATCGATATTTTAATTAATAAAATAAGGAGCTCTAAAAAGATTTCCCTGCTCCCAGCGTTGCTACTTCATGGCTCCTCAAGGTGGTGCTCAACACATGAATGAGGGAAATGTGAACATAAGTTAAATAGCCTAAGAAAAAGAGTTTTTTAACAGGATGGCAAACAGCAGTGTGATTAAAATAATAGATGCCCCAGCCATGTTTAAGTCCCTGGACCCACTTCGGCTTTTATACTATTAATGGGACAAACAAAATCAACAAAGAGTACACAATATGCAAGAACTGCATTATTTGCATGTGCTTTAAAGCCTTGCCAGTTAAACAAAAACGAAAAACGGATGAGTGCCTGTATATTGGATGCGTGCAGCTCTTAAAGCGACAGCAGACAAATAGTACTAAACATGCTGCCGCTTGTCATTAAAGGGATAGTTCACCCAAAATGGTTGCTGAACACAAAAGAAGATATTTTGAATGTGGGTAATCAAAAAGTTGCTGGTACCCATTAACTTTGATAGGAAAAAATGCTATGGAAGTCACTGGGCACAAGCAACTGTTTGGTTAACCGCAATCTTCAAAATAACTTTTATGTGCAACAGAAGAAAGAAACTCATTCAGGTTTAAAATAACTTGAGAGTGAGTAAATAATGACAGAATGTTCATTTTTGCAGAACTTTCAGCAGTTTGGACTTTGAATAAAAAGAGAAATCCTGCACTTAACATTTTCACAGGCATTTTGTTTTCATAGTTAGACAGACATCCTGATGTATTATTATAGGATTGTCTAGCAATATATCGATTATCGCAGAATTGCTGTATCATATTATCGGTATTGTGAGCCATGTATCGTGTATCGTATCGCATCATGAGGTACCTTGTGATTCCCACCCATAGTCTGCACAAGTAATGTTAAAACAATCTGCTTATTATGTGACCATTGGTTCATAATTCAGTGCATTTCTTAGGCACCAATGTTATGACCTCTGACAGAAATGGACCAAAAGCTCAAATTATTCAAGAAAACTGCTGAACACCACAAAACCTGTAACTTGTCAAAAATTGAAAGAAAGAAAGAAAAAGTAAAGAAGAAAAAGAAAAAACATGCAGTGCAAAAACACTCAATTAACTTCTTAATGTTGGAAACATCATTCAAATGCAATAGCTAGGTATTTAGAACACAACAGTTCCAGAAGCAAAAATGCCAATCATTTTCTTCATATGGGAACTGGTTTTAAACTTTAAATTAAAAACTTACAACATTTTAAATACAGGCCTACTGTAAGCTACAAGGTTATTAACGAATGGTATACACTTTTATTGAAATTTATTTTATTTGAAGTAATCAGTGTTCAACAATGTTTGTAAATGATGACATTCACCTTGCAGCTGGTTTGGTTTACAGCTTATAACTCAAACTTTAATATCCCTATGGCAAAATGTACTTGAAGCAAGGCTGCTGAAAAAGTGAACAGGCACTTTTGCACTTTTTTGCTGTAGCAGATTTTTTTGTATTATTATTTTTATGGAAAAGTGGGAATACTGAGGAAAAAAAAGGTCTGATATCTGCTTCCAGTATCATCCTATTCAGACTGATACTGATAATTAGGGCTGCACGATAAATCGCATGCGATATTTAACGCGCATCTTGTCAGAAAGCCGGTTCTGTAATCAGCGGTAAATCTCCATCACCTGCGGGCTTTCACATTGAGCAGCATTAACTACACAGAGCCGTTGTTCACTGATGAGCTGCGCGAATATGAACGTGGTTTGGCACAACTCGTCAGTGAACAACGGCTCTATGTAGTAAATGCTTCTCCATGTGAAAGCACACACGTGATGGAGATTAACCGCTGATTACAGAGCCGGCTTTACTAACAAGATGTGCATTAAATATCGCATGCAATTTATCGTGCAGCCCTACTGATAATCGTTTTAAAAATGCCACGACAGCATATACTGATAAGGTTCCGATATGCTGGGCATCCTGTAAAACTAGTCAGAGACATGTAACGCCCGTTAAGTGTTTCCCATACATTGACTTATTTGTGGAGGCCCGCCACAATATCAACACTGACTGCCACAAATAGATTTTCCAAAATGCTTTGACTTCGTTGAATAAACATGAGCACTATTACAAAATCAAAACGTGGCATTGGTGTTTTTATATGAATGTATCTTTTTTGAAGGAAACCGTTTGTCTTCAGAAAAGTTTTGATGTCATTTTCATTTCATCTTTCCTGTAATGCCTGATAAAGCAGCGTTCATGAGCGCAGCGCTGTTTTGTTTACAGCCGTTACTGGGGAAACTGCTATTTCTGCCGCTCTTAAAACGCCTCCTGCTGGCAGAAAATGAATTTGCACTTTCAATAAGCCCGTCTGATGTTTTTTATATTTACATTATATACATATATATATTTCCCCCAGGGGAAGTGCCGCCACACACAGAGTGTAAGTTTGTGGGAAACACTGAAGTGATATGCAATAGGTTAATATTCATTAAACAAACATTTATAGTCTGTCCTACAGAACCAATGGCACAACAACCTCATACAGTTCATAATTTAAATTAATCATAATAATCAAAACATAACAATTATTCAGAACATGATCATCAAATTAAGTGCTTCAATACAGAGCTACACAGCAAACAAAAAGACACTGCACTGCTACTTAAATGACGTGATGTACAATATAGCGTCCCAGTATAAATAAAATAAGCATGATGTGATTACCTGAATAACAGAGACGCTGATATCCAAAATTATTTGGATATTTTTAATAAGCACCCTGCTAATAAGCTAACAGTAACTCACACTAGACAGTATGGATATATTTTCAGGGCTCTACAGTGCGACCATTTGCGACTGAAAACTACTGCGTGCGACTATAAACATTTTTTTAGGAGCACCAGTGCGACTGACCCGATCATCATCATCATACTTGTGATTGCGCTCAGGGGAGCTTCAATGGTTTCTACGTGTCTTTGCAGCATTGAGTAATGTATCACAGACGTATCTCACGAATCCTTTCATAAGCAAAGTGAGAGATTCATTGCGCAGCATAGAGAGCTCGTTACAGGAAGGTGTAGAGATTGATTATAAATGTGAGATCGCGATGAGTTAAGATGATTGACAGCTTTTAATGATTTTTAAAGGATTTTGTAAATGTGATACTGATTTAATACAACAATTCATTAAACAAGAAGTTAATATTAAGTGCTTCATTGTCTGACTAAACACCGTCTGATTTGCTCTATCGTGAAAATAGTTTAAAACAAAGTCACAGCTCAGCCGCTGCGCATCTCCATTCAAACACAGCGGTGTTTCGTTTATGAATGAACTTTTTTTTTTAAATGAATCTAGTGAGTCAATGATTCGTGATTACCCATTCATAAAGACAGCCACTTGATTCATTCCTGAATTAATCAGCCGTTCGAATGAATCAATTGAATGAATGATTCAGTGATAAAATCAGTGACTTACTGCCACCTGCTGGCAGTTTTTCATTTTTAAAGTATCTTTTCAGTTTTTAAATCATTTAATATTTCTATATTCAAGTTTTTATATTTAAAACATTAATATCATCAGGAATTTATGGATTTAATTGCACTCATTCCACTTCTGAGCCTCATTAAATGTCTGAAAGTACACCAAGCCACTTTTTGTGTTCTTCTGTGCCACCGCTACAAATTAATTTTGTTAATACTGATTTAATTTGATTGGTAACTTATATTTCTTATTCTACTTGTTCTTATTCTGTGGTTTTAATAAGAATTTTTTAAAAGCTTATAAAATATAATTTTTTTTAAGAATTTGACAAAAGATGACATACTTTTAATAAAGTTAGAGGAGTCAAATATCACCTCGTAATGGGAAGGCTACTTTTTGATAATTTTGACTTTTTGGATAATTGTTTAGAAGGTGCTCCTAAAATTTTGAACGTGCTCCTAAATTTTTTAAGTTAGGAGCACTTGTGAAAAAAGACAAGTAAGCGTAGAGCCCTGATTTTAATTCAAGATTTGTGTAACACTAGTTTAAGGTTAATTTCATTGATATTCTGTGAAATTCTGTGTTCATTTCAGGTAATTCCATTTGAATGAATTCAGCAATTCAAATCATGTCTTCCACATTGCAGAACTGATGGTGCCCTACTAAAGTAATCAAACACAGTAGGTTTGCATAATGTCAACTAAAAACAAACTATGACATTTAACTGAAAAGGGACAAGATTTGACATGTTAGCGGAGCCTTAGAACCTCAGCAACAACGTGTCTTTCAAAGACAATGCACACACAGAGCAAACAACATGCATCAGTTGTGAAGACTCATGTGCAACAAATTTTTTTTTTTTTTACATCAAGCCTAGTAAATAAGAGCCAGGCACAGCTAAAGTGGGTTTGTTCTATAATGCCATCCCAGGGTGCATCAAAGCCATTCAACACCTTCAGACATTAGAATCAAGCAGATGCATGCTATTTAGGCAATAAAGGCCCCTCGATATACTTCAAGTGAAATCGAACGAACTGATGTGACGTCATTTCAAACAAAATCCGACCAAAACAAAGGTTCGTTTTGTGTTCATTTTGGGAGTTCGAAATGGCTTGCCAAAGCAAACTTTCCGGAACAGTTTGTTCCGGCTGCAAAACACCTTCGTACTACCATTGGTCCATGACGGTTACGTCATAGGAGGTGTGCGCTGGGGCTCCGCCTTCTTTCACGCGGAACTCTTCTCTCGGTTCATTTCGTCTGTCGAGTCCTTGGAGGTGAGATGTCCGCGGGTAAAAAAAAAACAAAAAAAACACGAACAGTGAAAAGCCGCTTAATAGTAGCAAATTAAGTTTTGCTTTTGATGAAATGAGGCACTGACACGGTTTTTCATGTTCAATACTGCTGCTTGCTTTTAAGCAATATATTGAATAAAGTGTCATGTAAATACACGTGACTTTACGGGAGTGCTAATTTGCAGAGCTCGTGCAAGCATACCCATGTTGCTATGAACAGATGCCTTTTTATAAAAAATGCTTGCTGTTCCCTTCATTTTTGTTGTTTATTTTGTTACTGAGAGGAAAGCACGCAGCAAATATTTACATATTCATTTAAACATCGCTTTCATCAGAGTGGGCGGATGTTCTCGAACAGTATAACGCTGCTCACATATTTCAAACGTCGTTTTACCCCTAAAAGAAGAACGAAAAAGAACTTTGTTTTGAGTATATCGTGGCTTTTAAGGCTTGTTCCATCCCTCTAAGCGACCCAGCCACATCGCAACTGAGGTTAGCAGAGCTCCAGCTCAAATAAGCCTCTGTTCAGGGCTCCCTGACCAGCTCTCTAATCCATAAGCATTTTCCCCTGCTGGCTGCGAGACCACACTTTACGCCAGGCAGAAAGCCTTACGCAGCAGTGCTTCCATGGTCCACACTGCTCCGGTCCAACATTCTCCCTCTCCCTCTCTGTTTGGAATTTCCTTTAGACAGCCCATTGCAAACAGCCCACACTTGGTGGAAAAACTTGAAGCTATAAAACATTTCTAGATGAAGAGGGAGCACAAAATCCCCCCATAAAAAAAGGCAGGGAGGGAGTTGTTGTTGTTTCAATACCATGTGTACAGCATACAGGTTTCCAAAATTTCTGTTTGGTCCTGCGAGTGCTAGGAGAGACTGGTATCAAATGCATGCAATATGATATCAATGAGCACTGAATTAGATGGCAGCCCAGCATCACCATCAGGTAGGCCTGATGAGAGAATAATGGAGGAGCCAGAGGGACAGCCAAACAGTTTCTTTACCAGGCCAGATTGCATGCGTTAGTGTACTTGTGAAAAGCCGGGTGGTGTAAAGAGAACCCTTGGTCTTACAGAAGGAACAGCAGGGACATGGAAGCAACAATAGACCGTGACTCTACTCATGAATACATGAAGTGCATTGAGCTTTGGGAATGGAGAAAGATGACTGCATATGTGTGCTAACTCAAGTTGCATGTTGTTCCATTTTGAGTCTCCCTGCAGAATGTCTTGCAAATGCTGCCATTTATGATTCTGGTTCAGTTGCACGATAACCTTACACCCAAATGGATCCTTTCCATTCTGGAGAGAGGTTGTAATCTTGGGATATCTGTGGTGAAAGGGTAGCTGGGATATAAGTGTCTGTCTTCTAATTGCCCCGTGGCTGTATGCTGAAGTGACTCATCAGAATCTCTCACCCTCACAAACAAGCGGACTCTTTCTGTTGCACCCGCACGTAACGACATGCTTGTAAACATTCTCCAAAGTAGGTCAACAGTTTGCCTTTTCTTAAACGGTCTTCCTAATTCCTGCCTCTGACAGCAGTCGCCCACTCCTCTTTCCCCAAAACCGGCCCCTCTGACCAGGGCCCCATCTATCACACAAGTATGCACACGCATTCCCGCTACACAGAGCAGGATTGCATAACAGAGAAAGGGCAGTGAGGGGCCCCACCGAGTTTTAGGGGACAATAGCAGAGTCATGGCGCCTCACTCCATGAGCAGAAGGTCTCTTTCACATGCAGATCCTCAGCCATGTGTGTGGAGAATGAACTGAGCTGGCTTCCCACACTCAGACCAATCAGCCCTCCAACATGCCACAAATAAGAGGAGTTTGGAATCAAAATAGTTACAAAAAATTACAAAGCATTTTAAACAGTCCTACAGACAAAACAGGACTGACCCCCAGGTAGGCAAGTATTGAGAACAATGTAAAAATGCTTGATATATTGATGGTATTGGCCATCTATATTTTTAAAGCACTTTAGTCTGATTAGGCTGACACTGGAATGAGATTTATTCAATTCAAACAGTATAATTTCACTGGACACTAAACAGTCCCTCTGTTATTGTTTCACCTGAACATGTGAAGTGGCAACAGTTTTTGTTTACAAGACAGAACAATATAGATAATAGCTATTATATTGGTCAATCAAATATAGGTATGCACCAATATTGTTACTCTGCACTGTAGAACCAATATAATTTATAATAATAATATAATTTTTAATGCTACAACATAACAGATTATGAAAAATGGATTGAATAAATTACATTAAACAGTGTTAAATCAAAAAAGGAAGTGTCAAGTGATAGCAGAGTTAAACAATGTAAAAGCACACAAACGAGCATGCACAATTATAAAACATCCCATACTGGCAAGATAAAATAATAGATAGTTAAAAAAATAAACTAAAAAAAAAAAAAAAAAAAGAATATTGGCCAAAACCGATATGGTATTTTGATGTATTGTGCAACACCTAAATAATCATTAGCTATCAGGGTCAGTCCTGGCTTTACACAAATGCTCATTATGAACACAAATTCTATGAGCAGTTCAGAAACTGCCAATGCCTCCCTGCAGCAACCAATATCCTAAGCTGCTGTTACACCATTACCGGAGAGAAATGCACTTGGCAAACATGAATCTTTAAAAGTTGTAGCTTTGGGGTATCACAACACAAAGTCCTTAAGTAACACAACATTCCTCATCAGGAACATCATGATATTAGTGAAAATTAGTGAAAGTGATGTGATGTGTAGCCAAGTATGGTGTCCCATACTCTGAATTTGTGCTCTGCATTTAACCCATCCAAGTGCGCACACACACACAGCAGTGAGTAATGAACACACACCCGGAGCAGTGGGCAGTCATTTTTGCTGCGGCGCCCAGGGAGCAGTTGGTGTTTTTGGTGCATTGCTCAAGGGTCTCATCTCAGTCGTGGTAGAAGGTGGAAGAGAGCACTGTACATTCACTCCCCCCACCTACAATCCTTGCGACCAGTGACCTTTGGGTTACAAGTCCAACTCTCTAACCAGTTTGAGTAGATTTTGGTATTCAATTTGATCAGCACTGCATTTAATTGCAAACATCTGAGGACCACCATAGTGCCAAAGATGTGGTAAAAGATGTGCTTGCAGGAAGTCTAAGACATTAATGTCTAGGGTGTCAGGAACATGGCCAAATAAGTCTTGCTCAAAGATACAAACATAAAAAAATCAAGGTGAATGATGCCAAACACCAAGTTCACTGGAGACCATTTACAGCAGATCATGAACACTGTTGGTCCAAACTCAAAAACAAAACAAAGAGTCTGAAATATCAGTGGGGACTGGGATTGGCCTGATTTCAAAAGATCTGGTAAAGTATCTTGAGGCACATAGCAATTCATAACTGGTAAAGTATCTTGAGGCACATGGCAATTCATAACCAATTGAGTCCAGATGAAATGACTCTTATCAGCCCAATTCTGCAAAACTAATATCTTCCATACCAACTCCACTCATCAGAAAGCTAACGAAAGGCATTGGAAGGGTGACGTTATGTTTAAAGACTGTGAATGAGGTTTGGTTTTGATAGCGAGGTGATTAAGATGACGCATTGCCATTAAGCACTGTTTGTGAAATTAGTGCCAGGAGCTTTAGGTTTAGTTGCTTCAATTCCTCAATTGAACCACAGATGACTGGATCCCTCTTCTAAACTTCAGAGATACGTGTGCCGTATCTTAAGAAGGCACTAAGAAAGAGTCGTACCATATTAAATATGGCATATGTATAAATACAAGCAATTTATAAAAACATCTCTGGGAGGTAGGGCTGGGCAAAAAATCTAATGCGATTTCCATGCGAATCTCGTTAGTAGAGCCGCTTCTGGTGATAAGTAGTAAATCTCCAGCACGTGCTTTCAGACAGAGCGGCATTTACTACACAGAGCCATAGATCACTGACAAGCTACACAAAATCGCGTTCAAAATCGCAGGCGATTCATTGCAGATTTTGAACACGATTTTGTGTAGCTTGTCAGTGAATTCGATTTTTTGCACAGCCCTACTGGGAGGACACAGGCTGTGGTATATCTCTTTTTGTCTTCCATAAATTTGAGGAGCCGCTGAGTGGAGAAATCCGTGAGTATGTGAAGCGTAAAAAATGAGTCATGGTGACCTACTTAGGAAGTGTATGGACGAGAGGCTGAGACTTCTGCATATTTAATTATTTACCAAGTCAAATTCTGTACCTTTCTGAAAGTAGAAAAAACAAGAAAAGGGAGAGAGAACTAGCAAACAATATTTCAAGCCATCAGGCAAAATAAGTGTTTGCAGAGGCGACAATTACAGAAGCTTCTTAAATGACGGGGTCCTCTACTCACTCACTTCGGCACAACAAATCAGCTAATCAGAGTAAATATCTGTGGCTTGAATACAGCACTCTCATCTCTTCCCCATCACTGCTTTATCACTCTCCACCTCACACAAACTCCACAGAAAGCTCACACCAGTGCCTGCATCCACAAACATTGAGCACAGAATAGTAAGGAGGCATATTTGCATACTCATGATGGCCTACTGCACAAGCCAAAATGTGCAGTATACAATCCAAACTACATGAGATATGGCATCTCAGAAAAAAAGCACTTTAACAAGATTAGATTTTTGAATTTGATACACAGACATTCATAGTTTCACAAGAGATTCTTTGAACAGATATTCATATTTTTTCTAATCAATGTCTAATATTGTATTTACTGATAATGCCCTGGGGTCTCAAAAAAGCACAATATTTCTTAGTTAACAGTTAAGATATAGTTCAAAACAAAGATACAATTTGCACCCATTTACAGGATTAGTTCACTTCCAGAATAAAACATTCCTGATAATCTATTCACCCCCATGTCATCCGAGATGTTCATGTCTTTCTGTCTTCAGTCGCAAAAGAAATTAAGGTTTTTGAGAAAAACATTCCAGGATTTTTCTTCATATAATGGACTTCAATGGGAACCAACGGGCTGAAGGTCCAAATTGCAGTTTCAGAGCAGCTTCAAAGGGCTCTACACTGTACCAGACGAAGAATAAGGGTCTTATCTAGCGAAACGCTATCTTATCTTATTTTTTTTTCTAAAAAAAGATAACCATTTATATACTTTAACCTCAAATGCTCATCGTGCAATAGCTCGACCTCGTGCATTAACCTGGATAATCAAATCTGTTGTTGATTATTTTCATTATTGACAACAATCAATTTTATTGATCGGTTGTTGCAGTCCTGATTACCATTAACTTCTACTACTACTAAATAATGACGGTTCTGCCCATTCATGATGGGGCATTTAAACAGAAAGATTACATAGTATCTTAGTAAAGAATACTAGCCAATCTCTGTTATAATACTGGATGCTATTCAAACAGAGCAGTGTCAGTTTAAAATGTTTAAAACACACTTTTTAAGTGGTATGAAGCAACACACATTATGCAACAGTGCCATTCAGCTCATGGCCCTTGTGTTCATTAGTGTGAGGCTAGCTTGCTGTCTAATGTACCTTCAAGGTTGGCTGTACTGAAGTGTTTCTCATGCAGTGCGAGGGCAACTACATTCCCTTCTTGGAATCAATTAAGCCATCTGGACGAGGGCTTCACCCCCCCCCCCCCTCACCCCCCCCCCCCCCCCCCCCCCCCCCCCCACCCCCCCCCCGGTCCCTTTGAAGCAGAGGCCTGGATCTGGTTTCTTAATCTTCCCCACCCTTTTTCCTTTCCAATACAACAAAGCTGTTTTCGCATACTACATATAAGAGCAGAGCAGCAGCTTACAGAGGTACATCAGAGAATGCATTTTCAGGCAGAAGCCAAAGAGAAAGTGGCAGGCAGAGTTTCTATTCCTTATCTCTCTAAATTACATCACATTAGAAAAAAACTGACACAAAAACAAGTCTTCAAATGTCTCACTTTGACACAGACCCTCTTGCTAATGGCACTAGGGCTTACTGTCAGTGCAGACCAGAGTTTTCCAATCACACAGCCTGAGGAGCATTACTAGGCGCGTTTCCAATACCCTTCAAATTGCGCAAATTGAAATTGCGAATTGAAAATACGCCTAATGGAAACGCGTCAAATTCGCAAAAACGACCATATATCGCAAACAAGTTTTTACGCTCGCATGAGGTGGTTTTTCAGGCAATGCGAAAAAGGATTAATTCGCAAAACTGCAATGGAAACAGCTTTTTTGCATTTACAGGTCACATGGCATATGTAAAAAGTCATGATCATTCTTCAGTGTACTATAACCTCCAAGAAACACTTCATAAGTGGCCACGCTCCAGTATAAGGGGCTTTCCCTACTATTAATACTTAAGACAATTTACACTGCACACGTCTGCGGTGCAGTGTGGCTCTGATACGGTCACTGAAGCTGATTACGGTCACTCAATGCTTGTGTTTATATTTTTATACAGTCTATGGTTTATTCCAGCTGCGCCACGCACGTTTCTGAAGCGGCTCTCTTTGCTGCTTCTGTAAAGATACATGCATAAGCCTCCTTTGAATAAATATAGCCAAAATCCGTCAACATCCCACCAAAATCCGTTGCCATAACTTATCGCGAGAGGCAAAAGGTTACGTTTTAGTTGCATAACATTGGTTAATGGAAACGCCGTCATTTCACTTTTTTATCGACATTCAGAAAATATCACCAAAGTTTTGCGCAAATCTGTAATGGAAACGCGCCAACTGAGACCAAAAGGCACTTTATGGAAAGGCAAGAACAGGCTAGAGCAAGCTAAAATGTTCTTAATTGTTCAACCTTGCTTTCTTTTTCTGGGAAAAGAAAGAATAGAAGACAGAAAAGCAGCACATTGATCAGGCAAGAGGTGAGCACCTAACAAAACCAGCATGAGGAACAACTCACCACAGTGCGGCATTGATGGTCTTACGCCAGACAAACCTCCTCACAACCTGCTCGGCCTCAGGTGTGCTACAGACCAGAGTAATTAGCTTGATTCATATTACTCTCCATTCTGTCTGGATTGAAGTGTGCAAGCATAGTCGGCAATAAAGCTCTTTCTTCAATCTGATTTTGAGATTTGCTAAAGACTAAATTTAACAGTCTTATTAAAGTAGAGTTTGGAAAGATTAACTGTCAGTTAGTGCTGTGTTCGATACATCGATACGACAATGTATCGTCACAGAGATTTGACGATACGAGTATCGATACAGCTGTCCCTGTATCGATATTGTGGCACGTGTGCAGCAGTGGACCGTGCTTAATTTGAATACAAGAACAACGTATATCGTTAAATATCACATTATTGGGGTCGCTTCAACCCGCGGACATGAACAACAACCCGCGGCAACAGTGTTAAAGTAGCCCAATTCCGCGGGAGGGAAAATCCGCAGGATGGCAAAAACGTAGGAACCAACAGCAATATAGCGTTTCCTTGTTTACCGCTGTAAACAAAGCAGAGTTGCGCTTTATAGAGAAGAAAATGCCATTGCCTTCAACACTTTTCTCAAGACAGTTCCCTTCAGTGATACATTAATATAACCCCATAAATGTAATGCATTTTTGTACTTATTTTACTGTTTTTTTTCGGGATCTACTGGGACAATGATAAAGATCTACCAGTCAATCGCGATCGACGGGTTGGCGACCACTGCTGTACATCATCAGCCTTATCAAAGGGTGCCAGCATCAGAGGTGAGGGTAATTCTGGCCGGTGTTTTCTGAGCTTGTGGTTGGTAGTGTTATGGCAATACAGACGGCAGACTCCGTATGTCTGCATTCAATCAGAGCTGCTCTTAAAGCAAACAACAGCAAACCAGAGCAGGCCATCTACTTCATCTCTGTCTGCGAGGCTACATCCCTGAGGAACACGACAAGACTCATTACGCTCAATCAGCACTGCCCCCGCTTCATAAGAAGCTCTTACTATATGACCGCCTGAGTCCTCATTCAACCTACAAGACGAGACTCCATTCAACATGATTCCAGCAGGGAGCAGTGGGCCATTCTGGATATGAAATTCAATATATAGTATGGATGACTGCTGAAGCGGCCCACTGTGACTGGACAGATAGAATGGTGCTTGTGTGTGTGCGTTGCAGACGTTGTGAATTATTGATGACAAATACAGCAGCCAGGGCTATGAAGCCCTAATGCACAGAACATCCATATAAAGTGAAGCATATAGAGTTACACATTACATCACCCAGCAACCTCCCGCCTCCACTCACTCGCCCCATCTGCAGCACACATCCACTGGGATGAATTTTTAATCAAAGATGGGGCATCAAATAGGCCCAGTGATAAATGTCCACATGAATCCTGATCCCAAGATGGAAAACAAAATCTGATTAACATGCATTTGCAACTATAAATGCAATATTCATTAAAAAAAGAAGAAAAAAAGATCACTAACTACAACTTCTCTCTAATGACATATGCAGGACTTCTCCAATCATTTTGTCTGCCTAAACCCCGGGCCTCCACAATCGACTGCAAACCTGCATTTACTTTTGAGTACAACACCTACATCTCAATTCAATCAACAACTGATGGATAAAACATTTGTATTTTTTGATAATCCATTACACTCAGCTGTATATCACAATATGGAAGAAAAGACCAGTAGGTACTTCAAGACATTTCACTTAGAAAAGCTGCATATTTTGGGGCCATTTTTGTAGCCCAAAACTGTGCTGGATGCGTTACGTGCTTTAGCATAATATTCAGTGTTTGGGGTTTGTGACTACAAGAGTGTGCATTACCTTCTCATTAGTTACCAGCTTGGACCATTTTGGATCTCTGTGCCAGTACATACTTGACTAATGAAAGAGCAGCAAAGCAAGAAAAACATGCACAGAGATCTTGCTTAATAAAGGTGCAGGTATGCTAACAATTTAAAAAATAAAATCCTTCCAAACAATATGGTGTTGCACTGCAGATAAATAAAAGTCCACATGGTGATGAGAAAAGGCCTATCTGCAGTGGGTAATATTTACATGCTTTCACAACATGAAGCAATCACAGCACATGGAAACATAGGCATCACAAGTTATTTCCCTGCTCATTGAATCTGAGTCTATCTAAAATGCATACTTTATGTCCAACTAATTTTTACAAAACATGTTTTAGACTGCGCACAGAGAAACAAAATGCCGGGCTC
The DNA here is from genome assembly GCA_018155175.1 of Sinocyclocheilus anophthalmus. NCBI lineage: Eukaryota > Metazoa > Chordata > Actinopteri > Cypriniformes > Cyprinidae > Sinocyclocheilus > Sinocyclocheilus anophthalmus. The sequence goes on along the minus strand of JADLZN010006417.1, from coordinate 250,862 downwards.
ATGTTTCCAGAGGAAAAGCCAGGAAGTTCATATAAGAAGAGAGAAAAGCAGAGAAAGAACGAAAGCATGCAGAGCAAGAAATTGAACGAAATAGGATAGGAAAGGAGTGGGAGGTCTTCTGTGCACGTCAGCGTTGAAGGCCACTGATTTCTATGAGCTTTTCAGCTATGCGATAAAACAGTTTCTCTATAGCAAATAAACACAAAGGCAACTGCAATGTTGCATAGATGAGAATAAGCACAAAGCTGCGTGTTTGTGAGGCCTAGCGTATTTCTCGCACACATGGTAAGAAAGTACATTCATGCGGCAAGTATTAAACCAGGACCTTCACATGGACCTCAAATCTGTTTTGAATTTTCTCCAAAAGCAAAAAAAACTAAAAAACAAACAACAACAACAAAAAACACTACAAGTACACTATTAAAATAAAACACACTAGAAACACTATTTCGCACAGATTTCTCTTTGCTTGAGATTAAGTATCTTAATCAGGGTTTTCAAACCGTTTGACTGAATTATCCATTATCTGGACATTACCAAACCGTTTGATGATATACATGCCCAACATGCCAGACGTGCAGGATTCATGCACATGAAAAGCTGCAGTTTGGGTTTTACGAGTATTCAGAGAGTGTTCAGTATCGTCACTGCTGCTGCCTTTAGGGCCTGTGCCACCAGTCCTCCCTCCCCCCGCCAGCCTGCCGCTTCCCCTCCCCCTCACTGCGGCAGCGCAGATGGTAGCTCAGTGACCTCGTCATTCCTGCCTCCTTGTTTTGATCCTGCAGTCCTGATCGTTCAGGCTAATCCCACACTCCCGAGTCCTTGGCTGAGTGCCAGCACTGTTATTAAGCACACAAAGGCTTTTCATTCCTGCTACCGTCACTGCCGCTGCCGTTTCTTTCTCTCTTTTTAGCCATTTCTCTTTCAGTCTCTCCTGTTTGGTCTCCATGGCCAGGCCAGTTTTTACCTCTACAGCTGTGCCCAGATCCAGTTCAGAGGAGTGGCCTCCATCTCTCACTGTGCTGTTAATTACTAGATTTTTGGTGAAATTATATTCCCTTATGTTGACGGAACAAAAACAAAAACAAAAACAGTGACTGGTGTCACTGTGTGGTAAACCCTATAAACAAGGGGTTTTCAACTGGTTTCACATCAAGTGGGTGACTCATTGCTGTAGAAGAATTTTTTTTTAGAATTTGTTTATAAGGATGTAACTATTCACTCAACTCACAATTCGATTCACGATTTTTTTTAACAAAATTAGATTTAAGACACATTATAAATTAAATGTGTCCTTTTATTATTGCTTGGACAAAATACTGTACGTTTCTTTGTGAAATTGAAATATAACACTATAATAATATACTAATATAGCACTTGTAAATTATTGCTCTTTTGTTGGTTTTGATTGCTTCTATTGTCCTCATTTGTAAGTCGCTTTAAAAGCGTCTGCTAAATGACTAAATATAAATGTATGTAAATGTAAATAACCAAAACGAAAATTGACATTAAAACAAGCCCCAAATCAAATAACACAAATAAAATAAATCTCTTCATATAAACAAACTAAGGCTTTGTCTGTGCTCTTTCCATTTAAAATTAGAGGCAACCACTGCATTTTAATCACGATCCAAACAAAGATGCTGCATACATGCAACATGAGCAATTTTTAATCTAAATTACATTGTATAAATTCAAAATTTGGAGCAAAAACAGAATGATTTGACTTCAGTTTTGTGAAACTATGCATAAAAAATATCTGCATGAAACAGAAACAGCAGACAAGCTGAATGAGACGCAGATTCACTCTCTGCCTGCAGGTGGCGCTTAAAGCTTTTCCTTGGTTTCCGCTGTTAACAAAGCATCGCTGCACTTATGAACTTTAATATGCATTATACAGAGGCAAGAGGAAAAGAAAAAATACCATCGAAAGACAGTAAGTTCCCCTCAGACATACATTCATATAAACTCCTACCCCTAATTGAATCGCGATTTGTTTAGCATCTCAACCGATTTGAATCGTCACATATTAAAATCGATTTTCAACCGGCTCACGGTTAATAAACAGGCCATTGTTTACAAAATGTAAACAAATATTCAACTGGAAATTAATATTCATTAACGCACAGGTCCAACAATATGCATAATTATTCAAATGAAAATGGACAATTATGTAAAAGCACAAACAGAAAGTGTCACATGTTGAGAAGTGTCTGTGAGTGTCCTGCAGTTCTAGAAAACACGTCCCCCACAAGTTGCGCCTCGGTACTAGAGGTACGACTCGCAAAGAAAAAAAGGTTTTGTGGATGAAACAATCTTTAAGTACATTTATTTAGTTTTAAGTATGAAATGTACAAAACTAGGGAAAGCAAACAGTATGGCTTTCACTATCTGTGATCTATGGAACACAATGAAGAAAAAAAAGAAAAAAAAAGAACAAAGTGAAGCAGAAGAAGAGCAGTACTAACAACAACATCAGCGGTTCCTGTAGGAAGGGCTCTGATGACATACCCTAGTTGGCAGTTTCATTGTAGGGGGCAAAATTGCAGGGGCATGGTTTGTAGTACACAGCTGGATACACTTGGATTTACCAGCCCAACACATAGAACAAATACTGGGCATAAAACTGTATTAGTATTAGCCACATTGCTAATAGACAGATGAAAAAAAAAGAGAGACAGCTTTTTACAGACGTTTTACACAAAAAGGGATGGTTTTCTCTTCCCATTTAAAAGTTAGCAAGTCTTTTGCATTTGCTAACCCTTTGGTAGATACATTTTATTTTATTCAGCATTATCCTTTCCCCTCCTGTCCCAATCAGGGGGGGAAAAAAAAAAAAACCTATGACTAATATTTGGTCACAACTCACCACTGCTATTAAACTCAAGGATGCAGTGACATCGAAACTGAGCAATCTGATAATTATGTTATGATGAAGTGATGTTTAAACAGGCCAATTTAGGCTTACATTTAGCATGTTTTGCCTTTTTTTTTTTGTAGCAACTGTATCGGATGTACTGAACAAAATCAGACACCAAAACATTACAACATAGAACGGTATTTTTTAAACAGAATAAAACTTCCAAAATCAGCCAAATTACAGCGTTATTACAGACATGATGCCTGATATATTGTGCATGTATCTATTCTGTAGTGCACCCTTCACTCTTATTCATCCTTCATTTTAAGACAATTTGAAGATCTCAATGTCCCTGCGGACATGTTGCTAAGCAACCTACTCACGCTACACTGCAGGGGAACATGTGATGGACGTAACAGCAGATCTGGCAGCAAAGGTTCAAACCAGGGAAACTTGATATAGTATTCACATGATTTTCTTTTCATAGTTAAAACTTTAAATTGACTAAGGGGAAGGTTCACGGGATAAAGCAGAATGTATTTTTATTTATTATGGCAGCTGGCCATCTACTTCCGGAGGTACAGGAAGGGCAAAGGACAATTAGCTGGTAAAGAGTGACACCAATTGTCATGGAGATGCTTCTCTAGTCCAAAACAGTCAGACTTTTTTTTCCTTCTTGAGCCAACATCCTTTAAGAAAAAAAAACAATAACCTGCATGACTGATTTCAAACACAGGCTTGTTTACACCATGAGCATTAACTGTCTGCTGATTTTTGAGAAATAAACTGATCAGGCAAATGTGCCAAAATCATATGGAAGTGTAAATGGTAATGGCAGTGTTTTGGTGCTGAATTAGAACATGAAAGAGACTGTGAGAGTGGGATACAGTTGAGACATCAGAGGACTGACAGGAGATGAGGGGCAATAGTGCCTTTCGCACCGCGGGAACCTTTTCATAGTACCAGAACTAATTGTGGAACTACGCACTTTTTGGCGTTTTCGCACCGCCGGAACTGGGTGCGATTTTAGTACCGGACTGCCTTTTTCGAGAACCAAATTAACTCCTACTCCGGAGCAGGGTCTAACCAGCACAACTGGTACTAATCGTGACGCAAGTAGACATTGATTGGCCAAACTCGTGCGAGAATGCCCTCACCCACCATGATTTAAAACGCCATGTAAACATACTGTAAACATTGTGTCAACTTATTTCGCAAGTATGGAGAACAGCGATAGATGGACGGATGCTGAAGTGCAGGCACTTGTAGCAAATGTAGTACTGCTAGTTGTCGTTGGAGATTCTTAGTCCTCCTTTCCGTTCTTTCGATCGCTTTACGTATACGTCGACTTTTTATGTCCATTATTGTGAAACCCGCGAGACACAACAAAAACACCGCTCTGATCACAGTGTCCTCCATCCTCCTGTTGTTAATGTTGTTCTTCTTTGTTTCTGTTGTTGAACGCCGCGCACAAATGACGACGCTGTCGACCGGCTTACGTCACTTCTTGGTACACACTATCGGTGCGAATGCAACCCTTTAAATGGTACTGGGAAATAGTTAGCACAAAATCGTCCCAGTACTTTAGTACTGTACATTTAGTTCTGGAACTAAAGCGGTGCGAAAGGCCCTAATGTGTTCGATTCATTGCATGCCATAAAATCAACACGACCTCACACCTTTACAACACCAACACTCACACAATCACTAAAGCCTTTGAATATATCTTGAACACTTTCGGCCTAGAAACAGTGCTACCAAAGCATTAAATACCACCATATCTAATCTACTAACCTCGGAACAGATTTAATACCTTGAATCATTCCGTAATAAACGGAGTCAACAATTCCTAAGTCTTTAAAATAAACATGAACAGCCATTTTCAACCCATTTTAATTCTATGTAAGTTTTGAGTGAAACAGGAAAATGGACGGGACTTGATTTTATTAATCAGAAATGGGTTGGTTTTTGAAAAGCAGGAGTTGTACACCAGAATGTAACCAGAGCTGAATGCAAGTTTAAGACAATTTTTTCTTTAAAACAGCGCACACTGCTGCCATGTATTAAGTGACTTGAGACCTTCACTGCATTTCACATGTGACAATAAAAGCAAGTAAAAATGTCCTATTTGTAAAGCTTCAAATCAATCACATTCATTCACACCACATTCACTGTAATGTCCACCTTTGTTCAAAAACCAAACATTACCATTTACTCTTTCTCCCTTTCATGCTCCATTCTAACAGACATACACAGTTTCCCCTCACTCTCTTTCAAACACAAACAGTAACAACAGAAAGTTGCTGGTTACCAACACTTGCCAAAGCTTTAAATAAAGCTTGTGGTTGAGGAACAGGGCATCAAATTTAAGCACTTGAGGTCAAAACTGGACTCGACTGTCGAAACTTTAGGAAGGCCAAAGATAGCACTAAACTCTCACAAAAGGACTGTGTGGCCTTAAAGTAGAGGATGGAGGAGTTGTAGGGGAAAACTCTCTAAAGAGTGCTCATGGGTGCGTGAAAGCTAAACTAGATGGGGCAGGACAGACCTCACACCTGCTCCAGCAACAGCTGCTCTCCATGTCTCTGACACTCCCTGTCCTTTGCTCTTGTCTCCACTCCCCTCAGCATTGCCCAACACCTGCAACAACCCAGCACCTCATCACCTGCCTGCTATTGCCTTCTGCATAGGTGTCAGGGCATTGTGCACACACACTCACAAAGCCAGCAAACCACACAAAATGGCAAGCTCAAATATCTAAGCAGACGACTGAAGTATAAAGAAAATGGCTCAACCATGAAAATAGCTTTGGGTAAAGAATGGACAGAACTTTAAGTTGTCATTTGATGAAAATCTTCGCTGAAGTTCTCAAATCTCTTTTGTAGTCAATTAAAAAACTGAAACTTAATGCTCCATAATTGTTCTCAAGACATTGTGAAACCATTGCTGCTTGATGTCACCTCACATAAGGTACGAGATGCCACTTTATAATGTGCACAAGTGAAAATAAGATTAGAGAGGTGACGGAATGGAGGATTCTCACAGAATAAATTTTTTTTAAACTCCACCAAAAGGGCTCAAATTTCCAGCTAATTATGGGCCACCCTTCCACTAGACACACACAACTGAGTTGAGAGTACTACTATCAGAGCAGCCTGAATGTTTAGTGATAAAGACACAAAGCCAGGGGAGAGTTTAACTTTACGAATGATTCAAACTGTTAACAGCTTTGCATGGGGCCAGATTCTGAGCATACCTAGTAATCTGCCTAGGCAAGAGCTGTCAAGTCAAAGTGATCCAAAGGATATATAGGTGTGAGCATAGTGAGCTTTAGACCCGGCCCCTGTGCTGGATTACAGCACCTGTGTGCTCCCGTCCTTGACCTTGAGGAAGCCGTGGGGCCTGTTATTGCATCAGTCTGGAGTTAACAACATTTTTGCCAGCTCTCCTTAGTCCTTACAAATTGTTCAGAAAAGGCAGTGACATCCTCTTAAACACATGCAAAATGCTTGATATTACAACATACAGCAAAGAGAAGTAGCACTATAAAATACTGCCCAAAACACGCCTAGATTCTCAGCTTGTCCAAACATGCCAGGTTGCAATCCAGCCATGTTTAGGAAACTGGTACTCTGAGAACAGATGTTGATTCATGTTGGGCATGTATTATTGATGCTGCTGTAACACTGGGCGAGTCTTGGATGTGTGATAACTAGCAAAGTCTACTTCTTTTGCATTGACTGATGACCATAACATAAAAAATGGGGGAAAAAAATTCCCACAATTACAAATTCTACTCAAAAATTTGGCCTGCAGCTTTTGTCTATTTTGCCATAGCATCTGCATTGATTCAAGCTGACTAGACATCTTTTAACCTCTGTGGCTTTGCCGCCTCGTGTGTCCGCACACTCTAAATTCCATCCTGGAGATTCAAGCAGCTCTCTACCTCTCTGCCAGACCATGACATCACTCCTCTAAAGCTGCTCTATACTTAGCTGCTCACCCCCCATTGAGCCTCACAACTCTAGGCTTGGCTCCCTCCTCCCACTCCTTATGTTCTCTTTCCCTCAGATGGCTTATCCCTCACCGAGCGATGAAGGGGAGGGGAAAAGATTCGGTGAGTTGAAAGAGGAGAAAAGGGGGAGGACGTACAGAGGAAGATAGAGGGGAGGTGATTGAGATAGCATGAGCTATGGCACCATAAATAAAAGGCAACCACCATAAACTGGCTAGCCTCTGCAACACTCCCAACCTCCCTTCTGGGCTCTCACGCAATTTCATCAGTCTGCCTAGCCACATGAATGCAGATCGGCATTGCAACGCCTGCCCAACCATTGCCTTCCCAACCAAGGAACAAGACATGGAGGGGTGGAGCAGATGAGCATCAAAAAGAGAAGGGGAGAGGAAAGCACACATTTAAAACTGGCATTTGAAAATCCTCCTGGCACAGAATAACATCCTGGCCCATGCAGCAATTTACTCACAATCACCTTGCTGCTGAAGTCAAAGCGTGGTGTGTGGAGGCGGCAGCACCAGAGACCGTTTTTCCAAAATTGCCACACTTGGACAGAAACTCCATTCCTCCCTGTCCCAGCCAGATGGAGCAAGGCTCTGCAGGTCTAAGCAAAACATCTGGTGAAATGTTTAGAAATGGTCGTTCTTCAAACTCTTGGAAAACTAGAGTTGCAGACGCAAGCCCTGGACAAAAAAAATCTCCAGTCTCACCGGCAGCATTCGGTGTTGTGTCTTCGCAGTCTAGAGCACTGGCCAAATCAAACTTGTGAAGCACTGGGCATACACTTAGCAGTTGGTGATGGAAAGTTCGAAAGCTGTGCCAGAGGAAAGTGTGATGGTCTGGTCTGTTTTATAATGCAACATTGTTTGGGCCACAGACAGAGATGTAGTTTTTGGTTTCATACAGAAATGTCACAGGTTGACTATAGTGTCACCATTTCCTGACCATCTTTTAGTTAGACACATAAAAAAAAGAAAAAAAAGAAAAAAAAATAATAATAATTCTCTAGGTTTTGTGTGGAAGGCACAAAACCAACTGAACAGCACTGCTTTGTTTGTCCAGTAGTTCTCGGAGGCCCCATGACGTGGCATAATCCGCAAGGGCCTGAAGTTCTGTGCCTTTGCCATGGATTTGGTAGAGACCAAAAAAACAGGAGGAGGGTGGCTGGGGTCTCACTAAAGGTCACAGAGTTGGAAAACCTCAACTGGACGTGTCTGTGGAGCTGGAAATCTAATATGGAGCAGACAGACGTGGCTTTTTATTTCCCCTGACCACAGCGCTCCAACGTACAGCAGCAGGAAAGACAGGAGCTTGTACAAGTAACCACTTCAGCCTTCAGCACACTGATCATGGTGTCAGTGAAAGGCCAGTAGAGATGGGCTACATGAAAGGATACAGTGCCTACTCAATTGCATCAAGACTTACCCCATACAACTAGCAAGACTAGGAATGTTTTTAAATTGTTTAGTTTAAAGGTGCTTTATTGGCATGACAAGTATTTTTTCCATTTGTATTAAAACAACAACAACAAAAAAACACTCAATTAAAGTTGCAAAATGAGAAAACTGCGAAACAAAGAAAAGTGATTCATTTACAAGTAATTATTATAATAAAATATGAAAGAGCATTAATAAATTGTGCTGATAGAACCCAACTGTCTGCACATTCCCCCAGTCTTTCACAGAATGAAATCAAACTAATTCTAACCAACATTCTAACCAGAATGCAATTCCATACTATTCCCTCTGTATTTCCTATTAATCATAAGCTCAGAAGTGTTAGGTTGCTATATTAGGTGAGTTTGTCTCAGTACGGGCAGTTGAACAGTATATCGGGCTCATCTCATTCCCAGTCACGTAATGTGCTGATGCTTACTTCTATGCCCCCATGCAAATTATGCAGTCCAACGGCCTGTTGTCAAGGCAACTGCAAGTGGCCAGCCCCATGGCATGTGAATGTACAAAACCCTTCATATTTTCAAAATAGCTACTAGGGATGATTTCAAGTGTTCAACAGTAAACAAGTGTGTTGTTTCATCAAAGATTAGACGTGAAATGCATAGCAGAATATCCTATCTCATATTTTGCTGTATAGCCTAACTGCAGAATCTGAGCAATATAAATTGTAACAGTGAATAAATCATTTTTATTTTTGGGTAATCTACACTGTCCCATCACTTAGGATACTTAATTTTGCAGGCAGATAACGGCAAAATCACCAGCACTGCAACTGATTAAAACGGGTATGAGCAAAATAAATTAGGCAAGCTGTGAATATCCTCGTTCTTATCAAGGGAACACAAGATGCATTAGGAGCACAACACATCCACTGAAAACAGCAGTCACGGTTAAAAAAGCCACACTGTAACCATGACAAAATGTAGAAGCAGCAGCTAGCAAACTCAAGACCGTGCTAACCAAGAATGAGGTTTGTTTACTTCACAACGGAGTGCTTTAAATATATTTTAGCAAAGAACACTGAGCCAAAAGCAACAGTATGCTGCCAAGGATTAGAAGAGGAGAAGCTGGTTTATGAAAGAGAACAAACTCTTGAGTGGAAAAGACCAACTATGTAAGAGATAATCAAGCTTGCGTCTTTGTATATAGAAATAGCTTGAACATGCTGACCTGCTCATAGCACATCAAATCAGGACAACAAATTGAGATGAGGGAAAAAAAACACTTACTGAACTCACACTAAACAGACATCAGTCAAACTATTGGAATAAAATCTGGTCAACTTTGCAGTTTGTTCTAGCAAAGAACTGCTCAAACAGAAGAAACTGTCTGACGGACACAAACACACAGTTTGGTCTGTTTTATGTGCATTTGTGATGTGGGTTAACAAATAGTTGATGCTGCAGTAAAAAAAACTGTGCCAGACTGGGAATAGCATTACAGAAAACAATTTTTACAGAAATAACTGATTTATAAGATTGCACAGATAATAATAAAGATCAAAGATTTGATGCAGATTGCTGGTGATCACTAGGGATGCACTGATTCAACACCGGGATCAGTACCGTCACCGATACAGACCTTTTTTTTCACCACTGTGTATTGGACAGAAGGACAAATCCAAAAGCCTTTCATATCAGGGCTTCAGACTACGACTAAAATGGCCACATTTGCGACCAAAAATATTGATTTGCGAGTAATATTTTTGCTGAGATTGCCACTGGCGACTAGGGTAAGCACGCGATTTCAAATAGGTGGTTATGCTGAAATATCGCAAATATACATATCGAAATATGCATATTGCTACGGCATGTGATGTCTGAATTATTTTAATAGGCTACTTTAAAATGATGCGAAAAGTCAAAAGTTTTAGGTCAACACATATAGCAGAGAATAGACTGGGGTTACCCACTGTTACTACGGAATTGCTTGACGCTAAAAGATTAAGTTCAATGTTGCAAAAACCAACTTGCTGTCGACACACACCTGAATCACAGCACAAGCCACCGCTTGGACAACAGCTGTAGTGATCTCTTCAGTTTTCGTCCGCACCTTATTAAGACTCAAGTAAATACTCACAGTTATGTCATGCCGGGTCTTCTTGGACAAGTATTCATGTAACACAGCTGTTTTGGTTAGTCTTAAAGTACACAAATTAATCGATCCAAGTGAAAGCATGATTAAATCACGGCTTACTACTGTCCTACGAGTCTCTCCTACATCATACCTCTCCTTTCTTCTGCCTCTACCTGCTATAATATATTTGTCTTCCACCTATTCACACACATCCGCCTGTATAATATTCAACGCTCCCATCTCAATTCCCCAGGGCAGCTCCTCCAGAAAGCAAACTGGCATTTTTAACCCATCGACATGGTGCGGTTGAAGGGCCCAGTATGGTAGAAGGCAGGGGCTGTGTGGGTTGGTGTGGGCAGGGTCGGCTCTCTCAATATGCAGCACGCGTTTGTCTGGAGTGGAAATAATTGTGGCATGAAGAGGGGCCGGGGGGGCGAGGCCTGCTGTGTCTTTCAATTGACGCACTGTTCAGCCGCTCACACTGTGGCGCTGGAGCCAAGACTCTGGCAAGGCCGAGAGCCCAAGTCCACGGTGTGCATTTCACGGTGGCGGAGGTGGGTGGAGGTAAAGCAAGCGAGGGGAGGGAGAGTTCAGCAAGTGCATAAAGACTGAAAGAGAGAGAGAGCAAAAGAGGAACATCAGCTTCAGGGAAGGAGGTACAAGGAGAATATACAATGAAGGATAAGAGAAAACTGACGGATAAAAGAATGAGGGACAGAGCCAGTGATGGCAGAGGAATAAGAGGGTGAAATATTACAAGTAATGCATCTGTGCTTTCTCAGCACTTTTACAGCAAACCCTCAATTAAAAATCCTTATGGCCTTAATATTTATGATTAACTCATTGGCACTGTCTCCACTGGCACAGGGGGGGAGGGGGGCGTCGATGTGAAAGGTACTGTGGTTCGATTTGTTTTGAATTTAGTAATGCTACGTAATAAGCAGAAAATGGCAGCAGAGTCATTAAGCACCAATAAACCCCTTTAGTGTACAAACGGTTCCACGTAGATGTTCACCCTGTAGGGGTTAATTTCACTATAATGACCAGCTGACTGTACATAACACTTACATTCAATGCAAGGCAAAGTGAGATTTGTTTGGTAGTAGAGATTAAGATTCACTCACTAACGATCATTTTCTCATGAATGTAAACAAAATGAGATTAATATATACAGTAATGAAAATGTGTAAATTTATTATTGACATACAAAACTAAAGTGAAATTTTAAACACGCCCCCAATAAACGAATTAAGATTACACAAATAAAATAAACTCCTTAATATGAGCCAACTAGGCTTTGTCTGTGCTCTTTCCATTTAAAATTAGAGCAACCACTGGATTAATCCTGATCCAAACAAAGAACGCCCTATTGCAGCGATGAGCATTAATCTAAATGACTGTATCATTTCGAAAGTTGAAGCAAAAAACACATAATGGCTGACTTTAGTTTGTGAACTTGACTACTGAACATATCTTACGAAGAGCAACATGAAAAAAGACGCGATTCACTCTCGTTACAGCAGTGGCGCTTACTAACTCACTGATACAGTGTTCCTGGTTTCCACTAGGATGGGTATTGTTAAGGTTTAAAGAAACGGTATTCCGACTCTTACTGATAAGGCTATCGCATTCATCACTTCTTACTGTACTTTTGTTTTATATATATATATATAGTTATATATTATAATATATATGTATATATATAGATATATATATATCTATATATATACATATATTATCGATGACCAAATTCGAGCTGAATTAAACCTTGCTTTTAATTCTGAAAATGTAAATAAATAGTTAATTAATATATAAAACATTCAATTGTAATGCGCCCAGGGTGCAGGCGTATTTTGTTTTTCTACATAACTAACATAGAATACGAACAGAACCAGAAACAAAGTAAAACACACTGCAGATACAATACAAAAAATACAACTTATCGTGCTGTCAGGTTTCGAGGGACGTTCACTAACAGACTGGTCTCCAGCCAGGTAATTAGGCTGTTCAGCAATCTAAAAGTAATCAAGTGTAAATGAACACTGCATAGTTTTCATTGTATGCATTGATAGATTAATGCTTATTAAAGCAAACGTTATTCAGATTGAGAGCAGATTTGCTTTTGATGCCCAGGCGCCAGTCTGTCCACGTTTAAGCCATAGTATGACCACATCGCTTTTTCTCTCAACTGTTCTCCCTCCTCCACTCAAGACATAAACGTGTTTAAGTAAATACGCTCCAACCGGCATTTTGACATGTGTGTGTTGTATTTGACCGATGACATGCGCCCGTTTGGGGTTTAGGGAGGAACGAATGCGCACCGCCGTTGTGAAGGGACAGAAGTTGCGCAACACGAAACGCAGCTAGTTTTTAATAGCTTTACCTCATGTCGTCTTTTGTATAATCCTTAGAAGCCAAAATTGAAATAAAAAAATAAAATTAGCTTAAGATAACAGCCACAGGCCTTAAGTGTAAGCAGATGTTTGAATGTTTGGTTCTCTCTTCTATCATAATTAAACGGGGCTTTCTTGTTGCGCGTGCTGAAGCTCCTCTGCGTGAGCGTGATCTCGCTTCTGAATTGTGAATAGCAAAAATAGACAAATGTTTGAAAAACAGCTGGCGACTCTGGTGAGATAGAATTTGCAAGATACTGTATAAATAGCAATAATAAATGGATGTGTGTTTTATAAATTTTTCCAGTACCGATAGCAGAACCGTTAACGTCGGAGCTTATCGATACTCCGGTCTTTCATAATTTAGCCCCGGGACCAATTAAAAAACGGGTTTCGGTACCCATCCATAGTTACCACTGCAAACAAAGCATCGCGCGCACTTATGCCACAGAGACGGATAGAGAGAAGAGAGAGAGGAGAGGAGGAGAGTGCAGAGTATAGAGAGAGAGAGAGAGAGAGAGAGCGAGAGAAGAGAGAGATGAGAGAAGAGACAGGAGAGAGAGCTAGAGAAGGAATAGAGAGAGAAAACCCAGTAATAAATTTGGCTGATGCAATCTAATGGAACATTATATTAGGACAGGCTCGGTGCTCAGTAAATAATGGAGTTCTTACAGTCAGAGAGATAATGTGCCCACCCTGGGGACAGAGAGAGAAAGAGACCGAGATGGAAAGGGAGAGACAAACAGAAAGAAACACTATTAGGGATGATCACTGCCCTGCCATTGCATTGATGATGGAGCCACGTCCCTCTGGCCACACAGGTGACAAAGGCCTAAGAGATGAGATTGGACTTCAGTGTTGACAGGACAATTAAATTCAGGCAAAGAGAAACAATGTACTGTATTATGAACAGGTGAAAACTTGACAAGATAATCACTTTGAACTCAAACAGCAACCACTTGCAATACCCTTGCATTGTTGCTGTGTTTTGCACTAACAAAATTCATTGAACAAAAACAGCTAGACATAAATGCATTATATGTTACAAGTTACATTTATGTTGTCATCACTGAATAATTGTAAACATTTACAGAGTGGTTTAAAAAGAAAGTTAAAACTACCATGGTATACAGCTATGCAGTGATTACAGAAAGTGTAATTACACAGGAAACCAAGACATCTCTTCTGGAGTAAAGGAGAGAATGAGGGTGGAAGAGAGGAAGAGAGATGATGAAAGAAATACGATGATCGCCATGCTATTTCAGTTCAGAAATAAGCTATAAGTGACATGGGCACTGTGACTCACTCACAGAGTGCCTTGATGACAAAAACAGACGGATATGGCGCTCTCTGAACCTAGTTCACGGTGAAATGGCAGGAACACATTCTTTTCAGACCAAAAAGGCTGAGATCAAGAACTTGACAGCAACAAACCATGTCTTCAACCTTGAAGATTATTTCAGAGAATAACTGACTAGTAGTACCTATAATCCACCCATTTAAAAATGAACTCAATTTGATCTAGTGTTCCACCAATGCCCTAGTATGACCAACAAATATACACAAGACAGCACATAATGTAGTAAAAGCATTAAACACCAATCCACTCAATGGGTCTTTTTGGTTGGGTTTTTCTGACTGCTCCGGGCACTAAGTCCAATTAAAACAAGAGCTGGTCAAGGATAGTAAACCCTTGTCAAGTCTGACACTGCAGTGGTCTGGCAGACTCTGCTGTAGAATGGCAGACAATTTAATCTGCAAAGTAAACCATGTAAAAGGAAAGCTTTCAATGTTAGTCCATTGCAAACAGTTTCACCAGTCACTGACCCTGCTGATTTTAACTTGATTTGTAGTCCAGTTCTTCAGAACTTCAACTGTCATAAAACCAGCGAGACCCATCTATATTTTGTTTCTTACAGATTGTTTTCAGTGACCTAGTAACAAGAGCGTTGTCACATAGTTATACTATGGCAATTAAAATGGAAAAGGAAAAAAAAAAACACAGTTTCCTAGCTAAACATCAAGTTCAACTGGGCTAATGTTGTTTGAAAACAGTGTTTCAATGCATGCAATGGTCACTGACCATTTCTCTAATACATTTTGTATCTCTTTGATCTGATTCCCTTACAAAGTATCAGCTGTACATTTTTCTTAGGGGGGGAAAAAAAAACATTATCGGTCAACTGGCAATAAGCTCCATTTTATTTATAACCAAAGCGATTCTTGCTTTCATTTGCTTGGGGTCTGTGAATTTTGTACCCTGTTGGTAACTGTTCATTCAGTCCTGGGTGCAATCTGAGGCCAAGCAACAGCCGTTACTCTCACATCTGGGCCTGAAAAGACCCTTGGCAGTTTCTCCTTCTGTCCAGTGAACAAAACAATAGGATTTAGGAAGGGTGTAAAGCTCCTCTTGTCTATCATTGAGAAGTCAGAGGACCCAACGAGAGGTCACGGAAAAGGCCACTTGTGTCCTAAAAGGTTGACTGAGTGAAATTACAACTAGAGCTGCACAAAAGCAGTACGGAGAGAGCTGCCATGCACTCCCAGCAGAGCAGTGAACAGAGCACGAGGGGGGAGCGACGTGACATTGGCCAAACCCTGGATCTCCTTTCAGGACAAAGGTCAGGCCGCTGGGCCCATAATACACAGAGCTCCCTTTCATAGCCCAGCAGTGCACAAAGAAGAAAGTCTGAAAAGAGCCGAAACCAGTCTCCTTCTTGACACCCATCTAATTTAGTTCTTTTTTCCAGACTCTCTTCTACTTCTCTCAGTTAGAGATGTGACCAGGCTTCAGGGACGTCCCACGAGCAGAGGGGAAAACTGCCACGTACAAAAAGTCAAAACATAATCTTTACCTCATTTTCTTAGATCTCTTCTGTGTTCTTCTATCCACCGCACTGCTATGCAGCTGAATAGAAGTGCAGATTACCACTATGTTATAAAAAGATGCTGACAATACTTTTATCACTGGAGTTTTCCAAATTGCACTGTTGGTTGCTAGCAGGTATTCGAACTTGAAATGCAGTATTAAAATGTTTTAGGTGGTTAATCACATGAACTTTACTTTCTGCACTCTGATTTGTATTTATAGTATTGCATCACTGTATTTGCATGAACTCAAATGGCCTCACTGCCAACAGTCATTGTCGTTTGCTGCTTAAACTCAACGCTCATTGACAACAAATCCAATCAAGGGCATGACACTTCTGATTTCACTGCTATACTGATGGCATTTCCTCTAAGCAACTGATAAGTAATCTCAACAATAAGAGAAAACTATGCACTTCCTTAACATCTGGCACTAGTGAAAGGAGATGACCCAATTTAACCAAAAGGTGAGAATAAATATGAGCACCAACTTGCCAATACGGTTAAAACATACAAGAACATTTACAAAAGAATCTTTCTGAAATCTGAATGAGTCTCATTCAGTCATTGTTTAGGGGAAGGCTTAGACCCTCTGCTAACCAATACCCCGAGTCCATACATTGTAGGGCTGAACGATTTTGGAAAATAATCTAATTGCGATTTTTTTTTTACCAATATTGCGATTGCGATTTAATATGCAATAATTTTTTTAAAGCTCTTTAATGTTCTGCATTATTCAACAAAGACAAGCTATAAATCATTGTTATAGTATGACCAACACAATATTAGATAGATTAAACATAAATGTTCTTTTCTGTAGGCCAGGCCTATATGTTATGATGAAATTAGGTGATGCATGAATTGATATGAATGGCATTTTTATTTAACAACTACAATCACAGTATATTGACTGATTTGTTGAACTTCCAACCTTGTAAGCATGTCATAATTATGTTCAAATAAGCCTGGTGTAAACATTAATATGAAAGTCAGTAACAAATCACACAAACTAAAGTAGATTGCAGAAATATGAAAACAAATCTGTTGCGTTACCACACTACTTTAGGCAATTCAAAGTCACTGTAATAAACATATGTAAACATGTGCACTGCACTTTTTAAACACTGTCTGTTAACTTTAGACCAGTGCTTCTCAAACTTTTTTGGTCGCGCCCCCCCTTTAAACCTATAAAAAAATCTGCCCCCTTTCCCGAATCCCCATCCCACCTCAGACACCATCATTTCACAAACATTATGAAAATGTATCTTTTTTATAAAAAAAAACAAACAAACACCTGCATCACTTGAAACATTGAAAATAGCATAGAGAGAATAACTGTTGTTATTATTATTCTCTGTTATTTATTTATTTTTTTGTGGATTTCATGCTGTCCACTAAGGCATAGGACACACAGAGGCTTTCTCCGCACCACTGGCATTACACACCGTATAACACCGACGCGCGAGGCAAATACAGTAAAGCATTATAGCAGTGATGCGGTCTACACTGGTGTGACGAACCGTTAAACTGGTGCCTTGTTCTATTTATCTATCTTGTTCTACAGACACAAAGTTAAAATTATTTGCCACGGTCCGCTTTGTCTCGTCCAGTGTGTGGCGTGTTGCGCGCAACGCGACAACTGTACGGTCCGGTAGACACGGTGAGTGAATCCCACGAGAGCAAGGCCACGTCAGATTTTCGATTAGCTTTTAAATGACCTGCACCTGTCTGGGTCTGTGCGACTTCATCTATGGCTTTTCTCTTTGCTTTCACAAACCGATCCATCTCCCATTCTAAGTTGCGTCCTTTGGCTGTTTACCATTTTATTTCTTTTCTTTTTCTGCTGATGGCCTGTGCTCGACTTGAAGTAGCGCTGCTTACACCGCTGGGTGTATGACATCAAAGTACTGCAAGAGCTATAAGAGCACGCCGACGTCTCCTTAGCTTTCTCCATCCTCCCTCGCCGTACTTTGATGTCATAACACCGTCGAGTATCTTCAGATCGAACCCCCTCTTTACTCTCCGCGTGGTCACTGACCGTTATCCCAGCCGATCCGCGATTGAAAAATCACGTTTTTCATACCGCGATATTATCGCAAATTCAATTAATCGTTCAGCCCTAATACATTGTCCCCAAAATAGGAGATTTGCTCAGAAACAAACAAAAATTAAAAAAAGTGCTGGTGAAATGACAATCAAAAAGTACAATTGTGTTTACAATTCATGAATGGCTACAAAAACCATATCAATAAAACGAGTAAAGGAAATCCTTTGAGTCAAATTGGAATACCATGTAATGCCGCCCAATGCCGCTCAGTCATCTGACTGAGATGGCTACCTGCCAAACGATATTCCAGGGTGTGGCATGTCTGCACACACAAAAACCAGAGCAAAACAAGCCTTTACTGAAGCTTTCATGGCATAAGATGAGGGGAAAAGTGGGGAGGGAGCAAACAGACAAGATGAGCGTTCTGGACTTCCTCTTTTGGAGGAGGTCATATGTCCTTCTGCCAGCCTGCCACCCATTAGAGACCTCAACAGTTCACGTGAACTTCGAACAGGCTAGAAGGAAGCAGGGAGGTTGAGTAAGATGGCGGACTAAGCTTGCTAAGCTGGACAGATGGGGCATGTGTGGCGTGGGAAGGGTTAAGTCTGAGGAGGCCCCATCTGCCGCCTCGTCTGTTCCATCGGCTCCAGCAGAGAGAATGGCCACAAAGTCGAACTGTGACTTCTTTCCATCTCTGAGCAGCTGATTACCAAAAGATGCCCAAAATGCCTGGCCCCTTCTTAATAAAACTCTGATTCCGTCAGAGAAAAATACTTTATTCCTTTTATGGGAATCAATATATTTCTGTATTTTTTGTCTTTGCTCTAAATTGCTTTAAATGGTGATTTTATTTCAACCAGACAACCATTGTAGCTAATTAGATTCAAAATGTTACCATGAAAAAGTCAATATCAAGTTCAAAATAATCAAGGCATGTTTTTGCGCAATAACTTTTTCACCAAATTGACTAAATTGAATGCAAACATGCATTACATTAAATATAAATTTTTATGAAAATGATATAATACATAAAATGTAGGGATGCACAATATTATCGGAACGATACTGGAATGGCTTAAAATGTAAATGGCCCGATATGAAAAATTATGCCGATATGCCTTGCCGATAAGATGGTAACTCAGACGTGCTCAAGGTGTGCTAGCAATAAGATCACATCAGCAGTGTGGTCATTCTTGAAGAGAACTTTTGTCTGAATGTTGATTAGATTTGTTTTGGATCACCTCATTTAATTTGAGAATACAAGTCGTGTCCAATGCGACAATGACGCGTCCGGTGTGTGATAGAATCACCAGTCACCAGTGCGTGCAGCAGCAGCGGCAGAAATAGCCTCCCCCGGGTCCTATTACCCATTTTGTAAGGTGCTTTATTTACTTAGGGGGTGCTGAAAGTAAAATACACAAATAAAACAGTTTCTGATTAAATAAAGAAGTAATTGATGTCATAATATCACAAGAACGTTTTGAACATGACGCTTGTAAATTAAATAATTTTACATGTTGATTTATTCATTAGTGTGTAATACATGTATTTTTCAAACAGATTATGAAAACTTAAAGGGATCATATGACATTGCTAAAAAAGAACATTCTTTTGTGTATTTGGTGTAATGCAATGTATTTACGCGGTTTAAGGTTAAAAAACATTTTCCACACACTGTACATTATTGTTGCTCCTCTATGCCCCGCGTTTCTTTTAAGGGCGTCGATTTTTACAAAGCTCATCGTCTGAAAAGCACGGTGTGTTCTGATTGGCTAGCTATCCAGTGCATTGTGATTGGCCAAATACCTCAAGCGTATGGTGCTACCGATATTTTCCAAGGCTGATCTAATCATCCGATAAATTTGGCATTTTTCAAATATCGGCATCGGCCCATTAGTTTTTCTGCTTGGCCGATGTGTTCAAGGCTGGACTTTTATTATGGATGGCGCTGAGAGCGCGCGCCTTAGCACACATCTCGCTTCCCCCTCTTGTTTACTGTCGTTTAACAGTTTTCTGCTACTACGATAGAAGTCTAGGTCTCTAATAATCATATAGACGTTGAACAAAGGATTTGTATACAAAAATAATACTAGACGATTGCTTTTATATTATTAGTATGAAAGGCAAACATTAATTATCATACTTTCTCGTTTTGGCGTCAGCTTAAGCAAATATGCCTTTATATAATGCTTCTATAATTTAAACAAATCTTAGAAGACTAATGAACATTAATTTCCAAACCTTGCAAACTTAGTTGGCTCACTGTGATTCTGGTGAGTGTGCATTTTTATCCACATGAATCCCTGTGTTCGTCTGTTGACGCCGGCTCCGTGGGAATTGAATGTTTTAAACTTTCAAGCGCGTGATTTCAACATATGCGTGCTTTATGCAGTTGCCCACTGGTCATATTCCTGTCTTTCTCTGTGTTTCTGTACGGAAAATGATGTTTACCATGCCTTATTTTGAAACATATGTTAATCGTGCAGTACTACGTGGACTTTGAACGATTAATTTCCATTTTGAACGATTATGTAATTGTGGCATCCCTAATTGTAATCGCGATTAGAAATTCGATTAATCGTGCAGCCCTAAATAACATATAACATATAGCACATAACACATAACATAAGACACATCCATCACAAAATGAAGTTTTTGCAAACTCCTCTGGTTGCAAGTAAAAAGGTTATATTTTTCTCTTTTGTTGGACAACAGGTTTAGAACCCCTTCTCATGCAATTCATTACCATTGGAAATGGTGCGTGTGCCTCTTTTTTCAAATGCACGTAACAATAAAATGAGGCATTTTCCCTCTCGGCGACGTAACTCGCGTACACACACAGCATCCCTTCGGAGCGATAAAACGCACAGAAGCATTACTGGGTTGGGCGTATAGCCTCAATTATATCAGATATTCAAGAATATTTGCTATAACCGATATTATGACCTCTAACAAAACAACATGAACCTGTTTTACATTTATGATTGCGCGGCAGGTAGCAGCTTTATTAGTTGCAAACAAAATGCGAGCCTTTCCATCCTTTGCGGCGCTTAAGGCAAAGTACTTCGGCCGTCCGCATCTCTTACGTCATGTTTTTTTTCATCATCAGAGGGCTCGCAGAGAGCCCGCACCCCATCCGTGGTGCCCAGACAAGTTTTTGAACTGTGGCGGACGCGCGCGTACACATCACATGCCGAGTGTTAAATGTTGAACAAAGTAGTGGTACTGCGCTGTGTGTCGAGCCTCGTTCGTCCCCACTTACTCTTCGCCGGCCGCTGCGCTAAAGATAATGCGCCCTCACTATTTTGTGCAGGTAAATCGAGAGCCTAGAAGCGCTATCGCCATACGTTGTGTCATACCCCGATCATCTGCGCAGTTGCGATCAAGTCTGCACCACCATGGGTTTGGGGTGGTGTTGTGGATTGTGCGGCTAATGAACGGCATCCGCCATACGTCATCACGTCGCTATATCATTATCGCAATATGGCACTTTTGTTATCATGTAAAAACGACTGATGTCGTACAAACAGGTTTCATAATGTTGGATATTGAGACTTTGTGGAATCCCTAGTTGAAATATTGTGAATATTTCACATAATCACGAGCCCCTACTCAGTACAAGTGCTGGCAGTCAATGCAGACCAGAAAGGAAGAACTGAAAGCCAGAAACATTGCAATTCCAACCATAAATTCTTCTCCACAAGTTCATGCCCATTCTGTGCTGGTTGCTGTCTTTCAGCTGCCGGAATCAAAGCCAGACACTGGTAGGGGCACACACACCAACATGCTGCTGTCACTGGAACCCTGGATATGAAAACAACCCTGATCCGGAGGAGACTCAACTTCTCTGGAGTTCAAAACATAAGTGAGCACAGTGTTCTTTCGTCCATACTCAAGTGGGCTTATGAGCATACCCACAATCTTCCCACCGGCTTAAGATCTCTCAGCTTTAACATCCAATACGATAAATACTCTCCTCCTCTCGAGGAAAAAAAGAAAAAAAAAAAAAAAAAAAAAACTTTATTCTAAACGGAGACCAAACAAAATGTAGATTAGATGAACAACAGGGCTTATTCAGCAAATGCTTCCTTGACTTCTAACCTTTTATCTGCTGCAGTGGTGAAACAACAGATTGTGTGAACAATTTGCAGTAACAAAGAAATCGGAAGTGATTCATTTTCAACAAAATTTGGCACATCGAGAGGACAGCGACTACTGGCAATGCACAGAGCTGAGGCAGTGACTAGGATTAGTAGTGTAGACAGGGAGCTCATGTGATCCACCCCAATACAATAGGAACACATACCAGAAACCAACCGTACAGGCGACGTTAAGAGATTAAATCGGTCAGTGTGAAAATCTATTTTTGAATTATTCATCCAAAAACTAGCAAAATTCAGCATTATACAGTAAATACATTTTGGATTCCACGTTGATGTTTTTCACATCACAGGAATCAAAAGGCCATAAAGTATGCAAAAACACAAACCAAAATGCTTGTCCAACACTGCAAGTAGTCCTATTGTACATACTTAAAGTTTTCCGTGGAAAGAACGCATACATCTGCTACAGCATCCTTTGTGGCAATGCAAAGTTTTTTTATGTTGCTTTATGAATTGTGGTGTCACATTTCAGAAAGCAACATGAAATAGAGCTTGTTTAGCTACAAGTGTTTGCGTTCATATTCTAGCGTTGAGTATGTTCCAGGCCAAGGCTAAAGCCAGTTAGTGAGGACAATGGTATAGCTCTGGCCATGAGCTTTGACAGAACAGACGTGAAACTGAGAGCCATATGCAGATTAAAAAAAATTTACAATCTTTACACAACATGACACTGGACATTTGAAGAAACAAGCAGCTTCTCTCACTCAATATCACATTCAATATCACAGTGAGCAAAGGTCAGCACCTCTAAAGAAAGAAGAGAAAGAAATGTATGCACACTGAGGGGTTGTGAACAAGGACCCTCTATCTCAAGAGTGCTGTTGGCTTGAGACCAGATGAGGGACACATGACAGCAAGGTCACTGAGCACTGTGCTGAGAAAAAGGACTGCATGACCAGCCCAAGCAGACAGGGATGGATTCTGCTCCTGGTGCCATTACAAGCCTACTCAACATCTATCAGCTCTTTCATAGGATTTCAGATATTTGGACAAAACGTTAACAGCACTTCTTCCTCAAATCACAGCCTGTCTAACATAGACAATGAAAAAACAAAGTCATTATGGTCAGATGCTGGAGAACAAGCCTTCATCTCTGGTCTGCATCCTGCTCCTAAAATAGGTGCTCTGCAATTATAGCTCTCAAATAAGGTGTGAGAAGTCACTGCCTGCCATTTAGAGAAACATCCAGTCTTACATTAAATACTACAAGTTAGTTCTAAGTTGGGAACAGTTACGCTTCTCTCTTCAGCTCATCATCTTCATCAGAAACTTGAAGCACCCTGCTCCTCTAAGGCCACATTCACTCAGAAGAATTTGGTCGTGATCCTGTTGCGTGATTTTCTTACCCAAACCTGTCTAGCGGATTCTCCATGGATTCTAAAGATTTAATTTGTCATGTCAATCACAGCACTGATTGCTTACATAATTGTTAAACAAATACTAACACCTAACAGTATAGTTTCACTAGCACATCCTAATAGATAGCATGAATCACACAGTCTTCTGTAAACAAAAAAAATCAGACCTCATGGATCGAGTTGACTAATTGTGTGGGGGGAAAAAAATCATGCTATCCTGTTTGGAGTGCTAAAACCTGTTCATACAGAGGTGAAAGACATCAAGCACATTCTATCAGCAAAATGACTGGTTGAAATATTCAGTGGATTTGATTGATCTCAACCATAGCAGACAACTAGTTTTGACGTCAATAAGTGTGTGAAGAAATCCAGACTGTACTGCATGTTATTCAAGCGCTGTCAATCATAAATTTGAAAGCAGTCATGAACATGAACACGGGTTCACAACCGATATTACTCCTGCAACCAGTGGATTTCAAATTGAAAACATTACATTGACAAGCAATGTTGGGCAGGACTTTTTAAATAACAGAAATTGGTTCATAATCAGTTACATACTACTACTACTACTAATAATAAAATTAATAACTGATAAGTGAGTGAATTCTGTAATTAGTGCAGGTAGGGGATTGAAAAGTTATTAATTCTTTTATGATGTAAATATTTTTTTTTGTATTGAGAAAAAAAAAGGTAGATTTTTGTTTGTATATGCTGTCCATTAGGCTATAGTTCTTAGAAAGAAAATCTGAATCGGCAGGTCACACTTACAAAAAACTTGGAAATCCGAATCAGCCAAGAAAATTGCAATCGCTGCATTTCCAGCAACAACATTTTAACAGCACAGTGACCATGATTCAAGCCAGTGAGGGGCATGGCATGTAGGGAGGGAAAAATAAATATAAGGAAGCAGGGGGAAAACCAAAACGTCACTGAGGAATGAAAAGGAGGGGGTGTGGAGAGCACGAGTGAATACTAGAGGTCTTCTCGGGTCCTAAAATCTGTACCCGACCCGAATCACTTCTTACCCGAACCCAACGTACATAAATACATTTTTTTTAAAGAAAAACCCAACCCGAGACAGACCCGATGAAATTAGACCCGAGGCAATTATTTTCGAACTGGATTGGACCCGGACGTAAACGGCATTGATGTGTGTACAGCACAAATCCCGGTGTCCTGTTGACTGATCTGGCCACTTCTCCATTACTTTGATTTAACATTTATTCAATGTATTATTACTTTATATTAGTGCCTGCCTGATGGATAAAAGTTATTTTGAGTTCAGCTTTCAATTGTGACCAGTGGATTTGAAAAATAAACGTGACAGTTTGATAAAAAATACATCTATAACCTAATCATGGATTCGCTGTTGTCTGCAACCTGATCTCCGGCGAAAGGCTTCTGCACACAAAAAAGAAAAGCCCTGCATGAACACGCAGCATAATGAAGCGAGTGGATTTTCCTGATGGATCTCATATCTATAAGATGAAAGTAAACTACACATTCGGGATAGTTTAAAAGAATTCAGGTTTAATCTGGTCCATTTGGGAAAAGCATGTTTATTTTAAATTACCCGAGACCGCTAATACCGAACCCGACCCGTGTCCGAGGTACTCGTCAAAGTTTTGGACCCGAACCCACTCGGATCTCGGGTCGGACCTCGGGTTTTCGGATCCAAGTGGACCAGTGAAGACCTCTAGTGCATATAATACAAGCTTAGATTTATACTTGCGCTCTTGTTTTCTTTTTTCTCAAGAAGAAATGATCTGCAATAGAGACAGTCATGCAAGTTTTTATTAACATATAGAGCACATGTAACTTCAGCTGACCCAAGCAATTTTGATTTGCTATGACAAATGGTTTTTGGGAACAGTTCATTTAAAGGGATAGTTCACCCCAAATGAAAATACTAGTGCTGTGTTCAAAATATCGATACGACGATGTATCGTCACAGAGATTTGACGATACGAGTATCGATACAGCTGGCCCTGTATCGATACTGTGGCACGTGTGCAGCAGTGGACCACGCTTAATTTAACAACGTATAAAATTTAGTAGAAAAGTGCGAGGTTTCTAAAAAAGAATGAATAGAGCATCTGTTAATAATCTGGCCGCAGAGGAACACAATGGGGTTGCCTGATATAAAGAGACGTAATCCCCAAAACAGAGCTTTACACTTGCGCAATACAGAAATATCTGCTAAACGTGCTACTTATCTTTGTCAACCTGGCAACCCTGTGTACGCGCTCTCTTTCGACTGTTTAAACGCGCTTGCTTTCTGAAAACACCGCTTAGCTTGCAGTTTAGCTATCTCCACTTCAAGTCTATTCTCAGAAAAGTGTAATTCATCAACTGCTCATTTACGACAGAGAGAGAGAGAGAGAGAGAGAGAGAGAGAGAGAGAGAGAGAGAGAGAGAGAGGCTGTGTATGTATGAATTACCACCATTTTGCCGCATTTCTCTATTAACAGTAAAGCTGTGGCTTTAAGTCCTTTAGAAACAATGATGCTACCAGTTCCTTGTTGAGAAAGATAATGTAGCTCTTCAGCGGTGAAGCTCTTTTATTGATGAAATTGCGGGGCAGCGCTAAAAAGTTTGTTCCTGAATGTCTGAGTGCGGCTGCAACGTGATCTGTGTGAGTGACTGAACTTAACATCAAACTGCTTCTGTTTCACACAAATGCTGGCACAGACGTGCATGTTCGGCTAGAGTCGCTTTGAACTCGTGCATCTTCGGTGTAAATTATTTTTTAAACTTATTAGAATGAGTACATTACAATATAAATTTATTAGAACGAGTACATTATTATTTATGGGCTTAAAAACAAGATGCAAACAATCAGAATATTGTACCTGGTAGGGAGTGCACAAATGTAAACATGAAACATATTCCATTACCTATATTGTACTGTGGTACAATTATAGAGGCCCTTCATAATGCAGAGGTCAACTGCTGCTCTGCCAATAGTTAGAAATGGCACTATAGTAAGCAGTGTTTAAAAAACAGCTGTTTTTCTGAATTCTGCTCAGGTGAAATTCAGTGCAGTCATGTATCATAATACGTATCGTATCGTGGCCTCTGTATCGTGATACGTATTGTATCGTGACTTTGCTGGTGATACACAGCCCCAGAAAATACTGTCATCATTTACTCACCCTCAAGTTGTTTCAACCCTGTATAAGTTTATTTCTTCTGCTGAACGCAAAAGAAGATATTTTGAAAAAGAAAATAAAAAAAAATAGATGGTCCCCATTGACTGCCATAGTATTATTATTTTTCCATACTATGGGAGTCAACGGGGACCATCAACTATTTGTTCACACAAATTCTTCAAAATATGTCTTTTGGTTCAACAGGAAAAATAAACTCACACTGGTTTGGAATAACCTGAGGGCGAGTAAATGATGACAGAATTTTAATTTTTGTGTGAACTATCCCTTTAACCGCCATCTCTCTGGAAACATCACATGAGCAAACTTAAAACCTCTGCTCGACGGTCAGCTTTGTGGAGCCCCAGCAGCTGACATTTCATACACTTCCTATATTAGCAAAGAGACAGGGACTTCCTCCATTGTACCGACACAGTAAAGATAAAACACATTACATTTACAAAGAATCCAATTACTGCTCACAGATTGAGTTGAAAGGGCGTCTATGGAAAACAATGCAACATCTCTGCAGTTCTCAGTGTTCTTTAATCACCGTGCCGGAGCCCCATACAGCTGAACCAGCATGCTAAAATCATGACTGCCCTGAGACACCATGGGAGGGCTCTTTGGCTCAGATTAGAACATAAAACTCTAATTTGTTCCATTGGGTTTTGTAGTTCATTGGGCCTCTTGTCTGTCAAGTGGGCTTAGTATTTATTTGATGCTGTGTAAAAGCATAACACAGCAACATGATCTGATGCTGAAGACCTGTGGCAGCTCAATTAGGCCTGGGGGAAATAGGGCTGGGCGGTATATCGAGTTTGTACGATATAGCGATATTTTCTTTATAAGCGATTCGATATGAGGCAATGCCGTTTATATCGATATACAGTAGTTTGATACGAGCGCATCTGAAAATATAGTGGAGGACACAGACTGAGCTGCTGCGGAGAAAGTGCATTATACAGTTTGTTCTAGGGATGCACCGAAATGAAAATTCTTGGCCGAAGCCGAAACCGAACAAAATGAAACTCTGGGTCAAAGGCCGAATACCGAACGCGGTTTTTCGAGTTTTTTCCCCCTTGTATTTTGCCAATTTTTTTCACCATTGCATAAATTAAATAGCCAAAATGTGCTTTTTACTGTTTTGTCTGCTTTTCAAAGGGAAAACAAAAAAAAAAAAAACCTTAAAATATTTAACACTGAACATTTTTTTACATTCTACCAGACATTATACCAACAAAGCACACTTTAACTTAAAAATAATAAGCTAGTAAAATAATATTTTTTTGGCCATCAGACCCCCTTCTTGAATCAGGCACGTATTTTTTTTTTACTGTACAAATAAAAGCAGCCTTGCTGAGAAGAGACTTTTTAAAACATTAGAGATCCCAATTTGAACCCTATGTGTATGTTATAATAAATGTATTAACAGAGCAGTTGTAATTATTATTATCATTATATTGTCTTATTTTTCAGAACAACAGTAAAATTACAATGCTAACATTTATGAATGTTGATGAGTTCTTGCTTTTTCTCAACTTTTATTTTGGCGGAAATGCGCAGGAAAACCTCAATGCTTCTTTTTGTTGACAGCAGATTTATAAATGAGTCTCATTACGAATACGTCGCACGTATCGCTTTGTCACATGCCTTGTAAAAAATTAGTAACACTGGACTTTGAACCCTGGGTAACAAGCAGACAGTGCCGCGAGTTTGTGCAGCGCTGTCAGAATACATGCAATTTGTGCGTGTATTAGAAAACATGACGTTCTGTAGTTTATTTACTAATTGTTTAAGGCTATTTCGCTATTTCAATCATACAGTAACCAGCAACAATCACCACTTCCTCTTCTCATCGAGGACATGCGATGCAGTACTAAACAGTCTCTCGCTGTCGGTGCTTGTAATGATTTTTGCGTCTTTCTCTGACAGTTTAAATACTTCCACACTGCTGACGTGTGCATAAAGAGTGCGCACCTATCTCAACGTGTCTACACTGAACGCGAGCGGCGGGACAAAATACTATAGAACTCATTATAATCAGTGATGCTGTATACACTGGATGCGAGCGGCGACACAGGACAAATCCCCGACAGAAAACTGCTGCCGATTTCTATTTATGACGTATTGACACAAATTTCAAATAATTTTCAATGGTTGCTTTGTCACGTCCAGTGTAGACAGACTTTTTAGCTGTTGCATGCCGGCCAGACGGTGTAGACACGGTGTCACTCTATGCTGGTTGCTATTTGATAGCGTCACGTCATTGTTCGGTACAGTTTATTCTGTCTTTTCTCTTATAGCTTTTTTTGCTATTTTCGGCCGAATAATTTCGGTTGCCGAACATTCGGTGCAACCCTAGTTGTTCTAACATGTGACACGCGGCATATAAGGCCTTTAAAAACTGGTAAGACAGTTTATAGTTTCGTTTCGCATATTAGTTTAAGCGTCTCGGCCCATCATATGCTCTGCATGTGCCGCTGACAGAGACACTAGGCTACCCAAGCTGTTTAATGTGTTTGAGATGTGCTGTCTTCCTGAATGCAAAACTTACATTTCACAGGTATATTCTCTGTGAATGTTAGAAAGTCATGGAAATATTTAAATTTTTCTGTCAGAAGGGCATGAGCCTTCTGCTTTGGGATTCTACGCTAAACTTCCCAAAAAGACAGACTCCAATTAATAGGACGTGCCAAGAATTCGACTAAAATATACATTCGCTGAAAAATTTGTAGGAGGCACGTGCTATGAGTGACGCAGGCAGCACACACGGACACATGCTGAATTGAGTGCTGTGCCTTCCTGCGATGAGGAGATTGTGGATAAAGAATGAATATTAGTCGAATTTAAAATAAACATTTGCATTTAAATGTTAGGAGTGTGTTAGGGAGCGTCTTCAGTGGCGCGTGAGATGCGGTGATATTGATGTAAGTGACGTTGTTGCATTTTAGTGTTTTGTTCATCTAGCCCAAGAGATGCGCCGCTGCTGTGTTATGCATTCAAAATATTAGAGAATATAGAAGCTCAATGCGGAGAAGATCTTGATTGGGTTAAAACCGAAACCAAACCATTCACACACATGCATATTCAGCGCATTTTTAGATGGACAAATATGACTGCTGCACTCGCGTCTCACAGAAGAGATGCATAGAAAGCCATGCAAAGTTAAAACAGTTAAAATTTTTAGAAAACACGTCACGAATTTGTGGAGGTTTATTCCTTTTCACTGCATCTCATATGATTTTAAATGCAGTATGTGTGAATGGCGCTTCGGCTCTTTGAAATAAGCAATGCATAAATACATGATGCTATTTTGTTCATAATTGTTTATGCAATTTACAAAATTATATTAGATTTTTATGAGTTAATTTAGATGTAATGCACGTTTTTTTATAGAGTTACTTCCTTGCGTTGACAATTTAAATGCGCTGCATTATTTTGCTCATGGCCCTCAGGAGACAATTAGATCTATACAATAAAGACCTATTTAATCTGCATATAAAACATTAGAAATTAGAGATTTAATTTTTGTGTTTGATTGTTAAAACAAAAAATATTTGTTGTTTGTCTCAATAAATTGGGTTAATTATAAATACAGTGGTTAAATATAAAAAAAATTAATTTAATAAGTAAATTTTAGAATACCGATATACCTAACGGAATTATGGTTGATTAATTCTTTAGATATATAGCCACCTTGTAGAATTTTAAACACAAGTCTATTTTTATGATAGCACTGACTGTAAAGTGACCGTAATGGGGTAACCAAAATAGCCTAACACAACTCTTTTTGTTCTCATTTGTTTTCATTTTTATTTTAGTGAATTTAACTTCCGCTATAAAAGCCTTATTTTAGTTTCTAGATTGCAATGTTACAATGATATAACGAAATGTGATTTTAACCCTTTTTTGCACATAATATAAAGGTTTACATGGTTACATTCACTTTGTTTGTTTTCATAGCCTTTAATATGTATTGTTTAACCAGTGAAAAAATGAAAGAGCTTGAGGCAAATGTCATCTAGTTTTGCTTTTTATCCTAAGATTAGACCAAAGACAAAAACATAGGCTAAACAACTCTATTTGACATACCAAAATCACACCCTTCACTGTCCCAGCACAGCACCCAGATGATTTGTTCCTCATCTTAACTTCCTGAGAACCATGAGACACCCATCATCATGGGCCTCAGAGTTTCTGTTCTCCATCAGTGTGGGACACAAGCAGAAGGACAAACACTGGCTCTATAGTCTTGGCAGCACATCACTCTGGATACGAGTGTCTCTTCATTTACTAAATGGACATGTCCATTCCTTTGCCAAAAGAGAAGGGAGATGAGTGATGAGCAGTGGTGGAAAGAGTACTGAAAAAATATACTCAAGTAAAAGTACCATTACCTTCTAAAAAATGTAGTGTGAGTAGAGTAAAAGTACTTGTCCAAAAAACTACTTGAGTAAGAGTAAAAGAGTAGCCTATTTAAAAGTACTCATGAGTATTGAGTAGTGAGTACTGAGCTGTGGATTCTACCCCCTCATAATAAACGCTGTACACCGCAATTGATACCTTTTAAAAACGTTGTACATTCTGTAATTCACATTATCTTGTTTGTCAAAGAATTAAGAATATCTATCATCCAGCAGTTTTAATTTTGACTGCCAACTCTTTAAAATACATCAAAACAGCACGGAAACAGTATTCAGTTGAAGAAAAGATTAGTTATTCTCAGTACAATCATCCCCATTTAAATCAAAGTTTGAAAAAATATATTTAAAAAAATGTGTCAGGCCACCGAGACAGCATGCTGTTGTTGCACATAAAATATTAATGTTTAGAACAGCGCAAATACAAACACCATTAGAAACTCATAGTTCAGCATCACACCCCATGATATGGGTTAAAATGAGAGCCCATTTCTCTTCAAAATTGTGCCAGTTTTTAGCGTTTTGCAATAAAGGAATAAAAATAACTAAACTTGATAATTTATGTTACAATTTTAACATAAATGCACATTGTTCTAGAAGGATGGCAAATTGTTATGCTGATAATACAATTTGTAAGGAAAAATGCATTAAATAGCGAGGTATTTCTGGGGAAAAGGGGAGGGGGAAACTTTTTCAAAGGAAAACACACACACGTCTCTTTGCTGAGCTGCAGCGGTCTCGGTGAATCAGCAGCATCCACAACTGAACGGAACAAAAAGTGTTGAACTTGAAAATTGTTTATGAGCGAGTGCACTTGCTAAATGAAGGCGGATTGTATAAAATTAATTTTTTTTTAATGTTTTCACAGCGCGGAATCACGCGATCAAACTAATCAAAAGGCAACAAGTTCACAAGCAAACAATGACTATCAAGTGGATGGAAGAACGCGAGAGAGAGAGAGAGAGAGAGAGGAGAGAGAGAGAGAGAAGACACAAGGCAGCGCAGAACGCACGTCTCATAAGTGAGTGGGAATTTACCGAACGTGGCACTTGCGGGAGTTAACACTCTCAGTTCTCAGTGTGTCTTGATTTAAACAGTGTATTACAGTGCTGAGCCGACTCTGAGAAACTGAAAATTAAACGAGCTGCACAATTTTTTTTTTTTTAACACTTTTTAAACAGTTCAGGGTCAAACGGTAATGTGTTTATGTCTCCCCTCATTTTACAGCATCAGCATTTTAATCCATCTTACAGATGTCCTGGGAACTAAACGTCTTTTCCAACTTCAGAACAATATACAATCACAAACAATTGTTTATTACACAGAATCTGTGTCAATATTATGGACCATAACTATGTCAGCATCACTTCGACCTTGGGTGTAGTTTGGGCTCCTCCTCGAAGCATCCTATAAATGTTGTCATATGTCTTGCACACATCCAGTCTGTTTTTCTTCGTTAGTAACATGCAATTATATAGAAGGTGTTTGAATTTTATCTTTAGCTCCTTGCATTCTTTCTTATCATGTAGACAACAGGTTAAGTAAATAAATGAATATGCAATATCAGGGCTCCAAACTAAAAAATTGAGTAAGGAGCCATTGGCTCCTATAAGAAAAAATTTTAGGCGCCAAATAATTTTTTTAGGTGCCACAGAATAAACGTGTTTTATTTATTTAATCATCACTTTTTAACATTTCAATCATATTTTCATGTGTTTATGTCTCATCTTTTCTTGAATTTATCAGCATTTTAATCGATCTTGTAGATGACCTGGGAACTAAGGTTCACTTAAAGTGGGAAGTAATGTCTTTTCCAACTTGAAATATATACAGTAGTCAACATTTGAAGCTGGATCAACAACGTTTAAAGTGTCCTAAGACAACAGAGCCATGTGTTTTGCTTTTAGGTTTTAGGACGACTTTGATGAAAGGTTTGATCCACTTCAAATTTTGACTACTGTAATCACAAAGAATTGTTCATGACACAGAATCTGTACCAATATCATGGACCATAACAAGCATCACTTGGCCACTGAGTGTAGTTTGGGCTCCTCCTCAATGCATCCTGTAAGTGCTGTCATATGTGTTTCACACATTCAGTCTGTTTTCTTCATTAGTAAAATGCAATTTTGTAGGAGGAGTTGAATCATGTAGACAACAGGTTAAGTATATAAAAATATTAACATCCAATAGCGTATAAATATAGCAAAATCTCTCTTTAGTTATTTTTCTAGCTGCCTGATGAGCTTATGGACACCGAATGGCTATTCTGAGGTAAATGTATTACGTTGAAATGTTTACAAGCTTTACACGTTTTCCGCAGTTTGAAACACTGAATTAGGGCTGGGCGATATAGCTAAAAAAAAATTATTAACGATATAATGTTTCATATTGTTCGATATCGATAATTATTGACATTTTTTATAACCTTTTTTAAAATAGAGCAATAGAAATTGTATTTGTTTACATTTAACCACTATTTATAATTAACACAATTTATTGAGACAAACAACAAATATTTTTTTGTTTTACAGTCAAAAACAAAATAAAAGTTAAACAAATATCTAATTTCTAATGTTGTATATGCAGATTAAATAGGTCTTAAGAAAACTTTTGGCTTGTCTCCCGAAGCCACAGAGGGGCGCAATGAGCAAATCAATGCAGTGCATTAAATTGTCACGCCAAGGATCAGTAACGATTCAATAAAAAAGTGCATATACGGTCTAAAAACCGTATAAATCAAATTGAATTCGTAAAGTGCATAAACAATGAGAACAAAACAGCATCAAGTATTATGCATTGCTATACAAAGAGCCGAAATCGCCAATCACACAGATTGCTTTAAAAACATAGAGAAGCAATGAAAAGGAATAACACCTCCACTTCAATTTGAGACCTGTTGTCTAAAAGTTTAACCAGGGATCCTCAAATCTGTCTCATGATATCCACTTTCCTGCAGAGTTTAGATCTAACCCTAAACAAACACACCTGAGCATGCTAATCAATGTCCTCAGGATCATTAGAAAACACAGGTAGGTGAGTTTGATCAGGGTTGGGGCTAAACTCTGCAGCGCATTGGACCTACAGGGCAAGATTTGAGTAGGAAACCTGGTTTAAACCGTTTAACTTTGCATGGCTGTCTACATCTCTTGTGTGAGACGCGTGTGCAGCAGTCGTATTTGTCCGTCTAGAAAAGGCACTGAATATGCGTTCTGTGTGAATGGCTTGGTTTCGGTTGAACCTAATCAAGATATTTTAGGCATTGAGCTACTATATTTCTCTATGTTTTGAATGAATAATGCAGCAACTGCGGGTCTCGTGGGCTAGACTAACAAAACCTTAAACTACAAAGTTCAACTACATCAGAACTCCACCCGCATTCTGCTACGCTGAGGACGCTCCTGATGCACATACACATGGATTGTACTATTTTTTGCTTCAAATGCAACTGTTTATTTTAAAATTCAACGATATTCATGACTTTACTCACAATCTCCCGCATCCAGGCAGGCGCAGCAATCATGTTCGTGTTTGGTGTGTGCACTATATCAACCATTTTTTAAATTCGAAACATTCGATACCGTTTTATCGCCCCGGCCCTACTGTAGGTTTTTTATAAAATAGGCTGGTTCTGCTGTTAATTCATGTCATTATGTATATAGAGTAAAGAGTGGATCAGATAAGGGTTTCACTTGCAGCTTCTTGAAAGAGGCGCAAAGCGATCGTGCCCTGTCGCATTAAGAGCGCCAAAACCGAATTTGTTTGAATTTTAGTTATAAATTTGGCATAATTTTAAGCTGTACTTTGTTTATAAGAAGTATACAAAGCTTTTTGCGATAAATGGACGGCAGTGGACGCTTCCAAATTATATGAAGTTCACACCTTAACAGAAACACAGCACATAGAACTAAGATCGTGCTAAGAAGCCATATTAGTAAGGATATAAACGAGAATGGTTAACGATATTGCAATATAAAACACAGCTGACAGCTTTACCTGTTGTAGTTTGTTCAAGTTGTGCACAAAATAGAATCGCTTTTGTGCACTTTCAATTCGCACATCTCCATCACTGGCGAGCTCTCTCGACGCTGCACAACTGAGCTGTGTGGAGCAGTGTGTGCGGTCAGCGCGGCTGTCCGGCTGAGATGAGGACTGTTTGAAACTCTTTTTTCTAGGGATGCTCCGATCAATCGGCATCGGCCGATAATCACTTTTTATGACTCGATCGGTACTCACTAAACTTGGACAATTGCAATTTGATGACGTCAACGCGTGACGACGTACATGATGCGTAGGGACATAAATGATTTGGCACCACAGTCATGTCATCGCCGGTGTGGAAATACTATGACGTTTCGAGAAACAATGAAAAATTCGCTATTTGTCGTGTATATTTTGCATGTAATGTCATGTCAATTTAGGTTAAATAAAGATATCAGTCTTTATTTTTCTTTTTTTAGGAAACAAATCAAAGACAAAATAAACTAATTCTACTGTTCCTAATATTCTGTATGTTGCTCAAAAAAAAAAATATTGTGTTCAGCGGAAAAAGTTTTTATTTTTTTTACCCAGTCATTTAAAAAAAACTAATTTTAGAGCTGTAACGACAATACCGTGATACGTGAAACCGTGATATTTTTGCTTAAGGTTATCATACAGTCAAAATCTCATACCGGCCCATGCCTATAAAACACTCATGCTTTTAAGCCAAATACACACTGAAAAGAATAATTTACTGCCATCAGGAAACGGGTCACTATTCTCTCTGCCATCTCTGATGAGTTTGTCCGTGTTTTCTCTGTTTTGAGCTTATTACTTATTACTAATGCATTCCCTTATTGGATCCATGAATTTTCCAGAAGTTTAATGGTTTCAATCTTTTTTTTATGACCTCCTGGGTAGTGGGTCTAGTGTCAGTTTTTTTCTATATTTTAACCCAGACACTGCACTTTGACCTGTTGTAGTTTGTTCAAGTTGTGCACGAAATAGACACTGCTTTTTTGCACTTACTTTGCACGTCTCTGTCATTTTCGATGAATTCCAAATCACGCTGTAAACAGTATGCCAAAGGTACCCAAATGGTAAACTATTTCCAGTGGATTTGTGAAGTGCATCCATGCATGTTTTTTTTTGCAAGCTAATACTGCTCAAAATCCTCTTGCACAACAGAAGAGTTGTAGAAAAATTAATAAATAAAGGCAATACATTTAGCTAGATTCAAATACTTGCATGCAAACCCAAGTACTAACAAATAACTGAGATTCATGTTCTAATACTGCCACTTCTAACTAAACCGTAAAATACTTTCAAACATAAAGGTTAAGCTTAAAGCTTAAAGATGCAGTCACATTAGCAAAAATCTGTGTGCAAAAAAAGTCCAATTACAATGGTGCCGATATGCATGAAACACTGATCACTTTCAAACCAAGCAGCTTTCAATTGGTCAGCACAGTGAATTTGTGTGACCATCTTGAACATAAGTGCAATTTGCATGGGAAACTTTATCTCTGTCACACGAATCTCCTAATCACATAGATTCTTATTAGAATGACTGCATTTCGCACATTGTCAACTCACATGTACAAACACTGTTAATGCAGAAATGTGTTGTTCTTAGCAAAATAAAAAAGTAGCTACTTTCCCATCAGTATGTGAATTGCACGTGTCAATACACCAAGCACAGAAACCAGCTCATATTCAAATCAGGCTTATCCTGCACTGCATGTGTAACAGGCACACTTGTGCATTAAGACTTCTCATTTCTGCTGTCCTGACTCATATTAGCACCATAATGGACTAGCTTGAAACTCAACTCAATCAGAAAAAGGACACTGCCCAACATTCAGAGAAAGCCCCACAGCCCCTGAAGCATAGTTCAAAAATCCCAGTCCCAACCCAAAGTTGTCTTTCACAGGAAGTGACTGATTGCTGCTCTGATCTCTGTGCTCACATCCGAGCATGATGCCATTGTGCACGTTAATGATGCAAATTTTCTGCTCTCTCACCACAGAGCTGGGCCTGTTCGAAGCACACAGACTCTTTCAATACCACATTAACATGTGGGCTGCCAAGAGGGGGAGGAGGAGTAACTTGGGAACAAAGCCTCTATAGTTGTCCCAAGCCTGGCTATGAGAGTTATGTAATTTGACTGGCAAGTCTGCATTTCCCCACTGGAGTACCGCAGACAAATCTCACCAAGGTATGGAGTTGCTCTGGAAAGAAGCGAGAACAAGAAAAACACACATGTAATGAGCAGAGGGGCTTCCTTTCATCTGTGACCTTGCCAAACACCGCCCATCTTGCAGTCAGCAGATAACGCTGCAAATATAATCAGATCTTTGGTAGGTGGTGCGCAAGGTTCAAGGGGAAATGGAGGTAGAGAGGGCTAAAGCAAGTGCCTTTGCTAACCATCAGCATGGCGGTGGAATTAGAGTGGTTAAAAATAAAATGTGATTCTGATTTACTGCTCCGGGTGCCTGGAAACCATGTGACTGGCATCACATGAGAAGAAGTGGAAGGGGTTTGGGGGGGTGAGGAAAACACACACAGTGCGCTGCCGGCATAATGAGCTTTGTGATCAGTCTCCTTGGTTTCCACTGACGGTAAGCAGATATAGTCTGATTTCAGAGGTAAACACCTGAAGACCTCTGAGCTCCAGAGCTCCACAGGGACAACAAAAAAATGGAGGAAATTATCAGCGCTTCAGAGTATAAAAAAGGAGCTTGACTGCTGTATATATCTCCAGCACTCTACTAGCCTGTATGCCGAGAGAGAACAGCATTCAAAACTGTAGCAATATGATGCTACATACAATGTTTTATGGAATAGTTCACTC
The DNA here is from genome assembly GCA_018155175.1 of Sinocyclocheilus anophthalmus. Lineage (NCBI taxonomy): Eukaryota > Metazoa > Chordata > Actinopteri > Cypriniformes > Cyprinidae > Sinocyclocheilus > Sinocyclocheilus anophthalmus. The sequence continues at coordinate 213,217 of JADLZN010006417.1, read as the reverse complement.
GAAAGTTAAAATTAGTTCTAAACCCTGATTTTCTTTAGTGGAACACAAAAGGAGATAAACAGAATGTTTTGTAAGTCTTATGAAAGCATCTGACAGAGAAAGTCTGAGAAAAAGAACAAGAATCAATGTTATTCATTAATGCTTTATACCACTTGGTTGATATAATGATATAATGTATGTTTTGTTTCATCTGAATGTTTTTATTTTTTTGCACCTCCCGTGAGTTAATACAAAACTGGTGGTGTAAAATACGCACATAATATCAATCTCACTGATATCTCAATACTTTTTTAGGTATTGGCTAATACTGCATCGCCAGTTAAGTGAATTGATGTAAGATCACCTTGTGATGAAATGTCCAATTTACACCTCTAGTAAATAATTACTAACATTTCAACAAAATGTTATAATAATATAATTTACACTGTATGGAAAACAGCTGCCTAATATCTAATTATGTGCCCCATGGAGGAAGGCCTTGATTTGAAAGGTGAGCAAGTGATTTTTGGATGAACTATTCTTAAGCATTTCTCAGTACATAACACCACACTATCTGTTCTACTACTATGGGTCTGCTTGTTTCCATAGGGGAAAGAGCCACTGCTTAATGATGAAGAAGCATGGTCACATGAGCTGCGTGCTGGAGTGGGACTCTAGATTAGAGACAGCGAGTTCTCTGCAAGCAGTGACCCATTTTCACAACAGCCTCTATGCACACATATACACAGAGGAGGCAAAATCCACACTCAAAAACAAAAACCCTTAAAAGAGGCGGCAGGCAGGGCCCAGGCATGCAATAAGCCCTGCTCTTAATGCACACATTCCAGAGCTGAGCCGTCCACCAGCCTGTTGGAACTAGTAGGGGCGCCAACAAACTCAATGGCATCACATTCACAAATAAAAGCTACATGTTCAAACATATATACTCTATGTAATGCAAGGGAGAAACACAAGTGCCTAGTCACTATTCTCAAACTGGATAAAAATGAACTATCTAAAGATGATAAACATCCCACTGCAGCCAGTGTCAGACAGACATTGCAGCCTCAGTTACGCTTCCTCAGTGTTTCAAAATCGAACCGTCGCACCAAAAACAGGGAACTAGCCGCTAACAGTCAAACACTCAGTACAAGCTGCAACAGAAAGAAAGGGATTTACCGATTCCATGGCTGTCTTCAGATGGGAAAGGTTAAAATCCAGCTAAAAATGCTGAAGATGTGGCTGTGAAGTCCAAGGAATCCTGCGTAAACAAAATGAAAGACAGATTAATCTCCTGAATACTGATGTTTCACCTTTCAAACATGAACAGAGTCATTTCCTCAATGCAGATTCCTTTTTCCGCACACAGAATGTGAAAAGCCAGACTAGACAAGAAAAAAGACAGCTTCACCCATTGTGAATCCTTCAATAGGATTCACCCATTGTGTTTTTTTGGTCAGAGGTCCATTTATTAGGAATGGGTTAATCACAATTTCTGGGACAGTTGGTGTGCTGGGACACGATGGGCACATTCCTATGTTGCTGTCACCCTATCCCACAAGCTCCTTGAAACAGTTTCATGACAACAGCTGCATCAAAAGTGGTATTCAAGGCTTGACAGCAATGTCTACTGTACTCTTACTAGAGCTGGGCGATATGGCAAAAAAATTTAAATCAAGATTTTTTTTTTTCAGAATGTTGACTGATTGAAGATAACTGCAACAAAGTTAAGTATATTGGCAGAAAAGAATGAAATATGAAGGCAAATATTGTACAAACATGTATTAAGTGAAACTTATGTTCAGAAATAAGAAAAATGCTAAATATTTCTTCAAAATGTAGACATTCAGTTTTACTAAAAAACAAACAAAAACAAAACATCCAAGAAATTAAATTTCAAAATGACTAAAAGCATAACACCAGTAAGTAGGGTATTATTAACAGTAAAAGTTTTGTAAAAACAAAGAAAATAACAGCACCTTTCAGCGTGTCACCTTCATGTAAACATGAAACAAACAATAGTAATTATTTACACGTTTTTAAATTCTACTGCACTGTTTTCCATTGTTTTTCTATGTAAACATGCGATTAAAGGACGTGTTTGACCGCTGTGCTCATGTCTTGCATCTTTTGCAGTTTCTCAAACGTCACTGCATTCTGAAAACAGGGTGCTCAAGTTTTTTGTTTTTTTTGACCCCATTCCACAGCATCTCATGTTTTTCAACGCAAATCACATTCTGTGTGAATAGCCCCTTACGACTATCTATATGCTATGGTTGTGGATATGCAACATTATATGATGTGGCCCTTCATGTTGTATGCTCTAGAATAAAATATAAAAATATCTTAAGCTTGTGTTATCCACAGACCTCATTCCAGGCATTTCACCAAAAACACAAAAAATCTATTGACTTTGCGACAATGAAACCATAAGTGCTAAAATGCTAACTCGTTCCAGTGCTTTGGTCTACAAATATACACCATCCTTGCAGCACTCTAACCCTCATTCTACCATTCTGCCAAAAATAAAACCAAGTAAAATCAAAAAAGATTTAGAACATCAACCATAATGTTTATGGGTCATAAAATAAATCATGAAAAAAACTCATAAGACCTCCTTCAATGTAAGCTTACAGGGTTATTTTGCATATTTCATCAACTGGCACTTCACAAATAGATCACTTCAAAAAACATTAGCACACCACTTTTCAACAATCTACACAATTAGAAGTACCATCGTCAGTAGAACAAATATGGCAAAACATGGTTTGCTCATCTATGAAAAGATACTAATTTCTTTCCACTGCATGGTACGGCTCGGCACAACACGGCTCAGTTTGCGTTTCCACTGCAGTTTAGTACCGCTTTAAAGTGGGCAGGATTATAGACATGTCGTTAGTTGCGCTGCCTCTACTGTTGTGACCTCCTGAAAACCTTTTTCATTCAATGTTGTCCCATCAAGCTCTCACTGGATCCGCTCCTCAGCTATCAACGAGAGTAACATCTGTCCTTCGTCAACAGACCAAGAAACAGCCATTATTTTATTCGCTCGTGCCGTGCCGTACCATGCAGTGGAAAAGCGCCATAAATTTGATCAGCTGACTAGAGTATAGCACGGCGTGTCAAAGGTCCCCTCCGGTCACTCCTCATTAAGGGCAGTCCTCACTCAGATGGGGTGTCTGGGAGGATCAGAACCCTGAGGATTCTCCCAGCAGGAATGTGCCAGATCGGATTAATCCTGAGTGGAGAAAACTCCCTCTTAATGGGGCTTCAAAATGAGACTGTAATCTTACCGAGAAAATCCTCCGAATACCGAGAACAAGAGTAGCTCGGCTGCCTGCTCATACACACATCAACTAGCCATTGTTAAACTCACCGTAAACTTCTGGCTTGAAAGACCACCAGTTTATGAGAGGATATGCTTAACAAGTCATTCAGAACTTACAAAAACTAGAAATTACAAAGAAATAAGTCACTCAACTGAAGTGTTTGTCAAAACTAGTTTGAGATCAGGTAGAACAGAAGTAATTCTTTATATTTCAAGCTTCCCAGACCAGTTTACGGCATTCATTAGATGGTAGTGGTGAGACGGTCTCTCTCGTCCTGTTGTTGAGTCATGCTCTGTTGACCCTAAAAGGAAACTCTAGGACTGAGGAAGGCTAAAGCCCTTTAAATCACCAGTCAAATGGGCTGTTTATTAGTGCAGGTGAAAGAGGATGCTTTCAAAATTCTTTCTAGCAAAGGAAAGAAACGTTACTGCAGAGGATAGACCTGCCAAGCTTGCCACATCCTGACCATCAGGCTATGAACACTATATCAAAACAGGCAAAGCAAGCAGACCCAGTTAAAAATCAACTGATTTAATGCATACAGGAAAAAAAATAAAAAAAATCAACCTAAGCTTAAAAGTATCTCCTCTCAAGGCTCCAGACAAAATAAATAAATGAAATAAAAGTTGATTAAGGAGCCATTGGATCCTACAAGAAACAAAATTAGTAGAGATGCACCGATTGCAATTTTCTTAGCCGATTCAGATTTCCGATTTTTTTGGAAGTGTGACCGGCCGATACTGATTTTTGCTGATTCCGATTTTCTTTCTAAGAGCTATAACTGACAGCATATACAAACAAAAATCTATGCAAATTTCAATGCAAAAATTATTTACATAATAAAATAAATTATTAAACATTATAATTCCCCCAATCTGGACTAAGTTACAGATTTTCTCTCACTTAAACAACTCTCAAAATAAAGTGCTCTGTGACTGGAAAGAGGAAGAAATAGTTGACTTAAAATGAGTTGCTGTAGGCCTATGTAACAAAACAGATGTAATTTCCCACTATGCTTATAAATGGTCATTTTTCCCCCTAACCTTATTAAATGTGTCATCTTTCACATCAAATTTTTACTTTGTTTCAATTAATTTAGTTACAATAATAAGAAACTGTAGAGCTGTTACCATTCAAATGAAATTAGTATTAAACTCTCTTTCCACTGCTGAGGAAACAGAATCTGCATCTGAAGTGGCATTAGATGCATTTACACAGACAGTTTGATGAAGCTCAGGTTCCATAAATGCATTTACAATGCAAAATTTCAAATGCATAACTAATTTATAAGATTAATGTTTTACATATTTTTTAAACAAACAAATGTTGAAAAAAATGCAATGATACTTTTAAATATGACTAAACCACCAGTAGGTGGTGGCAAATGTCTGTTTTAATGAGTTTATAATTTCTATTCATTCATTCAACCGATTCACTCAAACTGCTGATTCATTCAGAAATGAGGCAAGTGACTGTTATTATGAATGGACCACTGAATCATTGACTCACTCGATTCGTTCAAAAACGTGGATTCATTCCGTAATGATGACTGACCGGCCGGTCACCGATCCATGCTAAAAATCGGCCTATTCTGATCACTGGCCGGTCAATCGGTGCATCTCTAAAAAAATTTTTTTTTAGGCACCAAATTATTTTTAAGTGCAGAATAAACATTTCAGTCATGCTGTCATGTGTTTATGTCTCATCTTTTCTTGTCTTTATCAGCATTTTAATCCATCTTGTAGATGTCCTGGGAACTAAGGTTCACTTAAAATGGGAATTAAACTTCTTTTCCAACTTGAGAATTATACTCAGTCACAAAGAATTGTTTGTAACACAGAATATGTGCCGATATCACATACCATAATTATGTCAGCATCACTTGGCCCTTGAGTGTAGTTTGGGCTCCTCCTCAATGCGTCTCTAAATGTTGTCATCCAGTCTGTTTTTCTTCATTAGTATCATGCAATTATATAGGAGGTATTGAATATTATTTTTAGCTTCTTGCATTCTTTCTTATCATGTAGACAACAGATTAAGTAAAAATATGAATATGCAATATAGTGCATACATTTAGCAAAATGCTCCTCTTTATAGTTATTTTTTCTAGCTGACTAATGAGCTTATGGACAACGAATGGTTATTCTGAGGTAAATGTATATTACGTTGCAATTTTTACAACATTAAGTTAGGGGTGTCCTGAGCATGAAAATCCTATAAGGGAAAGCACGATTCCTAACACCGTCTACAACCGGACGCGAGTGGTGCGAACAAATACTATAGACCCTGATCTATATCGAGATTTATATATTAGATCAGTCTATAGAACTCATTATAATCAGTGATGCTGTCTACACTGGATGCGGCACGACGCGCCAAATCTCCGACAGTAAACTGCTGCCGCGTTCTATTTATGACGTGCTGTACACGATTTCAAATATTTTCAACGGGCAGCTTTTGGTCGCGTCCAGTGAACACGGTGTAACGGTTGCTTGTTACATTATAGTACATAAAATTTAACTTACCACATAAGTAAGGAGAGATGACTGAGGACGATGGTGAATGATTTGCAGATCCTCAGTACCACTGACAAACACATAAACTTGTAAAATGTGTGGCAAGTACTGCCGCTCCATAGTATAAACAGAGTATGTGTGATCGCGAATCTCGAAAGTGAAAGTGAAACTAAAAGCGATCGTACATTCAAAAGCATGATGCCAGTTTCAATGCCAGGTATAATAGCGGCTCCCAGATGCCGAAATATAAAATATCATCTTGTTGTGTAAAAATCGACGCGTTTCAGAAAAGCGGGCATAGAGGAGAAACAAATAATGTACAGTATGTGGAAAATAATGTGTTTTTTGCACCTTAAAGGTCCCCCCATATTGTCAAAACCCTGCCATTTCCTGGCTTTTTTCATGATAATGGAGGTCTAGGCGCTATGTAACTACCATATAAGTTTCAAACAGTCAGTCCACAGTAAAATTCACACAGCCTGCATAAGGTAGCTGTGATTTTTCACGAACCGTTGTGACTTCCGTAAAAAATTTATGTCAGAACTACACAGTCACCGCCTTCAGTCACCACCCCGAGCACTTTCCACAGTCCCACTCTCCTTTTGCCAACCCCCAGACAACAACACGGAAACATGTCGAAAGGTTAACTTTAACCACAAAACCAAATCGGCCGACCTGTAACATTACACTCACTCAAAGGATGGAGGATCTGACAGCATTGTTATTATGAGGTGATCACATCTAACGTGTGAAGTAAAGACAAACTCACCGTGTCTATCCTAGTCATGATGAAGATGTATAATAATTTCAATTTCAGCCGGCCACTATTTTACAGCTACTTGATTGTTCCAGCCACATTACTCACAACATGTATATACAAGTTTACAAATGATTATATTAAATTGTCAGTTTGGTTGTTGTTATACACATGCACAACAGACATTATTCTACACAGACATATTCGTGAGATGCAAGAAACATAGACCATATGGCAAGAAATCTGTAGACCCACCCATAACAACACAACACACCAGTACTTTATTTACGCCTTTTCTGATGAAGTGTGCGCTGCCAAATGCGAGCATTTTGAAACATCGTTACTGTCCAGGATCCGCTCGTTTATCGCAGTTTAACCAAAGCTGTCCGTTCTTGTTTTTTGTCTGGCAGTGTCAGCGATATGCGATCAAATTTTTCTAATTTAGGCTGTATAAACGTTCGATTTCTGCAGCACCACCCAGCAAACAAACATCACAACAATATTATATTTTAAGCTCCTTATGTAGCCGACTCTGCGCTGGTTTGAATGGGCCGCCTCCAGTTTCCCCTTTGTTTAGCTGCCTCCAGCTAGCGCTGTGAGGTAGCTGACCCTAGTTACCTGTGGTTGGCATTGGCCGTGCGTCACTCAGAAAACAACAAGCCAATCAGAAGAGAGGCTCATGAACATTAATTAGACAGGCCAAAATCGACCAGTTCTCAGCAGAGCTCCTGAGAAAGGAGCTGTAAAAATATACTGAGATGTGGTTTTTTGTATTATACATAGTGCTGGGCGGTATGACCAAAAATTTATATCACAGTATTTTTCTAAATTATACCGGTTTCACGGTACATGACGGTATTTTTTTTTTCGTGCATGATCGGGTGTTAACCATATTTCTACTGATTGAGAGGAAATACCGCAGTATATTGACTTAGAATGCCCTATTTACTGTCATGATGAGTGAATATTGTCAAAAAATACCACACTATATAGTGACTAAACACGACCCCTTTTAATACATGTTAACCAGGAGTCACTCTCATTTATAATCGCGGCATCGTCTGATAAAATCAACATGCATCTACACTAAAGAGCGGCTATATTACTTTTTTGTCTCATGCAGTGCACTGCCTGCGTCTGAGTAACAAACTAAAAAAAACAAACAAAAAAGTGCATGTGATATTAACAGATGAATTACGCTCATTTTTATAATTCCAAACAATCAGTAAGCGACAGGTGCTAGGAAACGCTGTTTTGTACTCATTTATAGACGAGTCGTCTGCGGTGCTTCTCTGCCACTCACTGAACAGAACAGACGCCGAGAGAGGTGACACTTCTCCGGGAAAGTCAGACCTCGCGTTCGCGGGACAGCACTGGTGAAATCTTCCAACTGAACCATAGCTAAGGTTTATCCAAAAAAGTCGCTAGGTTTGTCAGTATGAATATTCTATGGAAAAAAGCCACTAAAAGGGTCTGAAAGTTGCTAAATCTAGTGCTAAAGTCGCGCTCGTGTGTGTGAGACGCGGGAGCTGATGGCAGGGGGTGGTGGATATTTGTGGAGGTCAATGTGGATATTGTGGATGAGTTCTTCTGTGTCATCACGTTCTATTAGTTTTACAGCTTCAGTTTCGGAACTTTCACGCTTAGTAACACATACAGCATGCGCTTAGTTCCCTCACCACAGTGCAACAGTGAAAAGCCTTTCAAAAGAGAAACCCCTTTCAAACAGTGTCACGTTCCAAACGTTGTTTAAAGGGATAGTTTCACGCCAAAACTGAAAATTTGATGTTTATCGGCTTACCCCCAGGGCATCCAAGATGTAGGTGACTTTGTTTCTTCAGAAGAACACATTTGGTGATTTTTAAGTCCAACCGTTGCGGTCTATCAGTCTTATAATGGATGCAATGGTAACAAAATCTATGAGAGTAAAAAACATGCACAGACAAATCCAAAAACCCTGCGGCTCGTGATGACACATTGATGTCCTAAGACACCAAACGATCGGTTTGTGCCAGAAACCGAACTTATTTATATCATTTTTCACCCTAATGGCGCCGACGCTGATGGCTGCCTCCGTGGCGTGCTCTGCAGTTGTTTTTATGTTTTTGTTAGTTTGTCCTGTCTTTAGTTATATCCCTGCAATCAGTTTCACCAGAGACGAATTGCTGGACATTCGGAAGTACACACCACCCGATATTTCACCGGTTTTCGGCTATTCGGATGTTTTGCTGGACGTTGTTGTCGGGGGAGCTGCTGCGCTGGTCAAGTGCTTCAGGACGCGCAGACGGGTGAAGCGAGCCGGCACGCTCTTGAAGCTCTGACAGCGCGGATTCAGAACGCCGTTGCCTAGCATCCATCTGGCGAATCTCCGCTCTTTACCCAACAAAACGGATGAACTTCTTTTGCTCTCCCGGACAAATAAGGATTTTTCTAACTCTGCTGCTCTGTGTTTCACGGATACCTGGCTGAAAGACGCCATTCCGGACAGCGCGTTGAGTCTGTCGGGCTTTCAGCTGTTCAGAGCGGATCGTGATGCAGAATCAACGGGGAAATCACGCTGTGGCGGGACATGCTTTTACATCAATGATAGGTGGTGTACAGATGTAACTGTGTTAAAGAAGATGTGCTGTTCAGATCTAGAAGTGCTCTTCGTTAACTGTAAGCCGTTCTATTCGCCGCGGAGTTTTGCTCGTTCATTCTCTCAGTGTCTACCTTCCTCCGCAAGCACACGTGAGCTCCGCTTTACAGAAACTCGCTGATCTGATCACAGACACAGAACAGCAACACCCGGACTCTGTTTTAATCATTCTCGGGGACTTTAATAAAGCCAATCTCTCCCGTGAACTGCCAAAATACAGACAGCACATCACATGTCCCACCAGAGACAGTAATATATTGGATCACTGTTACACCACAGTAAAGGATGCATATCACTCTGTCCCACGAGCATCTTTGGGGCTCTCTGATCACTGTCTAGTTCATTTTATAATGTCCTACAGGCAGAAACTGATATCAGCTAAACCTGTTTTAAGGACTGTAAAAATATGGACTAATGAAGCAGAGCAGGACTTACAAGCTTGTTTTGACTTCACTGATTGGAGCGTCTTTGAATCTGCTGCCACCGATCTGGACGAGCTCACAGAGACTGTAACTTCTTATTTCAGTTTCTGTGAAGACATGTGCATTTCCTACCAGGACTCACTTAACTTACAACAATGACAAACCTTGGTTCACTGCAAAACTCAGACAGCTCCGTTAGGCCAAAGAAGATGCTTACAGGAATGGGGATAATGTCTTGTATAAACAGGCCAAATATATACTGGAAAAGGAGATCAGAGTGGCAATGAGGAATTATTCAGAAAAAATAAGGATTAAATTCTCTTCCAGTGACTCGGCATCAGTGTGGAAAAGTCTAAAAGAAATCACCAATTACAAGACACCATCCCCCAGCACTGCGGAGAATCAACACCTGGCAGACGATCTGAACGAGTTCTACTGCAGGTTTGAAAAGACACCCCACACCCGCCCTGAACACCTCTCCACACAACCATTCACACCTCCAGCAACCCCCCTCTCCCCCACACCTGCAATTCAGATCAGCGAAGACGAGGAGCGTCAGGTCTTCCGGAAGCAGAAAAGGAGAAAGGCACCAGGCCCAGATTGTGTTACACCAGTCTGTCTGAAATCCTGTGCTGACCAGCTGGCCCCCATCTTCACACTGATCTTCAACAGATCACTGGAGCTGTGCGAAGTCCCTTCATGCTTCAAACGCTCCACCATCATCCCCGTCCCAAAGAAACCTAAAATTACTGGACTTAATGACTACAGACCTGTGGCTCTAACGTCTGTGGCCATTAAATCATTTGAAAGACTGGTTTTGGCTTATCTGAAGTACATCACTGGACCCTTGCTGGATCCTCTTCAGTTTGCCTACAGAGCAAACTGGTCTGTGGACGATGCAGTGAACATGGGATTGCATTATGTTCTGCAACATCTGGACAGACCATGGACTTATGTGAGGATCCTGTTTGTGTACTTCAGCTCGGCCTTTAACACTATCATCCCAAACCTCCGCCTGCCCAAACTAACTCATCTCTCTGTGCCCACCTCCGTCTGTCAGTGGATCAACAGCTTCCTGACAGACAGGCAGCAGCTAGTGAGGCTGGGAAAATACACATCCAGCACCCGTACGATCAGCACTGGAGCTCCTCAGGGTTGTGTTCTCTCTCCACTGCTCTTCTCCCTGTACACCAACGACTGCACATCTAAAGACCCCTCTGTCAAGCTCCTGAAGTTTGCAGACAGCACCACACTCATCGGCCTCATTCAGGATGTTGACGAGTCTGCTTACTGACAGGAGGTTAAAGAGCTGGCTGTCCGGTGCAGTCTCAACAACCTGGCGCTCAACACGCTAAAAACTGTGGAGATGACCGTGGACTTCAGGAGAAACCTCCCTGCACTCCCCCCACTCACCATCATGGACAGCACTGTGACTGCAGTGGAGTCATTCAGGTTCCTGGGCACTACTATCTCTCAGGACCTGAAGTGGGACACTCACATTGACTCCATTGTGAAAAAGGCCCAGCAGAGGTTGTACTTCCTTCGTCAGCTGAGGAAGTTCAATCTGCCACAGGAGCTGCTGAAACAGTTCTACTCCGCCATTATTGAATCTGTCCTCTGCACTTCTATAACTGTCTGGTTCAGCTCAGCTACCAAATCTGACCTCAGGAGACTACAGAGGGTAGTTTGGACTGCTGAGCGAATCATTGGTACAACCCTCCCTTCTCTCCAAGAACTGTACTTTATCCAGAGTGAGCAAAAGGGCTGGCAGAATCACTCTGGATCCCTCACATCCAGCACACTCCCTCTTTGAACTGTTGCCATCTGGTCGACGCTACAGAGCTCTGAGCACCAGAACGACCAGACACAGGAACAGTTTCTTCCCTCAGGCCATCCATCTCATGAACACTTGACAATAACTGTGGAACACACACTATTTATTCACTCATACACTTATTTATCTAACACACACACTCAGTCTACATTTCAATTTGCACATAATATACCTGTACATACAACTGTCTATTGTTATATACCTGTACATACAATTGTCGATTTGTATATTTTTATTCCTTATTTTCTTGTTCTATTTTTACTATTTTTTATTATCTGTGTTTTTTGTTCTGTCACTGTCATTCTGTTTACACTGTGGAGCTTCGGTCATGAAAACAAATTCCTCGTATGTGTAACATACCTGGTAATAAAGCTCATTCTGATTCTGATTTAATCACCCTACGAATACTTAGCTTTTTTAGCTTCTGTCCGCAAATGTAGCCAAACTGTATCCGATTCTGGAATCGGAATCGATTTTTCGATTCCCAACCCTACTTATAATCAATCAATAAATCAATCAAAAACCAAAAAAAAAAAAAAATAAATAAAATCATAATTTGGCTATCCATGACTACTTTCTATTCTTCTCTTACACTTACACTGAACGTTACTTGCTGCTGGGCTTTTAATAATGTGTAAACGCCCTTAACATTTAGAAATAAGCAACAGCACTTTTGACCATTTATTCACAAGCTGCCAGTTTTAAAGTCGGGTCAAATATAGTCTGTGCTGCTAAATCCTTCAATAACCGTTTCTTTGTACTCTGTAATAGCAGGTTCATAAAACACATTGAAATATGGCACAAAAAAGTGTTACACTGATAAAAATAAACATTGTGGATTTCTCACTGTGCTTAACCCTGGGTTACTGTCATTCAAAACCCTGGGTAAAGGTACTTTTCATACCTGTACTTTAGAAGCAGGGCTAGCACAAATTTTTACCCAGGTTTATGAAACCCTGCTCCATTTGCTTTTAACACTGGAATCCTTTGAAAGGATTTGTAGAATGGCAGGTGCCACAAACAACTAGGAACCAGCACAAGACCGGGTGTACACTGAGTTTCTGCACATTTTTTCCCGCTTAGTTTCAATTAATCTTTTTAGGCTGGGGAGGAAGTTTACAGTGAGGGTTACAGTAAGTTTCGTAGTATATAAATTCTTTATTTCAAATTATCAAGGTAAATTTGATTTATGACTCATGTAAAGACTAACACATTCATTCAAACTAAATCTTCCTGACTGCTTAACTGTCATTCACCAGGAGAAAATGAAAAATGCTAACTTCAAGACTTCAACAATTAAAGGGTTACTCCACCCCAAAATGAAAATTGTTTTAAATATAAAATTTTGAATACAGAAATATGATTCAAATAACTGAAATAAGCTAAAATTAAAAACTAATCCACCAGCAAGTGGGCAAGTCATTTCCAAAATTCAATGATTTGTATGAACGGCTGAATCATTCAGGAATGAAGCAAGTGACTGTCTTTATGAACTGACGGAAAATCAGTGTAGCGACGGAACTTTAAGCCCTGCATCAGTGGTTCTACAATAATTTTATGAAGTGACAAGAATACTTTTTGTGCGCAAGAAAACAAAAATAACGACTTTATTTGACAATTCGTCTTCCATTTTGGAAAGTATTTACTGAACACAAACTGCGTATGCTGTTCTGGTCAAAGCTTTTATGAGTTTGGAACGACATGGGGAGTAAGTGATTAATGACAAAATTTTCATTTTGGAGTGGAGTAATCCTTTAATGTCCTAATGAGCTCTCACCATAACAAACCAACATGTAATAGCAGGCCTGCACATGAAGTACTCTGATCAGTAAGGGCAAATCTACTGCATTACAAATAAATAAATTACAAAGAATACCTTAATTTGAAAAAAAATAAAATAACTACAGTTCAGATGATATTTCCAAGCATCACTTCTTATCCCATGCCAACACCACCCATCATCTCCTGCAAAACAACCTCAATGAGCTAGAAAAACTGATCTAAGCCTGTAAAGCAGTAAGGCAAGTCCATCATTTTCAGACTGGATAATATCATTCACGTTTACCTTAAAATAAAACAACCAAGGAGAACTACTCACAAAACCAGTCATTTGACAAGTATCATAACTTACATTTAGTCATTTAGCAGACGCTTTTATCCAAAGCGACTTACAATGGGGGAATACATAAAGCGATTCTTCTTAAAGAGGCAAACAGACACAGGAAGTGCTTGTATACCAAGTTTCTAGACATTAAATAAGTACAAGCTAGAAAGAGAAGGAATAAATAAAGAAGGAGACATATATATATATATATATATATTGCTTGAAATTGTTAGGGATTCAGCATTCAGGTGGGATAGGGGTGGGAAGATCATTCTACCAGCCAGGAATGGTGAACGAGAATGTTCTGGAAAGTGATTTTGAGCCTCTCTGTGATGGTACCACGAGGCGTCGCTCACTAGCGGATCTCAGACTTCTGGAGGGGATGTAGATTCGTAAGAGTGAGTGGAAGTAGGCGGGTGCTGAGTCTGTGGCTGTTCTATACGCAATCATCAATGTCTTGAACTTGATGCGAGCCGCAACCGGTAGCCAGTGCAAGGAGATAAAGAGAGGTGTAACATGGGCTCTTTTGGGCTCATTGAAGACCAGTCGTACCGCTGCATTCTGAATCAATTGTAGAGGTTTGATTGTGCTTGATGGAAGTCCAGCCAGAAGAGCATTGCAGTAGTCCAGCCTAGAAATGACAAGGGCCTGGACAAGAAGTTGTGCAGCATGCTCCGTTAGAAAGGGCCTGATCTTTCTGATGTTGTGCAATGCAAACCTGCAAGATCGAGCAGTCTTTGCAATGTGGTCTTTTAAGGTCAGCTGGTTATCAAAAGTTACAACAAGATTTCTGACCGAAGTTGATGGGGTAATTGTAGAAGAACCTAGCTGGATGGAGAAATCATACTGTAGAGTTGGAGTGACAGGGAAGACAAGAAGCTCAGTCTTTGCCAGGTTGAGCTGTAGGTGATATTCTTTCATCCATGCCGAGATGTCTGCCAGGCAGCCTGAGATCCGTGCAGCTACCGTTGGATCATCTGGTTGAAATGAAAGATAGAGCTGTGTGTCATCAGCATAGCAATGGTAGGAGAAGCCATGTGCCTGAATAATGGGACCCAGTGATGTAGTGTATATATGGAGAAGAGGAGGGGTCCAAGAAATGATCCCTGAGGAACCCCAGTGACCAATTGATGAGCTTTGGAGACCGCCCCTCCCCAGACCACCCTGAACAACCTACCAGTGAGATAGGATTCAAACCAGAGAAGTGGAATCCCTGTGATGCCCAGTGAAGAGAGGGCAGACAGGAAGATCTGATGATTGACAGTGTCAAAAGCAGCAGATAGATCCAGCAGAATAAGAACTGATGATTTGGAATCAGCTTTTGCAATCCGCAAGGCTTCCGTGACTGACAGTAGCGCAGTCTCAGTTGAATGGCCACTCCTGAAACCTGACTGGTTAGGATCCAGTTTGTTGTTCTGTGAAAGATACAATGATATCTGGTTGAAAACAACTCTTTCGAGGGTTTTCGCTAAGAATGGAAGGAGAGAGACAGGTCTGTAGCTATCTGTAAGTGAAGTGTTTAACGTAGGTTTTTTGAGCAGTGGGGTTATCCGAGCCTGCTTGAATGCAGTGGGGAAGGTGCCTGTGAGGAGAGATGTGTTGATGATGTGTGTGAGTGGTGGTAAAAGTGTAGGAGAGATTGCTTGGAGGAGGTGTGAGGGGATTGGGTCTAGAGGGCATGTTGTAGGATGTCTTTGATACTTCTGCCTCAGTGAGGGGACAGAAGGAGAAGATGGGAGTTTTTGCAGTGGGTGTGGTATAAAATAAAATATAAAAAAATAAGTAAATTTATTAGTAGATTTATTAGTGTAATACAATCATTTTTAATGTATGACAGCAAACAAACATGAGATGATGTCATCAGAACATAATGCTCAAGTCCATTAGTAGTTCTGATGGAAATAGCTGGCAGAGGGCCTCAAAGCACACATCTGAGCAGATAAACACATGGAAACATCAACAGCAATCAAACTCGAGATCACCAAAACCATTCCCACATGCTATGGAGTCAGTGGCTCTACAGAGAATGCATTTCCTGCATTCGAAGCCGCAATGCATGTTTGATGTGCTTTGGAGATTCAATGTCTTCTGAGAAAAGGCCGAAAATCGTCCCCACATCACGTTACATGAAAAGCACTTCAACCACAAGCATTTCATGCAAGGATAGTCAACAACTGAAGCTACACATAGGCAGAGAACTAGGTAAGAAGGGAGCGGTTGCTTTGGTCCAGGTTGTTGTTGTGGGTCCGTGGCCAGGCCTGTGGCTTTTGTGAGCATGTAGACCTATGTGGGGCAATGGGCATTGTGGAATTAAGGAGGAGACGAGTGCTTTAATGCAAGCCTGAGGGCACAGCCATCCTTTATCCCACCTCTCTTCTGTTTGCAGCCCGTTTTCTCTGTGCTGTTCCCCAGGGCATCGGATTACAGGAAGCGTCACCATTTCCACAATTCAGTCAGCTCCATTTATGTGGGAAATCAGGCCGCGAGATCTCCTCTCCCCCCACCCTATGCCACAAAGTGCCTCTCGTCAGATAACGCTGCCTCTCTTATCTCACTACATGTCTGACTGCGGCCATGAAGCCCTCTCTGAATACCGAAGACAAAGCAGAATGCTCACAATCGCTGGGGACTTGCGGACTGTAGTGGACACAGAAGTTACAGGGAAAAAAATACACAAGCATGCTTTGCACACCCAGCTTATTCAAGGAAACTGGGAGTTGAAGATGTGCACGAGGCTTCTCTAGTGTCTCCCATCTGCATTTGAAAGCAGACATTCATAACAATGGTTTGATGATACGGAAAGCTGGGCAAATTAAATTCAGCCATCCTATCTGTCCCATGCACCTTCAGAGGAACCTGACACTATCTCCTAAGCAGCAAGAGGAAGAGTCAGAGACTGTGAAAAGCCATGTAATACAGTAGCAAAAGCTGATCTCTGCTCCTCTTCGAAGACATCTACATTATTGATCAGCTTGGCTTCTGTAAAAACCACTCTATGTCCCATCCAATGGCCCATCAGGCCAATGAAACTGAGACACCATTCCACCACAATACTAGCTCCACTAGTATAGTAGGATGTTAAGCGGTCCTCCTGAGTCTGGCTAGAGGCAGCAACTTTTGAATACTCATATGGCTATAAGCACAGAGAATCAAATTAGATTTTTTTGGTCAAAGTTTCCACCTTGTGAAGGTATTAATGTAAACAGTTTGCTTGTCTGAAGTGAATGCAGGGCACAACAAACATGAAAATAGTCAGGACAGTTCACAAAAGTTTATCATGCGTTTTTAAGTCTTGTCAGTTTAAATTTACAACCGATTTTAAACTATTCAAGCACAATAAGATGTGAATGAGAAGAGAAGTCCCAAGGGATTCACACATTGTCAGAAAGACAATTTCTGTCCACACATACCTGAAGCACACATGCAGAAAGCTGCCTGTCACACAGAATACTAGTACTGAATCCAATTTGCTTTTGTGACTTGTGCTTGAAATGTCAAACACACACAAAATGGCCTGAAAATCCCCATGATCACATACACACAGCTGATCATATCTTAATATACCTTATATAACTTATAATATCTTATCAGACCTGCAAATTCGATTTGATTATCCTTTACAAGCTTGTGATTCGATTCAATTCGATTCAGTATCGATTATTTTGGATATATATCAGGTACAGGACATGCCAAATTTTCTAAAGGAAAAATAAAATCTCTCAACTAATGCTGTAAAATATACCCGAGTCAATAAAATGGAAGTTGAAATTTGTTGATTTGTATACAAACACTTAAAGTGCCCCTATTATGGGTAATGAAAAGTTAATATTTTGGTTTTGAGAGTCCCCAACAATAGGTTGACATGCATGCAAGGTCAAAAAATACTTTCATTGTCTTATTATATGCATTTATTTTTACCTATTTGCTCAACGACTCCCAAACGATTTGCTCAATGATTAATTTTTCCAAACCCCTCCTTTGCTTGACGCTAATCTGCTGTGATTGGTCCGATTGATTTCATTTTCATCATGCTTGTAATGCCTGATAAAGCAGAGTTTGAGAGCGCAGTGCTGCTGTGTACACAGCGTTACCGGGGAAGCAGCTGTTTTACCACTCCGAAAGCAGCACCTAGTGGCAAAGAATGAATTTGCATTCTCATTCAGACCAACGAGAAAAACCAACAAGTGGGCGGGCAATATGCTAATGTTTCATGCTGACGTCAACATGAAACGGCTTGGGATTCGTTAAAAACGACTCGTTTCAACGATTCAGAGTCGACTCTTTCTTTTGAGACAATAACTTTATACACGGTGCACTTTCAGATTAAAAACATTGCAGGATGTTTTCATTCACTTAGAGCTGTGTTACACACGGCATGAAAGGTAATTTTCAAAAATCCTAATAGGGGCACTTTAAAAATACTGCCGTTGTTTTGTAATATTACATTTATAATACTAACTTGAACTTTAAATTACATAATTATATTTCTATTCCAATTAGTTTTTTTTTTTAAACATAAACATTTAAATGGTGGTTGTCCAAAAAACTTGACGGATTTATTCGAACATAAATTAAATACTGAAGAACAGTAAAAAAATTATAATGAATATGTTTTATGGTGCATATTTAGCTAAATGCTCCTCTCTCGGTTTCATGGTCATCGAATATGCTTTTCTGTGGTAAATGTGAGTTAGGTGACACATTGTTTAGAAGCTATTGTCGTCTTTCAGCATTTGAAAAACTGATTGAGTCATTACATGAGACAGGATACAGATTTCAGAAGTTGTGGTCTCTTCTTTAATACCTTTCAGATTGTTCATTCATGTTCATTTCATGCTGTAACTGCTATTAAAGCAGTGATGATCAGTTTGCGCTGCAACTTCTAACCGAGGGGCTACAGCGATCTGTCACTCCACATTAAACCGTGCCAAAACGGCATTTAATATTTGAATATTGTAATAAAATGAACAGAATTTGAAATCTGAGACTGTGTTTAATTTCAAATTTATTGGATGGGAGGCACGCTACAATGTTCCGTTCATTTTTTGACAGGCTAGAATAATCTATTTTTGGAATAAAATAAAAATGAGAATTTATTAAAATTGAGAAATCTAAATATTTTTTTACCCATCCCTAATGGCTAATGTCAAAATCGAAATTGCACAATGTGCAAAATGCAAGATTTAAATGTTAAATATTTTCCAAAGGTTAGCAGGTCTGCGCCCAGTCACACACCTTTAACCATGGTTTTCAGTTCTGATGGCAAATGCACGTTACAAGCGGGGAGGCATTTTCTCATCTCAGCACGCAGATACACGGGCACATGAACAGAGCCAGTTCAGAGAGAAATAAAATGCATCGAAATTATTTAAATGCAAAAACCAAAAATGGTTTTTGAATGTCTAGTCTAAATGACTACTGTCCTCGCTTACGAAATCAGTTAGGCAGGTCTGTCTTATTATCATGAAATATCATTCAATGCAATTACTCATTGTATCATGTGAGATTTGGGTCATATCGGTCACACCTAGGTTACATGTGTTTCTACATTTGCCTTAATTTTTTGTGGTGGGGTCAGTAAATTTCATATGGTGGGACATATCATGAAATTTCACTGGTATCTAACACCTTATTTTGCCCTTGTTATACGTTACATAACTTCTTATAGTAATAACAGTATATTATGCATAATTACAAGCAACTAACCCTAAACCAACCCCTAACCATATAGTAAGTACCTGCTGTAAATTAATATTCCTCAGGAATCAGTACTTAATTCTATAACTACACTGTACCAAGGACACAAAAACTGAAACCCAGCATTTTTTGGTATCATGCAACTAACCAAATTAACATAAATATCAGCACACAAACACAAGTATCTTTATATGGAAAAAAAACAGAAATGTTTTTTGACTTGGTTGAGCTCAGGGAGAGGGGGATGGGGACAGCCCAACATGAGCAGATTAGTCCATCTGGCATACACATACAGCTCAGCTCTGCTCCAGCCTACACTGCTGCAAACGTGCCAAACTATGAGAAGAGAAATTACAAAACAAGAGACACTGAAGAGGCAAAGAATCAGTGATAATGAACCATGAAGAGTGTATGGATAAAATATGAAATGTGTGATATGACAAAACTGCAGAAGAGGCGGCATATCATGTGAATTGAGAATCTGCACCATTCCTGACACAGTTTCAAGAGCCATTTCTACAGCACAGCCGTGCTCAGCTGAAATACTCTCCTGTTGTCAAGGCAACTGTTTCTCTGGACCAGATGAAAAAAAAAAACTAGATATGTTAATATATTTTTATCTTTGATGCCTATAAAAGTATAAAAACTGGATTTCTATAGATGACTAATTGTGTAACCTTGATTTAACAGTCAAGCATTTACTTTCCTGACAATAGCCCTAGTTTGGGTTCTGATTTACAGTCACCATGGCAATTGTACACAATGACTGTACATTCTTCCTGTGCACAGGCAATTCAAGGTCTGAACGCTAAATTGTCAATGTGTCTGCAAGGTTTATCACTCTATGCATTCTATTGCAGCAGACCAGAAAAAGTGATAGAAAGTAATGAACCAAGCAAAGCTCATCTCCAGTCAAGATAAGCATCTAATAACCCAGCTCTTACAATGAAGTTAGGCAATGCCATCAAGGATACATTTTATGTATACAAAACACTGTGGTCATGTACAAAGGTAACCATCAGCTACTTTCCAGAATCAAATTCAGCAATCCTACTTTTGATTGCAATGTATTAAAAGGGTTTCATTAAAGCAATGAGGCACAAAAAATTACACTGCAAGTACTTGAATTGTGAAGTAATATCCTAACTCCTTCAGACCCAGCATCTATTGGAATGGACTTTTTTAACCAATAAAATGCTATGCAGGACTCCAGACTGCGACTAAAACGGTCGCATTTGCGAGTGATATTTTTGCTGAGATCACCACTGGCAACTATATACATTTTGTACAGCCCTATATGTACATTTGAGATGTATCGATAATTTTGATATATATCGTGCATATATCCATGGCATTTTCTCTTCTTTACTACTATAGTATGAAATAAACATGAATGGATATCAAAAGGCACATAAGTCCATAAGCTCTTTAGTCAGCTAGAAAAAATAACTATAGAGAGGAGCATTTTGCTAAATATATGCGCTATATTGCATATTCATGTTTTTACTTAACCTGTTGTCTACATAAGTAAGAATGTAAGGAGCTAAAGAAAATTCAACATCCTGTATAAGTGCAGTACTAATGAAGGAAAAACAGCTGGATGTGTGCAAGATATATGACACATTGATAGGACGAAAATTAGGAGGAGCCCAAACTACACTCAAGGGGTAATAACAATGCGATAGGGCGGGCGATATATATTAGATATATATATAAAAAAAAAAAAAAAAGATCTTCGATATTCGACTATATCTCCGATATGTTTGCATTTGCCTTTAAATAAAAAAAAAAAAAATGATTTTTTTGCCCCATTAAAAAAAAAAAAAAAAAAAAATTAGATAGACCGCTACTGTTTACAAAGTAAATCAAAAGTGGTTAGTGCAAATTTAAGCAGTTTCACTTACTGCTTTTTATTAAATGAACACATGTATATGGGCAATTCCAGTGTTACAGATGTGACACTCACAGTCAAAACCTGAAATATAAATTCTCATAAAATGTATTCATTACCAATATATTTAACCATCTCTTTATATTTCTCTAAACCCCTAAAAATAGAGTCCAGACACCATAAAAAAGTGTTTTATATTTTAGATGAGGGAAATACACATGCGTTACGTAAAAATAAATTTTTTTGTAACTTTCTGCACAGCTTCGCTTCCAAAGATGCACAAGTTCAAAGCAACTCTAGCCGAACATGCACGTCTGTGTCGGCATTTGTGTGAAACAGAAGCAGTTTGATGTGAAGTTCAAACTCCACCAGGTGCAACTTTCAATGCTTTGAGGGAAAACAATTTAGAGTTTTTTTTGCATAGTTTGCCCAAGGCTTTTTAACTGAAGTATGTTTTATTTTTTATTGTATAAAAATAGAAATAGAATTCATTTAGATACTATTTATACACTATTTGTTTAAAGTTGTCTTGGTTTTGATGCGAAATAAACACAAAAGCTTAAGATTATTTTAATCAGTTTGTACATAAATAAATTATTAATTCATCAACTCATTCATCACACGAGAAATCTTGTACCTGCAAATGACTTCTTCTCACCGGTGATTCCCAAAGGTTTTAGAGGACAATTACTCCTCGTCGCCCCCTATTGTTTCAAAGAATAGTACAACGGCGAACGCGACAAGTATAAAAGCCTCGTCCGTTTGGGAAGGTGTGCGCAGTCAGCAGAGGCTCGCAACGCGGAGCAGAGAAAAGTATAAAGTCCAGTTAAACGTTGCAGTGAAGTATAGTTTGAAAGGCTGCGCACTCGGCTGTATTCTGAGCCGCTTCAGACAGCTCACCAGTAGCGCTTCAACGGACGAAAATAAACATGTCAAAATGCACGGTTTTGGCAAGTTACCTTGTAAACTCGGTCTTAAATGAGTTATAAAGTCTTAAATGACAGTAAAGAGTTGGGAGAAAATCGGATATGTGTCAGATACGCGTCATATGCATCAGACAGCGCCGATTTTAAAGTGAAACGAGCTGAAGTCTGTCATTGAAGATAATCAAAAGAACAAAAAAAATAAAATAAAAAATAAAAAAAGAGAAATCTTGGACTGGGCAGTCGCTGGATAAAAAAAATTTTTGGCTGAAAATTGAGGGAAAATGCACCAGCAGGACAAATTAAAAACAGTGTAAATATGTTTAGTTGTAGTAGTAATAACTGCCTGTTTTTGCAAAAAAGAGTTTCATGGCCGGTAAAAAAAATTGTCCGGTAAATTTTATCATGTCTCCGGCCATTGGCAGATAGGGATGGGTATCGTTAAGGTTTTAACGGTATTACTACTCTTACCGATACTGCTTATCGGTTCAGTACTTTAACGGTATTCTTATCGGTACTTTTTGTTTTATATATATATATATATATGACAAATTAAGAGCTTAATTAACATTGATTTATATTCTGAAATGTAAAAAAAATATTTAATGAAATGAATATAAAACATCAATTTGTAAATGCACCAGTGTGCAGGCATTTTTAGTGTGTTATACATAAGATAAGATACAGTAAGAACATGAACAAAGAAACAAAGTAAAACAAACTGACAAATACAATAAAACAAATATACAAATGAAATGAAATAAGCAGTGCTGTCATTTTTCCATGAAGTTCTACTAACATTACTGTTCAGGTAAGTAATAACCTACAAAAGAAATCTAAAAGTAATCAAACACTGCATAGTTTTCATTGTATGTACTGATAGATTAATGCTTATTAAAGCTAAAACGTTATTCAGATTAAGAGCAGATTTGCATTTTGATGGCCCAAGCGCCAGTCTGTCACTTTAAGACAATATATTGACACACATCGGATTTTCTCCCAACTGTTCTCCTCCACTTAAGGAGTGTCCACTTGTTCGCCGTCGTCGTTAACAGTTCTGTCTAATACGGATAGAAGTCTGTCTAATAATCCGATAGAACTGTTAAACAAAGGAATTCAAATGTATGCAAAAAGTATTAGAATGATTGCTTTTATATTATTAGTAATAGAAAGGCAAACATAATACTTTCTCATTTGCCGTCAGCATTCAGCAAATACGCATTTACATCATTTAAACAAATCTTTGAATGTCTAATGAACATCTAATTTAAAAAACCTTGCAAACTTAGTCGAATCCAGTTGTGAGATCTTGTGAAGTGTGCATGTGACCTGCATGATGGTGTTCTCTGTGTGACGGTCGGTCCATGTGAATTGAATGCTTTAAACATTACATTTGTGATTTCAAATTATGCTGCTCTTTATGCATTTGCCTACTGTCATATTCATGTCATTTTCACTGTGTGCTGTATGTAAAACGAGTGTTACCTTTATTTGAAAAAAATATGATTCCCAATGCACACAAACTTGCCAGAATACTGAGTGCCCTGTTGGTTACGGTGTTTACTTCCTTTTTAATTAGATTTTTATTTATTTGTGAAAAATGCTTTGTAATTTAAAGTATAAGTATGTTTATTTTACAAATTTATTTTTGAATCCATTTTCAAATTATTTCAAATATCTTAAATATTAATTAAAATAAATACAATATCTACAATATCTGAAATAATACAATATCGGCCACCCTGCTTTCCAAGATATCGGCATAAAAAAAACAATATTGGTCGACCACTAGTTACAGGCAAGGAAGGAAAGACCCTTAATACTCAGGTTAGGACACAGTGTAACAACATCCTTTAGCCAGGGCTGTACAGTGCGACATATATGCACGTGCTACGAAATAACTGGTCTGTGCGATGAATAAATTTACCCCTGTAGCACGCGTGCGATACAGTTTTGCATGGTCATAACACAGCCGCTTAATAGTGTGAATGTGATTTCGTTGTGCTTGTTTGTGTGTGTAATAGTGATGCACGGTTGGCGGTTATAACTGCGGGCACTGCGGAAAATCCACGGGTCGGGTGGGTCGGGTAATAAAAAATGCATTCTGATTATTTCCAGGTGGATAAAATAAATCATTAATGATGCAAATATTAACTACATTTTCTAAAATATGAACATGTTTTAAATAGGCTACAGAAATTTTATAAACTGTAAATTAACATTAAAAGTTATTCAACAAAACATTATTTAGTCAAGAGCAGTAAGGGATTTTCTCTGTCTTTTGTTTGATTAACATTAATAAAAGACGGCGCAGATTTATTAGGGTGCTGTCACAAGACTTATTTCACGGATCCAATAGTGATACCCATGCGTTTTATTTTGCAACTTTTTACATTAACTTAAGACAAAACCGACAGTACTTTCTCAATTTGGTACTCGCAGTACGCGCTTTGGGTGTGACTGTGAGCGAACGCGCCTCTGGAGAGCACGAGTACCGAATGGCTTAAAAAGACGTGAAAATAATACATTTTTGTGACGATGCAACAATGACCGATTAGGCAATTGACAATTCTGTCAACTGTCCCGAAAACGCGAGCTAAAGTCTTCTATCGCAGAGTGCAACAGCTCTAGATACGTCGATGTGAAGCGAAAGTCAAAGAGAGAATACGTGGTACAGCTGAATCACCTACGCTGTTTTCATCTGATGGTTTGTGTGGATTTATTTACTCATCTAACCTACACGCTATATTGAATAAAAGTTTTGCAGTAATTTCCCTCATTTTAAAGTCGAAAGCTGTGGGAATGAGTAATGCGATGTATGCGCAATCCCGCAACAAAATTCAGGATCTGATTAAACATAATTCTATTATACAGAGAATTGTGAAATAGATTTTCATGACTTTTCAAAAACTTTTTGAGTTTATTTATTTCTACAAAACTTTCTAGGCCTGGAAATTGACTCAATGACTTTTCCAGGTTTTTCATGACCGTACAAACCCTAATGTGATGATCGGATACGGGGTCGGGTGCGGTTATCTAAATCAGACAAAAATAAAGTTGCGGGCGGTTGGCGGGTGGATAATTTATTTGAAGCTGCGGATTCGGGTGACGTTTTAGCTCATCCGTGCATCACTAGTGTGTAAGGTTGATTATACTTGGTAGTTAGGGGTGTGCGATATGACGATTTTTGATCGTGGATGATTAAAATGTCTCCACGATCTGCTTTTGAGAAAAGAAATATCGTTGCATTTGAATCGCGCACATTCTATCAGCTGCAGTTCTGGAGCTGCCTCCCTCCGAGCGCGGCAACGCGCTCACACTGAGAGCCTGTCAAAAAGCACCTGATTATTGGACTAAGTTGTCTTGCGCGTCTGATTGATTTTGTGTATAATACTGTCAAAAACACACAAGGTTTACATATAAACACAGTTGGTTATGTCTAAAATGAAAGTAAACAGTTGAGAGAGAAACGCATGAAGCTCTTAAAGGGACAGTAGCTACTAAATATGCAGCTGACTGTCATTAAAGGGATAGTTCACCCAAAACTTTTTTATTTCTGTCATTATTTACTCACTCACATTTTGTCCTAAACCTGTATTAATTTCTTTCTTGTGCTGAACACAAAAGAAGATATTTTGAACATGTGGGTAACCAAACAGTAGCTGGTCCACATTGACTTTGACAGTAGGAAAGAAATACCATGGAAGTCACTGTGGACCAGCAACTGCTTGGTTACCCACATTCTTCAAAAATAACAGACGAAATAAACTAATTCAGGTTTAAAACAACTTGAGTAAATGATGGTATAAAAATTAAACACTATGACAGATTTGAAAGACAGATGACAGAATTTTCATTTTTGGTGAACTATTCTTTTAATGTTAATAAAACGTCAAAACACAGAAAATAATCACTCACTGCTCTTGACTGATGAACTTATCATCAGCCAGTTGCTTTAAAAAAAAAAAAAGTATAATTTATGTATATAGTGTATATAGCGTTTTGTTAATTCAATTCAATTCTTGAATTCTACTGCTAAATACACCTACTGTACCAGAAAAAAATAAAGCAGTTTGTTTTATTTGTATATTATGTGTATTTGTAATGTATATCTTTGTTCTTATTTTCTAATAACAAAGATAAAATGACAAAGATTTTTACCTTCGCTCACTTTAGCCTAAATGTCTGCCATTATTTTTTTATTTTATACTTTATTAAGGTGTTATGATTCTGCACTCTTCCATTTTTAGCAAATTAAGAAAACTTTGTCAAAAAACAATTTTTGTGATGGTTTGTATTTTTTGTGCTCCGTATGGAACATCAGTGCCTGTTTAAGTGATGAACTCCATTACTTGTGTTTGTTTTCAGACATGATAACAGATGTTTTATACTTGTGCTACAACTTTTTGGCCTGTGCTACAAAACTTTCAACCTCTGTAGCACCAGTGCTATGCGAAAAATAAATTTAACGTACAGCCCTGCTTTAGCCATGACAATATTTCCATTATCACAGCCTCTCATGCCACACTGCTATAACCACACAACGTAAAACACATATTTGCCATTACAAGTCATCATATGTTATGATTTCTCTAGTCATCGAGGAAGATGATTTCAAAATACAGGCCAAAATTATTTTGTGCTCACTCAGAGTCGACTACTTTAAATATAACAATTCTGCCTCTGCAAAGCACTCAATCCATGCATGTTACATAAGCAACAGATGCAAGGATGCTTGTTTGGAACAATAACAGAAAGAGCTAAAGAAATCCCTGAAACCTTACTGCTTCCAAAATATGCAAAGAGATGGAGATCTGAAGCGTGAACACACATTATGTTAAACAGCAGAGAGTGGGCTAGGGTTTATGAAATTGCCCAGACTCTGAAGCTCCTGTCTAAATACACTTAAGATTCAGGGATGAACGGAACTGCAGAGGCATTGAGTGATGTAACAACACGAGCACAGCATGCAGACCAGTGACAAAAAAAGAGAGGTAGTAATAGTGTCAGCATAGCCAGAGAGTAATTCTCGACAGCCAAGGTGGTACATTAGGCCAGTGGTTCCCAAACTGGTGGGCTCCATGACAAGGGGGGCGCGGCAAGGCTGAGGGATAGTGTACAGTCAGTAGATTATTTTGCAAAAGAAACCTCTGCAGAAGGGCTGCACGATAAATCGCATGCGATATTTACGTTCATATTCGCGCGATTTTTTGCGCAGCTCGTCAGTGAACAACGGCTCTGGCAGTAATGTGCTCCCAATGGAAAGAAAGGCAGGTGAGAAAATTACCGTGTGATTACAGAACCGGCTTTCTGACAAGATGCGCATTAAATATCGCATGCGATTTATCGTGCAGCCCTACTCTGCAGGGTGATAAAGACTACACTTGCCTGATAAGTAAATAATTGAACGAATAAAATTAATTTGACATTTTAATGACCTCAACATGACTCTCAGTACTCGCTTGAGCACTCCATTATCAGTTGTAGCAGTTGTGGTTGTATCAATAACAGTCCACTATATATATATATAATAGATATATACAACAGTATATAATAAAAAAAAAAAAAAAAAACGGTTATATATCACACCACGCCACATTGGTCCATTACCACCGCGGTGGTAAAAATCTGCCACCGTCACAGCCCTACTGTTAATCAATATTTCAAATCACATATCTGAGAGGGTGCAATATTCATAAGAGAATCATAAGAGAACTGTTTCCTCCAAAATATGAAGCAGCAAACGTTTTTCCACATTAAAATAACCGAAAGGTTACCTGAGCAGCAAATCAGCCTATTGACTTATTTTGAAGATCATGTGGAGGAGTAAGCTGCTGAAAATTAGCTTTTGATAAAGGAAACAGTCTGTTAAAACATTCAAATCGATATTTTAAATTGGCAATATTTCACAATATTAGTGTTTACTGTATTTTTAATAAATAAATGCAGCCTTGGTGAGCATAAGAGATTTCTTAAAAAAAAAAAAAAAAAAAAAAATAGGAGGGGGGGGGGGAGGGTCTGAAATATTACGTCAAGGGTAAACGAACCAAAGAGAAGCCCAGAAAACTATTCCACATTTAACCTTGCTCACATTCACAGCTTGTAAATAACAGGAGAGAGGTACAGCAGCTTCTTCAGACAATCCTCTCACGTCAGCTCTCCTCTATCAAGTGGGCCGAGCGATGGCTCACAGTAATTGGGTCAGAGAAGAGTTTCTGGTCTTATTGCAGATAGTGACGCACAACTCGGGTCAGGGCCTCAAGGTAATGGAAGTTGATGAGCAGGGCAAACGAAAGGTGTCAGGAGCATGTGGGCCGGCAGTCACATTTCAGAGGACTGTCTTCTGCATGGCCCTTGTGTCACATTAAATCCCCTCCCATCAGACATCCACCGCACCACCCACAACCACACTCCACTTTTCCCCCAGTTTCTCATTTTCTCTTCATCGGAAACCTGTCTCCCCAGGAGAGGTGGATATGCATGAATTAAGGCTGGCCAGAATCACGGTCGAGTTAACGCAGGGGAAAATGAGTCTGGCAGTGGAACGGAAGTTCTGAAAGTGTGTGCGCGTATATGTGCTTTGAACCAAAGTCTACCTGAAAGGAGTGACTACTTCTCTCTACCACAGGGGCAGACCGCTAAACAGGACAAACCGTGACCGTTCTGGACCAACTGAATCTATGATTTCATACACTTGCATCAATGAGGAACACTGTGTTCAAATCCAAGTATAGTTGTATATGGTTAGACCTTTAGTCAAGGCATGTTAGATCTTGATTGAACAGTACTAAAGCAATGTTTTTTTTTCAGTGCAGCAAAAAAATGAGTGAAAATGTATTATTTATTTAGTTAGTTGGTTGGTTAGTTAGTTAGTTAGACAGTGGGATCCATGACTTAATGGTTACCACTCATGCGTTAAAGGGATAGTTCACTCAAAAAGCAAAATTACCCCATGATTTACTCACCCTCAAGCCAGTATACGACTTTCTTCTTTCAGAAAAATACAATCGGAGTTATATTTTAAAAAAGTCCTGACTTTTCCAAGACTTATAATGGCAGTGAATAGGGTGATATTTTTGGGGTGAACTATCCCTTTAACACTAAACAATGGGCTCACATGAGCAACACAAGTTCAAATCCGGTTCAGGATATTTCCCATTAACCCCAATTTACTGTCATTTACTTTGCTAAATAAAAAGCAACTCTAGTCGTTACATTTTCTGAAGAATCTTGAGTTGTGCTTGCCCACAACTGTAGGGTGTTATAGGTGATTGCTCTGCATTTGCTAAAGCAATCTAAATGGTTTTTAGGTAGTTGCTATGTGGTTGTTTACAGCCAAAAGCCAAAAGTCTCTAAGAGTGCTTTCACACTACAGGGCTCGACAATAAGGCCTGCCCGATGGACCGGGGCCAGCGTGAAAGATGTTCGAGACAGTAGACGGATTTGTCACTTGCCCGATCGGACCACTGCAGTGTAGTCACAACATTTTATCATTTGCATGTGTTTTTAATACTTGAATTAAAAAATTCAAGCGATTAAAAAGCATTTGGGCGCGAAAGAAAACAGGTCATAAACCCCGCCCTCTCCATGTAAAGGAATGGGACTCGAGTTAAAATAAACTAAAAATTACACTTAGAATACAATTTTCCGAAAGATGGTTTTGGTCATTTAAGGTAGTTTTTATCACGCTGATATATGTTAGATTGTTCGTTTTTGTGATAAGTTTGATTTTAGCTAGTAATTTGATGCTATAAAAACGGGGCATGTCATTATGGTTGATTGGGTCTGCGGGAGTTTGGGCGGGAGTTTGATACCGCGGCTCCACCTCATGACACTACTGCACAGACTCTGGCTCCAAACGAATCTCTACTGCGCAGACTCTGGCTCCAAATGACGTCATTTACTCAAGATGGCAGCAGCCGTACCGAGATGCTTTGGCTTCACTTTTCTATAGTGGAAGGAAGTGGAGATGCGTCATCCATCTTTTTTTACAGTCTATGATGTGAATGCTATCTTCCGAACTCTGGTGCGATCCCACGAACCGTACCCAAGTCCGCTTAAAAAGGGTGGTCTAGGTTACGGTTCATGTGAATTCCAGTACAGTTGATTGCTGATGTGAATACAATCGCACCAAATCGCGGAAGTAAACCGATATCAATGACATATTATTTGATAAAAATGTGTTTATCTGTGTGTTTCACTCACTTTCCTGACTAGCGTGACTGACATGCTGCAAGCAGACAGCTGTATATCTCATTTATGTTCGCCTTCAGCGTTCTTTAGAGCATTTGCAATACATTCGTAAGACAGACATAAGTGTCGTTATGTACTGAAGCTTTGGAAACAAAACCAACAGTTCAAAAACATTAATACAAAAGTGAAGAGACTAGAGAGCAATGCTATGCTTTTCCCGCCTTCTCCTGCGCCGTCGTTACTAAGCAATGAGTTAAACAGCTGCTGGCTTGATGATGCAAATGAACCGTGGTTTGGACCCAAATAAAATAATATGAATGCAGTCCAGTGGAGGCAGGGGGAGGGGGGAGTAATTGAACCAAGTGTGAAAGCACCCTAAGATATTCTGGTTGCATGATACTGTTTAGATAAACCTACTATTTAGGTAAGTTTAAGATACCTTCCCTCAATTTAAGCAGCGATTGTGTGGGTGTTATGAGATAAAGTGTAATATTTAGGGTTAGCTTTAGTAAGCACTATTAATAAATATCTGCATGACTAAATCACTTGTAATGCTAGTTTCTCAGAAGATTCGTTTACATTAGTGGCTGACCGATACTGGTTTTTTTAAAGCTGATGCCGATATCTTAGAGAGAAGGGTGGCCGATGGCCAATATAAAGTCGATACAGAGGGTATAGAAAAGAATCACCCCCTTTAAAATAATCTAATTTTGTTGCTTTCAGCCTAAAATGAAGACGGACAAAGTTTTTGTTTTATCCAGCTGAATTTATCCAAACGTATAACATTAGAGGCAAGATTTATAACACCAAGAGCATTTGTGAGAAAAAAAATAAAAAAATTAAAAAGATCACCCCCTTGTGTCAGAATTTTGTTGAACTACCTTTTGAAGAAAGGTGCCACCAATTGGCATGCTGACTGCAGGAATGTCCAGCAGAGCTGTTGCCTGTGAATTGAATGTTAATTTCTCTACCATAAGCCGTCTCCAAAGGCATTTCAGAGAATTTGGCAGTACATCCAACCGCAGACCACGTGTAACCACACCAGCCCAGGACCTCCACATCCAGCATCTTCACCTCCCAAGATCGTCTGAGACCAGCCACCCGGACAGATGCTGCAACAATCGGTTTGCATAACCAAAGAATTTCTGAACAAACTGTCAGAAACCGTCTCCGGGAAGCTCATCTGCATGCTCGTCGTCGTCATCGTAACCGACATGAGTGGGCAAATGCTCACATTCGATGGCGTCTGGCACTTTGGAGAGGTGTTCTCTTCACAGATGAATCCCGGTTTTCACTGTACAGAGCAGATGGCAGACAGCGTGTATGGCGCCGTGTGGGTGAGCGGTTTGCTGTTGTCAATGTTGTGGATCGAGTGGCCCATGGTGGCTGTGGGGTTATGGTATGGGCAGGTGTATGTTATGGACAGCGAACACAGGTGCATTTTATTGATGCATTTTGAATGCACAGAGATACCGTGACGAGATCATGAGGCCCATTGTTGTGCCATTCATCAACGACCATCACCTCATGTTGCAGCATGATAATGCACGGCCCCATGTTGCAAGGATCTGTACACACTTCCTGGAAGCTGAAAACATCCCAGTTCTTGCATGTCACCTATTGAGCATGTTGGGGGCTCTGGATCGGGCGTATACGACAGCCTGTTCCAGTCCGCCAAGCCATTGAAGAGGAGTGGACCAACATGCCACAATCAACAACCTGATCAACTCTATGCGAAGGATATGCGTGAGGCAAATGGTGGTCACACCAGATATTGACTGGTTTTCGGACCCCCCCGGACTAGGGATGCTCATATCGGGTATCGGCTCTGATAGTGCCATTTTTCTCAAATCGGGTATCAGTCAGAGAGAACCGATCCAAATCCGATAAAAAAAAAATTCCGATTGTGCGAATTATTCTGTGTTACTTCTGAAGCAATATGATAGCTTAACCCTTTAACGTGTACGATCACACCAGTGTGATCAGTCTTGGCTGGTCCCTGGAGCCTACGATCACTCCGGTGTGATTAGAACTTTCAGTGTGTCACGTCATCAACCGCTGAATTTAAATCCGCTTTTGCGCTTTGGCTGGGCGGGCGGGAGCCAGATTGGACGCGCTGAGTGTTGTCATATCACAAATATTCAGTGTGTTTTCAAAATATGTGTATTTAAATGTCTGAAACCTAAAATTAAGCAGATAAGTACTAGCAAAACCATACATTTACAGTTGTAAAATACACGCTGATGTCGACAATAATGATCCTTACAAATATAATCTAACAACCTGTTTTATTGATATCATATACACATTGTGTGGATAACTATAAAGTTTACTCTGCTCTTCTCCTAGTTTACCGGAGACCTACTTTAACATGTTTCGGTAGGAGAGGATGAATTTGCTTGTTGTAAATACCACAGCTCGGATGCAGCGCAAACTAACATGGCGGCATCCATCACCCGGTATAGATCAACTAACACGGTCGACATAAAAGTGTTTAAATTACCAAACAGATTTAATTGCACATATTCCAGAATCGGAATATCAGATATTTCATAACATAGTGAGCATGTTTGTGAATATTTCGAATAAAACCGGAAAAACGAAATAAAAGCGATCCATGTGTCATACAGATCTATTGTGGCTACGTTGTGTCACATGACAAGCATGATGCGTCGCAATTTGGAAGCAATAAGGCAAAACATTCTAAAAAAAAAAACTAGAATATTTTAAACTCGTGTGCGAAAGGGTTAATGTGAGCTACATATGCATATTTAAGTCCTTACATTAAAGTTCACATTAAAGTTCGCCGGCAGTTCTGACTCACGTAAGTACGTTTTCATTTGAAGGATTTGTCACTGACGATTCAAACGTGAGTTTTAGAGTAGCACTTGTTGTTTGTCATTTCTCTGATCACAAATGCAGACAGAGTTTTGTTTTGCGTGTGCAGCGAAACTACTTTGTTTGTCTTCCAAAAGAGGACACGACTACAAATCAGGGGTATTTACAACACTGTTCCAGAACAGTTTAACCCAAATATCCAGATGTGTGCAGCGCATTTTATGGAGGACTGTTTACTGATCCTGGGAGAGTAACGTTAGACTAAAATGCCGGCAGTTCTGACTCACAGTCTGTAAGTACGTTTTCATTTAAAGGATTTGCCACTGATGATTCAAACGCGAGTTTTGGGCAGTGTGGAGTAGCACTTGTTGTTTGTCATTTCTCTGATCACAAATGCAGACAGAGTTTTATGTTTACGCGGCACGATGCAATGCAACACAACGCGTAAAAAGACAGTATAAGTCATTATAATCCATCATTTTTGTCCCCACTGGATGCAACAAATGTCTTGTTTGTAATGGGTTTTAATGTTTGTCTCGTCGCTCCTGCCGGACACGGCATCAACAGTATGTGAGGGGCGTAACATTTCCGTCACACGCTTGAGGTATTCAGCCAATCACAACGCATTGGATAGCTGGCCAATCACAGCACACCTCGCTTTTTCAGACCGATGAGCTTTGTAAAAATCGACGCGTTTCAAAAAGGCGGGGCATAGAGGAGAAACTATAATGTACAGTATGTGGAAAATAATGTTTTTTTTTCTTTAAACCGCATAAACACATTACACCAAAAACACCACATAATGTTCTTTTTAGCAACTAATATGACCCCTTTAAACCCTGGTCGCGTTCGGTTACAGAAGTCAGCTTGGTAAAGCTCTCTCCAAGATCATTCTGTGTTCCCCTTATACTTGATTTGTAAATACATGTCTATGCTTTTGCAAAAAGGACTTTATCTTCTTACCTGAGTTTAATGTTGTTTTATTACTTGCTACCGGGTGTCTGTGAGAAAAAAACACGGGCGTAGAAAAGACTATAAAAAGTTTTTAATGTGCACAGTAACTGAAATTTAAAACTGTTAAAAGAAAGGCTCAATAACTGTAGCACAGATATAATACACTACGCATCAATTTCTCTTCCCTTTGTGCTTTGCAGTTTTTAACACGAAGCGCGTACAATGTGTGCATCCGGTGTGCAGGCTGTTACGCCAGTTTGCTTCAGGCTTCAAGCGCATCATTCTGCACACCGGATGCGCACACTGGGGGAGGCGAACATTGTAAGCGCTTCGTGCTCATAGACTGTATAAAAACAGTTCGTTCTGCACTGTATTTGTTTTGTCCTATCATACATGTTGTTGTTAAAAAATATGCTGTACATTTAAAAGAAATGTATTTTAATTTTATAGTAAATACTTATAAATACATTCATGAATGTTTTTAAATGAATGGATTTTATAATAATACAAAAAGCAATGTGTAACATTTTACCATATTTATTGCAACACTTTAATTTGTTCCCCACAAAATATTGTTTTTCACGAAATGTTTGGATTTCTAAAATTATTGTGAACTGATTTTTCTAGAATAACTTTTGCAGCTGAATTATCCACTAACCTAGTTTATAAATTATTGTCATAGATTATAAATATACATAGGCTTATATTTTTTCATATTTGTTTATTTTATTTTTCTTTATAATGAAGTAGTCTTTATCTAGTAGATTGTGAAAGAATGATTTATCAGTTCCACACACAGAGATATAGAAATTCTACATTTATTTAAATCAGGGAAAAAAACTTGACTGGTATCGGATCGGAATCGGTATCAGCCAATACTGAACCCTAGGTATCAGAATCGGTATCAGAGGCAAAAAAGGCGAATCGGAGCATCCCTACCCCGGACCCCCCAATACAGTAAAACAGCACATTTTAGAGTGGCCTTTTATTGTGGCCAGCCTAAGGCACACCTGTGCAATAGTCATGCTTTCTAATCAGCATCTTGATATGCTACACTTGTGAGGTGGATGGATTATCTTGGCAAAGTAGAAGTGCTCACTAACACAGATTTAGTTTTGTGAACAATATTTGAGAGAAATAGTCTTTTTGTGTACATAGAAAAAGTCTTCGATCTTGAGTTCAGCTCATGAAAAATGGGGAAAAAAATAATGTGTTGTGTTTATAATTTTGTTCAGTATACATTTATTGTCTGCTTTTTTATGGTTTTTGCTTCTAACGCATGATCGGCAACCGGACGTTTTTTTCGGCCGATTTTTCCGGAAGTGCACCCGTGTGCACAGACTACATTGGAATCATGGAAGTATTTCCAAATCTGTGAGCAGGACATGAAGATTGCAATCTGCAATATCTGCAAAGGACAAGTTAATCGCGGAGGAATAACAGCGAAGACAGTAACTTCATAATGACATACAAATTAGATTTGTTTTGGCTTCATGTGGAAATATGATACACAATTCAAAATGAAAAAGTGTCCCAATTACCCTAACTAGGGTGACCATACGTCCTCTTTTTCCTGGACATGTCCTCTTTTTGAAACTAAAAAAATGTTTTTTATTAGACATTCACAGATTTGTTTAACTTTAAAGGATATAAATGCGTATTGGCTGAATGCTGATGGTAAATGAGAAAGTATTATAATGTTCACCTTTCTATTACTAATAATATAAAAAGCAATCGTTATAATACTTTTGGATACCTTTCAATTCCTTTAACAGTTCTATCTGACTATTACACAGACTTCTATCCATCTTAGAACTGTTAAACGGCGACAGCAACCAATGAAGGGGAATATGAGCGTTGTGTGCGCAGGGGCTGCCATTCTTAGCGCTGTCAATATAAAAGTCCCATCTCAAACTAGGGCAGGGCAAAAATTAATCGATTTCATGCATATATCGTCAGTAAAGCCGCTTCAGGTGATTTGTAGTAAATCTCCAGCATGTGCTTTCAGATGGAGCAGCTTTTACTACACTGAGCCGTAGATCACTGACAAGCTACACAAAATCATTGAAAATCGCATTGAAAATCACAGGCGATTCATTGCCGATTTTGAACGCGATTTTGTGTAGCTTGTCAGTGAACTACATCGGGCAAACTGAAAAAAAATGCCAAATATTGGTCAATATATTGGCCATTGTGATATATCGGTCAACCACTAGTTTACATGCCCCAAAATAAACTGTTCAAAAATCAGATTGAGATTGTTAAAAAATGTGAACAATCTCAATCTGAATGGCATTTTGATTGTAATGAAAGGTGTTGTGTAGACCTGAAATAACCCTTTCAATAGGAAAAAAACAAGCACTTAAATGCTTGAATATGGCCATCTACATAAGCACACATGTAAACGAAATTGTATCAGATTGCAAAGTTCAGGGTTCATATAAACGGAACTTTCAGAGATTGAAATACACAGGCCAATCCATAAATCACATTTGAATGGGCTGTCAATGCATACAGACTCTTCATTATAATTTTCACCAAACCTCCTATAGGCAACACAAAAACAACATTGAGATAGCAAGCATCCTTTTATATTGGCAAGGGCCCCAAGACAAAAATGGAGGTCAAAAGGACATGCCATCATGAAATGTAAATGAACATTACGCAGGTTCAAATCATTACAGCAAGTTAAATTATTCACACACTTTCTCTGACAAACAGTATCAGCAAGACTGTAGTGGCACTATGCTGGAAAGCATTCTTGACAAAATAAAAATGTCCTCGAAAAATCCAAATAAAAATCCATTAAATATAAAGCAGTACACTTCTCAGAGCGGACATCATGCTGGCTGAAAATTCCACCCTGCAGAGGAAAGGGTAATTTCTCTTGAATTCATGCATATGTAATCATCAATATGACCCTGGGGCACGTCAA
Organism: Sinocyclocheilus anophthalmus; assembly: GCA_018155175.1. Classification (NCBI taxonomy): domain Eukaryota; kingdom Metazoa; phylum Chordata; class Actinopteri; order Cypriniformes; family Cyprinidae; genus Sinocyclocheilus; species Sinocyclocheilus anophthalmus. Next base: position 176,207 of record JADLZN010006417.1, on the reverse strand, counting down.
CTCCTCATACAGCCACTAAAATTCAAATGAGAAGAGGCTCAATTCTACAGAGGGCTTTGAAGAAGGAACACAGTGGCGGCATGAGAGAATGTTGTTGGAATTTTCTTTTCCATAATACCAGATTAACTGGGCATGTATCCTGAAATGAAGCTGGCTAAGCCCCCAAATAGTGTTGTCAAAAGTACCGATGTTGGTACTGAAATTTAAAAAAATATGACGATGCCAGCATTACCTGCTAGCATTTTGAGAGCAGTTGAGCAGAATTAGGGATCCACTGATAGACGCAGCTTTCAAACGCTCCCATGTGTATCTGTGAGCTGAAGAGCGTGAGCGTTTAGCCAAGGATGCAAAATCACATAAGCAGGGCTTCAGACTGTGACCAATAGTCCATTTTTTTTTTTTTTTTTTACGGACCTTTTTCCTGCTGGTGCGACAAATTTTTCTTTAGAGGTTGTACTGCAAAATTTTTATATAATTATATTTCAAATTAATGCACAGGCGATTTCGTTAACGTCGCATCCAGTCGGTCTCTGTTTTTATGAGAAACATCAAACAGCAAACAAAACTGAAAGCATAACGAAACCACGCTACTCATTTGAACTGCACAGCGCTTATAGAGTGTAGAGCCTGGTTTATACTCGCCGCGTCAGCACGAGCGCGAAGCTGCGCACAGCAAAAATGATGCGAATATTGAGGAAACGATGGAAGGTTTTCAAGCAAGTAAAGTAAAAGACTGCTTCTTAAACCAGAGAAAGTGAACATGTTGGTATTCATGTGGGGAAAAACATGCAAGCACCATCACCGACAACAAGTTTAGTTTTACTTTTCTTTTTGTTTTCATTTTGAAAAGCTTGTTATCTTTGCTGTTTACCTCACGTTAAGCTATGGAGGCTCTCTTTTATTTTATTTGATTCCTCAGTGTTTGCTAAACTTTCTGTAATTTATTAGTCAATATATAATACAGCATGTGGTGTATGCAATGCCTCATCTTATTCGTTTTTGTTAAAAACGTTTTGTAAGCTAGTTTGTCATATCGTACTGCTTTATTGTTGTTGTGCTTTTAAATTACGAATAACAATGAATCCATCTTTTGTTTTAGTCGTTAAAAAAGTGAGGTGTTGTAGAACTTTTTCTGAATTCGAAATTGAAAGACCACCAGCCCAGTTTGATAACAAACAAAGGAGGAACTCCCATTCACCAAAAATCTGGATGGAGAACCAAAGGACACAGTGTCGCGCCGCAACAAACTAAAAGTCTAGTACACTGGACGCGTCAAAGCGATTGTTGAAAATCATTTGAAATTTGTGTCGGCACGTCATAAATATAACCCGGCAGCAGTTTTCTGTCGGGGGTTTGTCGTGTCGCCACTTGCGTCCGGTGTAGACACGGTGTAACATTGGTTTTGCTTTGTTTCACAGAACTAATCGTTGCCTGGGTTGCATATGTATGTGTGGGGCGGAGCTATCAAAATAGGGGCAAGACCCTTTTTGGGGTAGGGGCGTGTTTGTTTTGGTGATTTCAATGTCAACATTGGCTACCAGAAATCACTTATCCCACCTTTAAATCACAAAATTAATTATATTAATTTAATACATGTCTACATTAATAATAAAATTCGATATGAATATCCCACATTTCTGACAATACCATGGTGCAGTTAGAGCTACTACAGTAAATCCATGGTAAATGATGGCGATTTGTAGATAAAAAAGCCTTCTGACTGTATCGTTGCGCACAGCGTTTCACCTGTTTGTCAGCATTGTTTCATCTGGCTTTTAAACTAGTATAAAATCATGGAGTTAATTGTGTTCTTCGCTGAATCAAGCGCTTCACACTGGTTATCTAAACTAAATTGAAATTTTAAAACAAGCCCCAAATCAAATTAAACAACACAAATAAAGGAAATATCTTCATATAAACAAAATAAGGCTTTGTCTGTGCTCTTTACATTTAAAATGAGGCAACCACTGCATTTTAATCATGATCCAAACAAAGATGCTGCATACATGCAACGTGAACAGTTTTTAATCTAAATTAGGTTGTATAATTCGAAATGGAGTCTACAGTGAGTCCGGAATCAAGAAGAAACCATCCCCCCACCCAGCAACACGTGATAACAATGACGTCTCAGATAGTCTGATGGCAGAAAAAAAACTGCACCCACTGCACGACACTGGCATGACAGCTGATATAAAATAAGGATTGGGCTGAGGAGACCAGATACCGATCGGTTAAAAAAATGCTTGATCGGCCCACGATCCCGATCCTTGAGATCGGCTCGGGACATCCCTATTAACTACTGAAATCTTAGTAATGTCATAACACTGTGTCCTACGTGAAATTAAATTAATGTGCAACTGCTGGAAGATTTCATGACACAGCTAAACCCTGCTGTGCTGGGGAAAGAGAAAGCACAAACATGAGCCGTTCTGGGCAGACCCTGTAGAGAAACCACTCTCCCCCCCAAAAAATATTCCCCTACGCACAACTGAATTATTCATTATGTAAAATATTCATCATGAAACGGTTGTTGCTTTCAATAGCTTTCAAATTTAGTCAAGTGACTCAAACAATCAGATAAAAGTGCAAGATATGAAAGCCATACAAGGGACACGGACAGAAAGTACTGGGGAAGCTCCCAAACTATAATTATTCTGTCCTTATTAGTGAAGCGTGCAAACTGGGTTAAGTCCTATGGTGCACCATACTAGGGCTGGGCGATATATCGAATATTAGCGATAATATCGCAATAATTTTGACGCCGATGTAAAATGTGAAAATATCATGAATATTGAATATTTCAAATTCAACCATACTTTCCCAAACTTTCTGCCGAACGTCCAAAAAAGGAGACATCATGTAGGCCTGTCGAGATAATTAAATAACCGTCTAATCGCGATTATTTGATCTAACCGCGGTTGTCTGAAACAATTATTGTGCTTTTTATACGAGACAAGGGGAGTCATACACCAAAAGAAACAGAAGATCACCAGTTTTTCTTTTCATGCATTGTATAGCCTATACAGGGCTCCAGACTCATTCTTCCCACTGGTCGCTCTTTTGCAACTAACTTTCTCAGCTGGTCGCACGAGCACATGATTTGGTCGCAATATTTTTTTTTTTTTGCGTGCTACAACATGGGATTAATCAATGCATGCTGATTAAATTTGATCATAGTTTATAGTTATATGGAAACAAAAGTGGTTAACATTCAACCCCTTCTTTATCATCAGTAGTATTATTTGTGATTTGAATTTTGTGAATGGGAGTTTATTTTGCTGTGTTAAGCTTCGGATGCTTTCACTTCGAATTCGCGATCTTGTTGTCACTGTTTTGCTTACAAACATACTACACACCTTTCATTTTTTAAAGACTAAAACAAAAGATGGATTCATTGTTATTATTAATTAAAAAGCACAACAACAATAAAAAAGTAAGATACAATGACAAACTGCTTCCCCCCAAAGTTTATCTTAAACAAAAAATGAATAAGACGCATGGCACACACCATGCTGTATATATACAATTTCGTGTTCACAATATCGATTACGACGAAGTATCGTCACAGACTATTTGCGATACGAGTATAGATACAGCTTCCAGTATCGATATTTGGCGACGTGTGCAGCAGGGACCGTATGCTTTAATTTGTTTACATTTAATGTTAGCTTGAGTAGAAACAATCAGTGTGAGGTTTCTAAAAAAGAATGATTGGAGCATAATATATAGGCTACAACAAGGCTTAATCTGGCTTCAGCGGAACACAACCGAGTTGCCTGATATAAAGAGACGTAAACCCCAAAACAAAGCTTTACACGTGCGCAATACAAGAAATATCTGCTAAACGTGCTACTTATCTTTATCAACCTGGCAACCATGTGCACGCGCGCTCTCTCTCAACTGAGGATAAACACGCTTGCTTTCTGAAAACAGCGGTTAGCTTGCAGTTTAGCGACCTCCACTCCACTATCTTTCTCAGAAAAGGGTGATTCATCAACACTGTTCAGTTACAACAACAGAGCGAGAGAGAGAGAGAGTGAGAGAGAGAAGAGAGAGAGAGAGAGAGTGAGAGAGAGAGAGACGAGAGAGAGTGAGAGAGAGAGAGGGGCTGTGTATGTATGAATACCACCGTTTTGCCACGTTTCTCTAACAGTAAAGCTGTGGATTTAATTCCTTTAGAAAAAATGATGTTACCAGCTCCTTGTTGAGAAAAATAATGTAGCTCTTCAGCAATTAAGCTATTTTATTGATAAAATTGGGGGGCAGCGCGCTTTTAAAAAAGTTTGTTCTTGAATGTCTGAGTTCGGCCGCAACGTGATTTGTGTGTGACTGAACTTAACATCAAACTGTTTCTGTTTCACACAAATGCTGGCACAGTCGTGCATGTTCGGCTAGAGTTGCTTTGAACTTGTGCATCTTTGGAAGCGGAGCTGCGCGGAAAGTTACAAAAAATGTTGTGCACACCACCACGCGAAACGACGTTGCGCGCACTCAAAGCCAACACTGCGATGACGTTATTTGCCGCACGCACCTAAGCGAACTTGCAGACGCGTCGAGTATAAATCAACCTTATCAGCCTGAGCGGTGTGTGGGATGCAACGATTATGATTGTGTTGGTTCAATTGTCTGGAGGGACTAATCACGGTTTTTTACGATTATGACGATTATTAGCAGTTATTAAATTCCAACATTACGAAAGGTATTAAAATCACATGACCACTTTTTAGATCTTAAAAAGTTGGTTTATTATTGCTGGCTTTTGAACTGAAAATAACAGTACAAGAATACAAGCAAAAGAATACTAAAATAAAAAATAATAAAAAAAAGACTCTACAAAAAAAAAAAAAAAAAACCCCCCCAACAAAAAAACAAAATAAAACCAAAAGACACATACAAAAGTTATCTCCCAATTTGAATTTTAACAAGGTGACCTTCTGCTCTGTAAAACATCCCATCCTCTTTTGAAAATAACCAATAGAAAATAGATCACAAACAACTTTAATGTTTTCAGTTGTACTTTAATTCTTTGGACCCTGGGGTAGGAGAATTTGGAAACACGGTGTGAAAAAAAAAAATCTTGTTGTTTTTTTACTTATGAATAATACTACAACGGGGATAGTAAATAAAGTTAATGAAGTATTATTAATATACGACTAATATTAACATTATTTGTCCCACAGGGGAAACTGTTCCTGTTAATGATGGAAATAAACTGAAATATTGTTGTAATCAACTGTCATCCATACGTAGCCTATTCTTTTTAATAGTCTTTATAATAATTCATATGATTTTATTGTGGCCTGAGAAAATCATGTCTATTGTTTTGGTTTGTGAGATCGGAGATCGCGCTGTGCACTTGTACAAACATTCAGGAGGACACAAACTTCTTGAGAATGCTGCCCGTGACTTTTATTAATTCAATACGATTAAATAGCCTACTGGAGAGTTGCACAGACACAGGTAGGCTAATTCACACAGGCAACTGTCACCTCTCTCTCTCTAATAATTAATTCAAGTAGCTAAATGTTATAATTAATTAATTAAAATAAATGTGATCTTACCGCACTATTTCATCTCTTTCTGATCTGAAGCAGGCAGAATGCGGAGCTAACGAGCTGTAGCTTCGCGTCAAGTGGTTCTTGCCTTCATGTCGTGGATTAAAATCGTTCAATGTACAGCAAAAGCCGTGCATTATCACTTAAGTATTCGCTCTTTAGCAGCAGTTTTTACAGCAATATTTAAATGACACCCTGGTCATTCTTGGTGTACCCAAAATGGTCCCACACTATCGACAAGCATTTCTCTGGTGGAAATAAAGCTTCGCTGTTTGGTTCCTCTGTCACAGTTCATCTAACGCATGTAGTAGCCTCCGTGCCTCTGATAAGCACGTCATTTTAAGCTGGTGCACCGCTAGTGTAACTTTTTTTGTTTTGCGCAAGCTGCAACAGTTCCATTCCATGTAACAGAAACACTCGGTTTAGCGGAACCTTAAGATTAATTAACTGTGATGTTTTAAAGCGTGGTTAATCGTGAAACCGGTTAATCGCTGCATCCCTACATGTGTGCGTTAGATACAGTGAAGACATTGCATTAGTTTAGAACTCTTCTAATTTGTATTCTTATTTTTTTAAACGTAGATAGTGTGTTAATTTGTGCAATGATAACATACAAGCAATCTAAATGATTTTTTAAAATATATTAGAATGAGTACATTACAAAATAAATTTATTAGAGTACATTATTATTTATGGGCTTAAAAAAAAGATGCAAACAATATCAGAATATTGTACCTGGTGGGAAGAGCCCAATGTAAACATGAAACATATGCAATTAACTATATTGTACTGTGGTACAGTTATGGAGGCCTTCATGATGCAGAGGGCAACTGCCGCGTGCCAATAGTTTAGAAAATGGCATTAGTAGCAGTGTTTAATAACACAGACGTTTTCTAAATTGGCGAGGGGAAAGTCAGTGCCGTACTGTTATAGTGATATGATCGTATGTGGCACTGTATCGAAAGTATGTAATCGTGAATTCCTGGTGATACAAGCCCTAATATATGACAGGACTAATAAATTAACAGAACGTTACAAACATGAGGCAAATAAATAATAAAAGAGAGCCTCCATGGTAAACCGCAATGATAAGTTTTTAAAAAAAATGAAACAAAAGAAACGTTAACAACTACCGGTAAGTGCTTGCATATTTTTCCCCAAAGGAAAATACAGCATGTTAACGGTCTGTTAAAGAAGCGGTTCTTACTTTACTATGCGCTCATTGATGCTGCGCGCACCTTCGCGTCTGCTGACGTGGCTGATGTATACTCTCTAAGCGCTGTTTTTTATGCTGTCATTTCGATTGTCGTTTTTTGAGTTTATAGATGCAACAGAAAATTGCAGGAGCTTATTTAGTTGAAAAGGCGGCGGTCGCACTACAAAATGTAGCGCCCGGCAGAAAAAAAGTCGCCATTGGAGCCCTGGCTATATTCATCTGAAAGCCATTCCATAACTTAATGGAGGCACAGAATTAGGTTTAAGAGAAAAAATCATCTTCCTTCGGCTTGCAGCGGTCAGTACATTCTCGCCAGTATTCAAAGCACGTCAGTTCAGTTATGACAGTAAGCTGTAAAACTCTCTCTCCAAGGATTATATATTCCCTTATAATCTTTAAGGTTTAGGAAGGAAGGAATTATCACAAACGGAAAGATTATTAGAAGCCTTTCTTTTTCTCATTATTTCTATCTTATATTCATGAATGTATTTTGTAAGAATACAAAGTTAACACTAAATATGTTTAAATTGTATAATGTGCACCAAATATTTTATTTTTCAAGATATTGTTTTTGCTGCTAAACTATACAGTCAGCTAGTTTAATTTCATAACTTATATATTTTTATTCATATGTATTTTTTCTCCGTAATGAGGAAGTGAGTATTTAGTGGATGCGTTTAACAAAGGAGGTTAAAAGAGTGACCATAGTTCACAAACACAGTATTGGATATCCTGTAGTGGTGTAGAAACAAATGCGCCTGGGGTGGATGGTATTGACCACAAATTCTTAGAATTTAGATACTCTATGTAACCTTACACTGCAAAATAATAACTCAAAAAGATTAAAAGATAACATCATTATTTACGGAATTACCAAAAATAAAATTATATAAGGAAAGCCATTAAAAACAGACAAATAATTCGTGTAATCGGCAAAGCCTAAAACAGACAATTAATTGCCTAACCATGACATTTTTAGGAATTGTCAGCCAAATTTTTCATAATGTGACAAGCCCTAACATTTCATGCTATTGGGACTCTGCTCTAATGTACATGCCTTACTACGCAAGCTCATGAGTGCGTTTGCCAGCTATCAAAAGTCCCGAATCGAGCTTCGCGGTTCAAGGACACCATTTTCTGCAGTGTTTTGCTTATTTAAAGCAATCTGGCAAACATCCCAAAACGCTCGCTATATTGCGGAAAGCGCCACGATGAATGATCTTGCCAACCCCAAAAAAAGGACGCTGGAGTTTAACGATCGCAATGAAAGTGTCATTCAGTCTGTCTGTGTTGTCATGAGATCTCGACTATATTGTTTTTGATCACTGAATAAATGCACTTACTCAACTGCTGCTGTTTGAATTAGGGATCGACCGATATGTGTTTTTCAAGGCCGATGCAGATACCGATTATTACAGATAAAGTAGAGCGAATAATAACCGATATTTTGAATATATATATGTCTGGTGTAAAAATTCAAATTAATGTCAAAATTAAGAACAGCAAGGGCTCTGACAAAAACTGCCTTCCCTGGTGTTGGTTGAGTGTAGTACTCCCACAGTAAATTCTTTATTTTAAAGAGTTAAACTCTTTATTTAATGGGTTTACCATTAAAATATGGAAGAAATAGCGTATTGTGTGATTATTTTTTTAAACAAAAGTTGTAATAATTGTGGTAGTAGAGTAGTCTGGGTAAGCCAAAAAAAAACAAAAAAAAATTTGACTGAATGTTCCTCGGCCAACCCCATTCCAAGCCATACCTGTCACACACCAGGTGAAGAGAAGTGTTTTTCTTCTTGTTAATGCAGATCGCGCTTGTCCTCCGAATAAAAAAAAATACGGAGCAATTTGCTGAATAATCAACCATTCTATCAAACACATTAGCCTTCCTAAATACGAGGTGAAACGTGACTACTAAAGTGATTTACAGGGGCGTTTTTTTTTTACCTTTGCAATGGCATAATTTTCATGTGTCAAATTTAAAAATGTATGTTTATAATCTTTTTAAAATTTATTTAAAACAATATAAGTAGAATAAGACAAATAAGTTACCAATCATATGAAATTAGTATTAATAAAACATTTATTTGTACTACAAAGGGTACACAGAAGAACACAAAAGTGGCTTGTAGGTAGGTTTTCAGACGTTTAATGAGGCTCAGAGGTAATTAAATTCATAAATTCATGTGGAGATTAATGTTTTAAATATAAAAAAAATTTATACAGAAATATTAAATGATTTAAATAACTGAAATTATACTAAAAATGAAAACTGATGAAACTGCCAGCAGGTGGCGGCAAATCACGGATTTTATCACTGAAATATTCATTCAATTGATTCGTTTGAACGTCTGATTCATTCAAGAATGAAGCAAGTTGACTGTCTTTATAAATGGGTCATTGAATCACTGACTCACTAGATTCGTTCAAAAACGCACTTTCATTCATGAATGAAACACCGCTGTGTTTGCTTTTAGAGATGCGCAGCGGCTGAGCGGTTACTTTATTTGGAACTATTTTCGTTGATGAAATAGAGCAAAATCAGGCAGTAGCCTACTTGTTTATTGAACTGTTGTATTAAATCAATATAACATTTGCAAACTCCTTGAATAATTATTAAAATCTGTCACTCTCCTTATTGCGATCTGTGGGCGCACAGAAAATGAAAGTGCGAGAGTGAGTTCTCAAGACTCAAAAGCAAATGATACGTTCCGTCATCTGTCATCGTGTTATAAGCGCGGAACCTGCGGGAATGAGTAGAATTATTATTAATAGAATATTTCGGCCGCAATCCTGCACCGAAATTCAAGTCCTGCTCTGTGTTCTCTGCTAATAACCCGACTGTGAATGATGCGAGCGGCGTCACTATGTTGTCAGTAAGAAGCTGCAGCGGTAGCAGGGATGATTTTTGGTGTGGCGGCCATGAGGAACTTGTTTCTGTAGGTCTATGTAAATGATATGAAGATAGTTTTACTCCAATGAAATTGTCAAATGCTCATGAAGTGACTCTTGGAGGGAGTCAGAGCAGTTCTGGAGATTTTGTTTGTGTATTTATGTCCTCATGTAGTGAGACGTCAGAAGCTGAAATCACCGTGAGCGTCGCACACTTTGCATGTGTAGAAAACACCGCGCGTCTGTGCCATTTACATAGAGACACGAAGAACTTTTTTTTTTTGCGCTGAATATTTACAAATACTAGTCCCCTATTGCGCTATTTAAGTAATTATGACCTACTTTTGATAATTCATCCAAACTTTGAATTCCGGGACATTCCGCGTATACAGTAAATTCATTTATATGACTGGATCACGATTCGTCTGTGTTTTCGCATCGCGGGGAAATAAGTATTTAAGATGTTTTGCAACTTCAGGGTAATGTTAGTGGATTGTGATTTATTGCAAATTAAGCAATGTCTGCTGCTGCTTTACCTTTGAGAGACAACTGGTGCGTGATCATTGAAGCAGCTCCAGTTAGCAAGCGCTTTCTGAGTGAGAGTGAATTCTGCTTTGATTGGTCTGACTCGTGACTCTCAACAAATCAGATGGGTGGTGGGCGGAGATTGCTTTAGACCACAGAGTGGTGAGTTCTGACAGGCAGCATCGGAGCCAAATAGCGCGTTTCAAAATTAAGTTATTTTATCGGCAAAATCGGTTTTGAAAATGGATCGATACCGATAACCATAAAACTGCTTAATATCGGCGCCGATAATCGGTGATCGACCCCTAGTTGAATAGAGAAACAGAGGCTATGGCAATTTGGCATACTATTAGGAATTTCACAGTAATAATATTTTCCTTTTTTACCAGTTTTATAAATAGAGAGAAGAAAAAGAGCATAAGGCTTTGGTTATTAATATATTAACACACATACATCCGTGTGATATATATATTATAGAATATTATATCTAACACATTTACGTAACAGTATATATAAAGCCTATATGAATAGTACACTAGAGGAGGTAAAATAAAATTCATGTATGAGTCCACTTCTATTGATTTGTGTCTGGTGGGGTGGAGCATCCATGAGGCAAATTTCCCCAAATTTGCAAAATTAGCTAAGAAATACATGTGTTCCAGCAACTAACTCCCCATCTGAGAGGATTTTTACTTTTAGTGCCAGTGGGAACATAGTTTCCAGAGACATGGAAACTGTCATAGTTTTGACAGACTTGTGTTCTTAGCTAAAAACTTGTAAAAAATACTTATCCCAGTTTAATATTTTGCCCCAGTTGCATAGTGTAAATTGTGAATTGCATGCACTAAAAAAGTTGACAGAATGGACTTTCAGTACTTGTTTTGCACTACTTCAGTTACTTATACATGTGTTCATTTAATAAAAAGCAGTAAGTGATCACTTGGTCTAGATTTATTTTAACTGCTTAAATTTGACCTAAACATTTTATATTTACTTTGTAACAATAGCTGTTCTATCTAAATTGTTTTTGTTGTTTTTTTAATGGGGGTAAAAGAAAATCATGTTTTTGTTATTTAAAAGCAAATGCAAACATATCAAGATGTATATCGAATATCGTAAAAATTTACAATATCGAGATATAATTTTTTTTATATATATCGCCCAGCCCTACACCATACATTGAATTTTTGTAATTGTCAGCACATAAACAACTGATTTCTACATTAAAGGATCTTTTGCAACTAATACTTTTTATACCTGCCACTGAAAACCACAAAAGCAGTTGAACTAAAATGAAGGCCCATGCACAGTAAAAACAATCTCTGCTACACACACAGAAGACAAGTGTGCTTCTATTAAAAGCTACAGAGCGATGTGGGAGTTTGGCACTGGAAGAACACTTGGATTCTATTATGGGCAGTGCATTTGACAGTGGTAGCAGTACACAAATACTCTATAGGGCCTGCTGACAAAAACCTGCTTCTCCTGAAAAGAATGGCAGCTACAACACTACAAAAGCTTCTGTAATCAGCACATAGTAGATGGGAACAGGAAGAATTTGAATTTGCTTTTATCAACTCATTCAATCCTCTTTCTGAAAAATTACCAGTGATTACTACATAACACAACTAACATCTACATCTATACTACTAAAAACATAACGCATGTTATGCCAGGCTATATATTGTGTTAAGTTGTTCAAACAGAGAGGCTAATATCACTGTCTTTTCCTATTCATTAAATACTTTGAAGTTATATGACAGCTTTGTTCAAGAAAAAGGCCAAAAACGTACTCACTGAAAATGCTGAAATCTCAGCCTAAAGTGTGACAAATGGTGTTCATTGTCAATGACATCAAACCTGGCATTTTGTGTCTTGAGGTGTTTTATGGCAATTTTAGATCTGGCTGAAACGATTATTCGACAAGAAAAAAATTTTCAACAAATATTTTTTTTTGTCGAGTAGTCGTTTGATCTCATATGACCTAATGTAAGAGCCTGCAATAACATGGTTTGACCAGTGTGGTGCAAGACTGTAATTCAGCTCTCCTGATGCAATTCACACAGTGAAATGACACAGTGCTTCAGAGCGAACACAGCCAAATCTAAAGCTGCTGAGCACGTTTGGATGAATATAGTATGTAAATATATGCTGCACGCTTTCCACTCAATAACAAAATAAACAAATCAAAAACTGACAGCGGTGAGAAAGCAGCAGTTTAAGCATCTGATTACAGCGATGTGGATGTTGCACGAGCTCTGCAGTCCAGTAATCCAGTAAAGTCCAGTCATGTCATGTTTATTTATATAGTACTTTATGCAATAGATAGCCTTAAATCAAGCAGCTTTACAGTATTTAACATTAAAAACCAGTGTCGCTTTCAGTTAGAATTACAACTTGTATTTTAAGAGAGATTATGTTGTGAATGAAATAGTCTATCCAAAAATAAAACGTCTTATCACTTAACCTTTATTTCGTTCTATCTATATGGACGCTCAAAAAGACTTTCTCATATAGCTAATTAAATGGTGAATAAGAGTTTCTCTGTCTGTCTTCTCATTTTGTGTGCCAAATATATTTATTTGTATAAATTAATTGTATAACTGTAATTACATAATGACTGTCGAAAGCTGAAGTGATTACCTTAATTTATTTGTTGGAATATGTATAACTCAATATTTTAACTAATTTTAAATGCTGAATAATCAATAAATGTCTACTGATCAATCAGCGAAATAATTGATGATTAGTCGATTAATCGGTCCAATAATCGTTAAATTAATCAATTATCAAAATAATCGTTTGCAGCCCTACTTGACAATCTGAGTTACTACCCAACACATGGTTTAAAAAAAGCAGTAAGACATCTACAAGATACGCCGGCTTTTGTCTTCCATAGGAAAAGGGAAAAAAGAAACACTCAAGGGTGAAAGAGTTAATTTTGGGGTGAACTATTCCTTTAAATGTAAAATGCAGCGTAAATAGCAGCATCAGGCTGAAACTGAGCGTTCAAATCTGAAGCTCACCCAAAGGCTGTTAAGACAGCAGATGGGCACAGCAGCATTCTGCTATTGAAAAACACTCCCATGAAACCACAAACTGGTTCTGTGTGCTGTTGCACCAGGAAGTCACAAGTATTTGGGTTCAAAACAATCTGTGTGCATTTTTGCAACCCAGCAGCAAAGAGGAGAGAAAATCCCTCAAGGTTTAGGATGACAACCTTACCAAACCTGTCCCAACAAGGAGCAGTGGAAAATCACTCACCCACTTACAAAACAAAAACAGGCTGCATTTTTTTAAAGGATGAGTTCACTTCCAGAATGAAAATTCTGTCATCATTTACTCACCCCTCCACTTGTTCCAAACCTGCAGGAGTTCATTTCTTCTGTTGAACACAAAAGATGATATTTTGAAAAATGTTAGTATCTGAACAGTTGATGGGCACCATTGTCTTCCATAGTAGGAAAAAAAAATACATAGAAGTCAATGGTGCCCATCTAATGTTTGGATAAAAACATTGTTTGGAGGGTGAGTAAATGATAACAGAATTTTCATTCTGGAAGTGAATATCCTTTAAGAATGCTTTCATTTACAAGCTACATAGCATTCAATGATGACCTAATCTGGCGAATACATTTTTAAAATACACTCACCAGTGATTGATTTAGAGACTAAGATTGAGATGAGCGCATATATTTTCACTGCGTTTTGTGTGCTACAACTGCTGTGCCTACATACTGCATGTCTGACAGGAATGAGTGCATGAACTCATTTATGAGGGCGTGGAAAGAGTCGCTGTAAATTTGAATATTATAAATTGGAACTGCATTTACCCTTGGTCTTATTTTCTTTTTTCTATCTAAACAAAGAATTCACATTAGTTAGAAGTAATGCACAAGTGGCAATTCAATTCACTAACATTCACCTATCACGGTGTACCTTTTTAATAATTTTTTTTGTTTTAAACGGTTGGAGAGAAAGAGAGAACATGATGAAAATTCATGAGCCCAGTAATGTCTCAAGCACCACCACCAGTCTGTAAGTTGTTTTTAAAATTACAATTAGGCCACATTCCCACAGCAGAAGAATACAGTTGTCAGTCCAGTATACGGTTATGTTCACACACAGTACAGTTATTTTCAGGCGTGACAACCACATTCTGTAACCGAAATCACACCAGTAAATTTTCAGGATTCACAATCGCATTCTTGGAAAAAACGTGCTCTGTGAACGGAACAGGACTGTGCTACTAGTTGTCTGTCACATCATACAGTGCGAGACAGCCGCTTTGCTGCACAAACCCGTGTTTACAGTGTGTGTTGCATGTTTTCATATGTGGATTCAGTAACTTACAGAGATAGAGAAATGAGTTTGTCATCTGAAAGTTTCAGATCCAGTCAGTTTTTCTCCACCGGAATCGCTCCCGTCAGTTTTGTGTTCTACACACGACTCAAATGTTCTGCTCTCCACCCAAATATAAAAGCTGCTGTCAGTTAATGAAGATTACATGGGCCGATTACCGGTTTCAAGGTATACCGCGATTTTAAAATTTCAAAGTTTTGAGTTTCAAAACCACTAATATTTTCCGTTACACCGTTCCTGCGGTATGTGCTGTTTTTCATGTCTTTTTCTGCTTGGAAAAAAAAAACACCAGCATTCAGGTTTGAAAGGACACAAATATAACAATGATTAAATTTTTTGATCGAATTATATGAAAAATTCTTTAATAGACATTTGTACTTTAAATGTCTCTTTCAGTGACCATTTCAAAGGTGCCGACAAACAGACTACAGACAGTCTGTGTGAAAGAAATGTAAAAAGCTGAGTAGTGGAAATGAGTGCAGTGGTCTAAGTAGGGTGCTAAAAGCTTTTGTGCGATGCACTAGGCACCAGGGCTGCCAAAAACAAAGAGGTGTCAGAGCCCCGCAGTGGACCTCCTCTCTTTGGTCAGGTATGCTTTTCAGTCACACACAGGCTTCGGCCCTCCCCCCTTCCTGTCCCTGCATTTCAATGTAAATAGACTGATTGAATGGCTGCAGCTGCCCCATCAAAAGGACAGTGCTGCTAAAGGGCCCAGTCATTGAGATTCAGCTGAGCCACGCTTCCCCACCCCCATACATCACAAGAAGAGCCAAGCGGCAGCCAGCAGGAAGTGCTCTTCAATTTAGAAAATGCCCCCCCCATGTAAACCTGAGCAAATGTGATCCTGAAAGCAGCGATAGTGAATGAAATTTGTAGTCCTATATCATTCCCATATGTTCGAGGGATCGTGCAACAGGACACAAAGGTAGTGGACTGATTCCAGAGAACTCAAAATGCAACTGAGATATATATCAAAAACCGCCAGAAACAAAACATTCAACAGAATAGATCGTATTCAACATCTCTGCAACTAAAAATCAGTATCTGTTAGTGAACAGTAAGCAAACAACTGCCTGTGCCGCTCATACGGATAATGTATTACTCGGCCCATCAGCACATTCAATCAAAACAACCGCTGTCTCCTTCTGCCCAACCCCCTATCCAACCCTACTCACATCTGCCCACACAAGTGAATCTTCTGCCTCCCCTGCCATCAGCATCCATATAAAGCTTATATAGAGCTGAATTTTACTTGATCAACAGGGTAAAAACTGAAATCAGCAGGAACCAAACAAGTTTCACCTCTTTCATATCAATTTACAACTTTAGTGTAAACAACATAAATTGTAACACCATACTCATGATTTTGAAGGTAGATAGACATGGACCAGTATTCTGTAGGGATGCTCTGATCGATCGGCCGGAGATAGGTATTGGCCGATAATCGCATTTATGACTCGATCGGCACTCACTAACTTGGCCGATCTCACCAACCGATCGCAATTTGATGACGTCAACGCGTGACGACGTACATGATGCGTGGGTACATAAATGACTTGGCACCACAGTCATGTCATCTCATCGCAGATGTGGAAATGCTATGACGTTTCGAGAAACAATGAAAAATTAGCTATTTGTCGTGTATGTTTTGCATGATATGATGAATGGATGGTTCATTTTTAACAGCAGATTAGAGACGTTAGAGACTAGAGCTGATCTACGCATGTGGCGGATGTTAGGATCCACGGGCACCGGAGCGGATCGCGGCCGCTCTAGTCAATGCTTGTGCTTATACCAGCCAGCCGCGGCACGTTACTGAAGCGGCTTTCGGCGCTGCTTGGTTAAAAATAGCCTTTTGTGAGTTGTCACAGCGTGGAGAACGGAAAAAAAAACCGGTTGGAAGCAGTAAGGGATAACTGTATAATCCGCTGATCGTGGCCTGCTTTAATGAAACATTTAACAAAATATCTCTTGGGCCATATTAGCCTACTCAATGCATTAAACAGCTTTACTCCTTTAAAAAGTTGATTGGGAGCGTTCACCGTTTCGCTCACGCAACTCCGATCAGCGAGTACCGACACACCAACACACACACACACACACACAAAATCGTCTGCCTCATGAAAAAATTTATTTTTTCAAGGTAGTCTTCCTTCAGAAATACAGTGATATAAAAACACCCACTCCTCGATTTGATTTTTAAACGGTAAACAGTACGTGTTTATTCAACGAAGCCTTTTGGAAAATCCTTCAGTTTTAATATTGTGGTGAGCGCCACAAATAAATAAACATCCCTCAGCACAACCACCTGAGCCCAACTTCAGTCTACTCATCACCTTAACTTTAACTGCATTTGTAGCCGGCGCCATAGCCAGACTGATTAACAAACACAGACAGGAAGTTAACTTCAGGCCAGGCACGTGCGCACGATGAAATCGTCTATATAAAGCTTGAAGCATCAGAACGGTATCGGTATTGGCCGATCACCATGACAAAAAAATCGGTACTCCGTATCGGCTGCAAAAATCCTGATCAGAGCATCCCTAGTAATCTCTAATATAATAGTGGTTCAAAGCGATCCAAATCTCACAGTCAGATCACAATTCGGTTTTTGGACACACGGATCGCATCATTGTTCGGATCAGCAAGAAAAGAAACAATATTTACAATTTAACTTGCTTTCAGGGATGCACCCAAATGTTCGGCAACGAAATTTTCCGGCGAAAATTAGTTAAAAAAAAAGTCTTTTCGCTGTTCGGCCGCCTAAACGAAAAGACCAAATAAATTGTACCGAACAATGATATGAAGCATCAAATAGCAACCAGCGCAGAGTGAAAAGCACGCACTCTTTATTATGCAGCACACACGTCAGCAGTGTGGAAGCATTAAAACTGTCGGTGAAAGATGCAAAAATCATTACAAGCACGACAGCGAGAGACTGATTAGTACTGCATTGCATGTCTTCGATGAGAAGAGGAAGCGTGGTTGTTTGCTGGTTACTGTATGATGATTGAAAAGGCCTTAAACAATTAGTAAATAAACTGCAGAACGTTATGTTTTCTAATACACGCACGCATTGCATGTATTCTGACAGCACTGCACGAACTCACAGCAGATCTGCTTGTTAACCAGGGTTCAAAGTCCAAAGCACAAGGATATCTGGCTGATACCGTCGTTCAGTTGCTCAGTAACATTTTTTTTTTTAAAGGCATGTGACAATGTGATACGTACGACGTATTCATAATAAGACTCATTTATAAATCTGTTGTCAACAAAAATAAACATTGAGGTCTTCCTGCGAGTTTCCGCCAAAATAAAAGTTGAGAAAAAACAATAACTCCATAAACAATCATAAATCTTAGTATTGTAATTTTACTGTTGTTCTGTAAAAAAAATAAAAAGACAATAATAATGATAATAAATACAACAGCTCTGTTAATACATTTATCATAACATACACACATAGTGTTCAAATTAGGATCTAATATTCTACTGTTTTAAAAGAGGTCTCTTCTCAGCAAGGCTGCTTTTAATTGTACAGTAAGAAAATATATATATATATATACATGCCTTATTCAAGAAGGGGGTCTGATGGCCAAACAATATTATTTTACTAACTTATTAATTTTAAGTTAAATTGTGCTTTGTTGGTATAGTGTCTACTACAATGTTAAAAATGTTCAATATTTTTAAATTGTTGGTTTGTAATTGAATTTTTTTTTTTTTTTTACAGCAAGACAAAACAGTAAAAAGCACATTTTGGCTTATTAATTTATGCAATGGTGAAAAACATTTGGCAAAATACATGGGGAAAAAAAACTTTTTTTTTGTTTGATGATCATTAATGACAGCAGCAGTATTTATAGGCCGCTGTCCCTTTAAGACCTGATGCACGGATCCGATATAATGATATACACATCACATCAGATTTCTCAGCTGTTTTCATTCACTTGAGATAACTGACTGCGTTTACCTGAATGATTGTCGAGATGGGTATTTTGTCATAATTTTTGTGTATGTGTCTGATCAGAGGATTCAGTTCGGTGTGAAACGGGTGTGCGCGCTTCATGTGTGTGCGGCTGAGGAGTCAGCTACGAAATCATGTCACCACCAGTACAGAGTATGGAGCCAGATCAGCCTCAAAAAGTATACATTTACAAAACAAAAATCATAAAATGCACAGCACAATTTACATTTACAAAATCCAATTCGTAAATTCAAAACACAATTCATAAATACAAAATGTATTCTGTTTTTAGGCTGATCTGGCTCCATACAAAGCAATTTGGTGATGATCTGTGCATTTTCCAGCATGATGGAGCACCTTGTCACAAACCAAGAGTGATAAAGAAGTGGCTTGAAGATCACTACATTGAAATTTTGGATTTTTGGCCAGACAACTCCCCTGATCTCAATCCCATAGAGAACCTGTGGTCAGTCCTCAAAAGGCAGGAGGACAAGCAGAAGCCCACAAATTGTGATCAACTCCGAGAACTAATAAGGCAAGAATGGATCGCCATCAATCGGGATTTGGACCAGAAGATAATATCCAGCATGCCAGAGTGAAATGCAGAGGTTATGAAGAACAAGGGTCAACAATGTAAATACTGACAAATTTTTTTTGCCAATAAAAGCCTTTAAAACTTATGATATGCTTATCATTGTTTTTCAGTATACCATAGAAACATGGGGGAAAAAGAAATCTACAAAATAGGAGGCACCCCCCCCCCCCCCCCCCCCCGTACCCTAACGGGTAGAACCGTTTAGCGTATAACCATTCATTTGTATCGTACGGCGTTTCGTCCAAAATATGGGTTTGGGAGAGGTGAAAACCAATATTTTTGGAACCGGGTCCAGGAGTGCATAAATCTGCAACGCAGCCCTTGGTGTTCGTGTGGACAGCGAATCCATATTTTTCTGAAACGATGACGTCATCAGCCCACATCTCGCCTCCTTGCGCGTCGCTTTGGCTTGCTTAGTTGGGGACACTTAATTTCCAGCGTTATCGTTGACTTGATTGCAAAGATACAATTTAAACTGAGCTGGATGTTGACATCACTGAATTCAATGATGAACAGCCTTTAGCTGAAAATTTAGTGTTTACTATTGTCTTTTTGCATTTTTGACACACTATTTTCTTAATTAATGCTTTTCAGTTGCTTTGACACAATCTGTATGTTAAAAGCGCTATATAAATAAAGACTTGACTTGACTTGACTACGTCAGACACTGCTACGTCACGTAACAGAAACAAAAACATGAACAAACACGAATGAGTGTTATTTTATTAACTAACATTAACACGATAATAATGTATTGTTCCATGTTTGTTTGTATACCGTGCGCAAGGTTTATGTGCATAGTCCAAGTCTTCTCTGTTTTTAGTGTATTTCTGTGGTAGAATTACAGCGCCACATACTGGTCTTGCATGTATACTACATAGTTTTGTGTCGGTTTCATGGTTTCGTGTGCAGATATTTCTTGAGACGAGGGGGGGAAAAAAGATTGGATAGGGAAAGCTCTGGCTTGTGGACGTTAGCTAGGTTTCCCACTGCCATATATTAGGGGGGCGGCCCGCCAACCCACCCCAAGGCACACACCCACACCATATTGAAGGTCAAGTTAATTTATTTAATTATATTCTCTCTATAGCGCCAGATCACAAATAGGCGTGTATCACACAGCAAGTCAGATACGATACGTACCCGAATACAGAGGCCACGATACGATAGTATCAGATACATGAATGCAACTGAATTTCACCTCCGCAGAATTTGAAAAAAAAAAGAGTTTAGTAAACACCCAAACAAAAACCCCCCCCCACCCACTTTTTTTGCTTACTATAGTGTCATTTCTAACTATTGGCAGAGCAGCAGTTGACCTCTGCATTATGAAGGACCTCCATAACTTTACCACAGTACAATATAGGTAATTGCACATGTTTCATGTTTACATTGTGCACTACCCACCAGGTACAATATTCTTATTGTTTGCATCTTGTTTTTAAGCCCACAAATAATAATGTACTTGTTCTAATAAATATATATTGTAATGTACTCATTCTAAAATATTAAAATCATCTTAACATTGCTGGTAGGTTATCATTGCACAAATTAACACACTCTACAATTAAAAAAAAAATTAGAGAGTTATAAAAAATAGTGCGCTGTCTTAACTTGTATCTAACGCACACAATCTCGAAGGTTGATTTATGGCTGCTGATTTACACTCGAGCGTCGGCAAGTTTGCTTTGAGTGCGCGCGACGTTGTTTCGCTTGGCGGTGTGCATGACATTTTTTGTAACTTTCTGTGCAGCTCCGCTTCTGAAAATGCACGATTTCAAAGCGACTCTAGCCGAACATGCACTTCTGTGCCAGCATTTGTGTGAAACAAGCAGTTTGGTTTTAAGTACAGTCACACACACAGATCACGCTGCGGCCGAACTCAGACATTCAGGAAAAAACTTTTTAGCGCTGCCCCGCAGTTTATCAACTAAATAGCTTAATCGCTCAAGAGCTACATTATCTTTCTCAACAAGGAGCTGATAACATCATTGTTTCTAAAGGAATTAAAGCCACAGGTTTAATGTTAATAGAGAAATGCGGCAAAACGGTGGTAATTCGACTTACACAGCAAACTCTCCTCTCTCTCTCTCTCTCTCTATCTCTATGTTAACGAACTGTGATGAATCACATTTTCTGAGAATAGACTTGAAGTGGAGATAGCTAAACTGCAAGCTAACCGGTGTTTTCAGAAAGCAAGCGCGTTTATCCAGTGGAGAGAGAGCGCGTGAGCACAGGGTTGCCAGGTTGACAAAGATAAGTAGCATGTTTAGAAGATATTTCTGTGTTGCGCAAGTGTAGAGTCTCTTTATATCAGGCAACCCCGTTGTGTTCCTCTGCGGCCACATATTAACAGATCTATTCATTCTTTTTAGAAACCTCGCACTTTTCTGCTAAATTTTAAACGTTGTTCTTGTATTCAAATTAAACATGGTCCACTGCTGCACACGTGCCACAGTATCGATACAGGGCCAGCTGTATCGATACTCGTATCGTCAAATCTCTGTGACGATACATCATTGTATCGATATTTTGAACACAGCACTAATCACAACAGAAGTAATTTAAAGTTACCTTTCCGATACGACAGGTCTATACCTTGTTCTTTTATTAAACAAACTAAATAGCCTTATGTTATTTATCTGATTTTCACAACGGCATGACATTTCAGTCTCTACGTTATGGTCGCACTCTCTGCATCACGCACAGCAGAGTTCCGCCCAATGCGCACGCACGCACACACACACACACAAATACGGACACGTGCGCGCCACACACAAGTGGACGAACACTCTCCTCCCAATAGTATTTCGTAAATATAAGCCGCAAAACGACTATTTTAAATATGATTCTTCATGTCTCTGTTAATGAATGGCGCAGTAAGGGAGTTTGGTTACACTTGTACTGAAGCACACATGACGCTTGTGGTGATTTTAGCGTCTGGCATTTCTCACTAAATGAGGACATAAATACATGAACAACATCGCCCAGAATGCCTGAGAAGTAACTTCATGAGCATTTGAACTGTTTCATTGAGTAATCTACCTCATATCATACTCCACACGAAATGTAAAGGTTATTCACTGCCACCGCAAAAGTAAGTTCGGTTTTAACTTGAGGGGCTTGGTCGGCAGAATATATTACCATTGTTCAGCAGAGGTAGTAAGAGGCTGGCAATTCCTAGGGATGTGCGCGACGACTAATTTGACTGTCGTTTAAATGAAAGTTTTGTATCCGACTTGTCGACTAGTCTAAAAGCAAGAAACCCCCAAAAGATGGTAAGAAAAAAAAAACCTGTGTGTGTGCGTGTATTATATATAATAGCCTATATTTTAAATACTTAATCTATGAATCACACTGTGAAATCCCTCAATGAATTCCGCTTGCCACACACTTGCCTCGCGTTATCATTTCATTTTAGGCGGTCGTTAAAAAGAAAAAAAAAAAAGAAGAGCACACACTCAACATCAGCCAATGCTTATTTATTAAAATCAGCTAGGGAAATGCAGAATAATGGAAAATCAATCAATAGCCTGACATAATTCTTAATCTTCATATAACGTTAGCCAACATATTAAAAACACAAGTCAAAAACAATCGGAAGGTTTATCAAGAAATAGCATTAAAACAGCTTTTAAAAACATACTTAGTGTAGGCTATATAGTCTAAAAACAAAATGCAACAATGCCTATTTTACTTACTCAGACCATGCGTTATTTGTTCAGTGAAATTATCAACGTGGTCTGGTGAAAGACGGGACCTGAAGATATTAACAATAAAATTCCTGCACTTGAAAAAACGCGCTCGGCAGGAACTGAAGTCGCAGGCATGCAGAGATAATGAAAAGAAGTTTCAGAAAGCGCCTGGACATCCCACACCACCACCAAAGTGGGTCTTCGTTAGAGGAATAGACCGCGCGGACGGGATCGCAGGTTGTAGTGAATGACATGATTGACATTTGCTGGCTTTAGCCAGCCTCTAAGCTAACGCCTACATGCCTGTATTGAATATGATTAAGCATCGCTACAGTAGAGTTATTGTAAGACAATGACATTACACAGTTTACACAAAACTTTTCAGTTTCCTTCTAATTCAAAATAATCCCAAACCTTCTCGTCTTTCGCATGATCATTTTTGAACTCGCCGCAACTGACACGAAGAAAACGCATGTGAGGTCTGAGGTAAAAATTTAGTTTCCGTCCAGATAAACTTTTAAAAATAATGTATTATTTTTCAAACTTTTTATTTTAACTTGTTATTTAAAATGTTTTATGCAATGTTAAAATGACAGTATTTTGAATGATAAAATCATGTTTTTGTTTTTCTCTGTCGTGTAATCGACTATTGTTATCAGTATCGACTAGTAGGAGCTGTACCGTTTATCGACTAGACCCGCACATCCCTAGATACTATACTACTCTAATTAAAACTTTTTTTAAAGATCATCATACACTATTTCTTCAATGTTTAATATAATATTAAGTACTTATTTTCCACAAATAAAAATTGATTTCATTACTTAAAAAGATAGATAAAACTATATTTTATGTCTCAAAAAAGTAAATACACAACACAGAATTTCTGAGCAAAAAAAATAAGGCTATTGTAAGAATAAATTAAACTTGTTTTTATGCTTTCAAATAATTAGACATGCTAAATCAGAATTTGGTAACAATAAAACATAAGGTAGGAAGAAAAAACATTTCATAGGGCCCTAAACATGTAATTTTTGTTAATCTTTTAATAAATTGATGTTAAATTGTTTAAGTTTCTTGATTTTAATTAGACATGCTTTTTGATTAATAAAATTTCATTTAACCATTAAAAAGGAGTCCCCGTCCCCCCAAAGCCGTAAACCTAGGGGGAAACACTGTAGCCTGAAGCAGCAAACTTTACAAAACACAATTTATGTCACTGCCAAACCTTTTGGCCATGACTGTATAAATAAAGAACTTGTACTACATATAACATTTACAGGAAAGGAAATATTTTGTTGTATTATAAAGCCAAAATATGATACAATACCATAGACTATGACCATACTATCGCGCTTATACACAGGTCTAAGAGATAAGCCTCGGTTCATAAGAGCTCATTTTGAAAGATCAAAAGGAACCACTGAGTGATAATATAAAGTGAGAAGAAATGCGGCAAAGAAGAGAGCAGGGGAGAAAGAAGTGTCTCCTTTGATGTATGAGAGTTGGGGAGAAATGTTATCAAACGCACTGCAGTGGAAGCACAACCTGTGCCCAAGAGAAGAGGCGTCAGGCTGAGAAAACCTTCAAACCCCAAAATCAAGTGCCCCTTCCCAGATGTTTGTGGGTGAATGCCATTCAGCATTGTGTGCATTTGTACATTTAGGTGTTGCCATAGGGAGAGAGAGTTTCAAAGGGATTTATATGGCATCTGGCTGTCCGAGGAGTATTGAGGGGCCTATAAAACATTTACACCGCAGGAGAGAAGTGAAACGTGAGAGAGGAGAGTGAGCGTTCCTGTTTACAGACACTAACGCTATGCAATGAGGAAGGGGAAGGCCAAAGGAAACCAGCACACAATAATGTCATGTGAGTACTGGCTCACACTACTACAGTACACAGAAAGCATTTCCAACAGTGGGGAAATAAGATTACATCCACCACCCACAAATAATCTTACACCGCGCTGGGTTAAAAAAATAGCGATATCGCGTTTGGAATCTTATTATCATTTTATCAGAAGATATAGATCGGAAATTCCAAGAATCGATTATTCTAGCCCGTTTTCAGTTAATGGACGGAACATTGAAGGGCACCTCCCATCCAATAAATCGGAATAAACATTGTGCTTGTTACCTTTGATATTGAAACAAAGTCTCAGATTTCAAATTCTGTCCATTGTATTGTAGTACTCAAACAATAAATGCCGTTTTGGCGCGGTTTCATGTAGTGACAGATCTCTGTAGTGCCTCAGTTCAACAGATGCGGCAGCGCAAGGCGCTTGTGAACTGATCATCTCCTCCACATTAATACCAGTTTTAGCACAAAATAAACATGACTAAACATCCGAAGGCAAGTTCTCATTAATCATATAGAAAAATAAAGTGTAGAGAGGGGCATTTTGCTAATTATGAACACCATATAACAGATTCATTATAATTTTTAGCTGTTCTTCAATGTTTAATGCATATCTGTCAAGTTTTTATGACAGCCACCATTTAAATGTTTATATTAAAAAAAAAAACGAATTGAAGTAGAAATAATATTATGTAATTTTTAAAACTTTATTATTTTAATAACTTCATTAAGAGTAATTTTAGCAGTTGTACTACAAACCAGCCAATTTAACCTTCAATATTATAGTAATGTACAGACTCATGTATATTTTACAGCAAGGTGCGAGATTTTTTTCCTTGAGAAAATTTGGCATGTACTGTACCTGATATGTATCCAAAATAATCGACATTGAATCGAATCGGTAATCGAATCGAAAGCTTGTTAATGAGAATCGAATCGTGAAATTTGTGTGAAAACCCAGCCCTAATACTCATCGAGTAGGGCTGCAAAAAAAATTATATTTTAACACCATGAATATTTGGGCATTCAACATTAATTGTGCTTCCTTTCTGTTCCACTCCGACTGTTTGATGCACATGCGGGTCTCAGCGCACATTCAGTGAAGTTTGTTGTTTGAAGTTTCGCTTGCTGTCAGGATGAGTTTTCCTGCAGAATGGAGATTCTTCCATTTACAGACAAGGAAGAACTGTCTAAGTTTTGCACTACGGGAAACATGTCTTAAATCACTTAAACAAAAGGGCAAGCCACAAGAGTTTTAAGCAGCACTGTTATGTTTTGGGCCACTTGAATTGTGCACTTTTCCCACAAAAGCTCACTCCGTGACCTTCACTCTTTTCTCATAAAAATGTTATTCACAGCCGTAAAAAGACATGATTTGAGGAGGTTTTCCGTGCACAGCCTGAATACATTTATAAAGGAATTTGTTATTTTCATTATCATTATCAATTACTTGTTGCAGCCCTATTGGTGAAATATTCCAACATTTCAGGTAAGAGTTCAACTTCTTCTGAACATATGCAGGGCTAAAGTCATAATGGCACAAAATCACTACATTAGACCCCTGATAGCCCCTCAGCAACAAATCTCCAGAGTTTCCACACCACTTCCTCTATATTTCCATGAATTCAAGTCATTGCTGTATAAAGATTATAACTATTTTAGGTCAATCAGATTTACATTTGTGCCAGGTAATAATAATATTAATTTCATGTTTTATAAAATTAGTATCACATCTGCAATTGTGCTGATATTTGGAGTAAAAAAAATTGCACTCTTTGTGTGATATATTGATTAAATCTACCAGATGATATACGTAGCCCTGAGCGATAAAACTGTATCGATATTTATCGCAGTACACCTTCGATATCGATATAGAAAATGTTTGATATAGCGCACGATATAGGCACGTGCTATGAGTGACGCAGACAGCACACACAAACATGAACACATGCTGAAATGAGTGCTGTGCATGCGATGAGGTGATTGTGACTAAAGAATGAATATTAGTCGAAATTAAAGTAAACATTTGCATTTGAATGTTAGGAGTGCATCAGTGGCGCGCACGAGATGCGGTGAAGATGTAAGTGACGTTGTTGTATTTTAATATTTGTAAGTCCAGCCCACGACATGCGCCGCTGCTGCATTATTCATTCAAAATATTAAGAGATATATAGAAGCTCAATGTGGAGAAGATCTTGGTTTAAAACCGAAACCAAGCCATTCACACATAATGCATATTCAGAGCATTTTTTAGACTGACAAATGACTGCTGCACTCGCGTCTCACAAGAGATGTATAGAAAGCCATGCAAAGTTAAAACAGTTTAAACTTTTAGAAAACACTTCATGAACTTGTGGAGGTTTATTGCTTTTCACTGCGTCTCTTATGTTTTTAAATGCAGTCTATGTGAATGGTGCTTCAGCTCTTTGTATTAAGCAATGCATAAATATATGATACTGTTTTGTTTATAATTGTTTATACAATTTACAAAATAATATTTGATTTATAAGAGTTAATTTAGACGTAATGCACTTTTTTATAGACAGTTATTTCCTTGCATTGACAAATTAAATGCGCTGCATTATTTTGCTCACTGCAACCCGCCGGGGCCCTCGGGAGACCATTAGACCTATCAATTAAAGAAACTATGGTAACGACTGCATATAACATGAGAAAGAGATAGTTTTTTAATTTGTAGGTGGTTTTGGAGTGTTTAAAACAAAAAAATATTGTTTGTGTGGCTCATAATTGTGTTAATATAAATACAGTGGTTAATTACAAAAACAATTCGGATGGCTTTTTGTTTTAAAAAAGGTTATAAAAAATGTAAATATTTATCGATACAGAACGATATGAAACATATTGTTGATTTTTTTTTTTTTGCTATATCGCCCAGCCCTAGATATACAATGCACAGCATAAATGAGTACACCCTCTCTGATTAAATATAAAAGATGTATGTTATATTCTAGAACTTAATATATCCTCCATAACTCTAAGTACACTGCTCTGACACTTCTTGGCACTGAGTGTACAAGTTCATGACAAATGTTTACATCTGTGCTGTTTAACTCCTGGAGCACAACCTCCTTGAATGCTCTGGTGTTTAATGGGGAGTTTTGCTCAGT
This sequence comes from Sinocyclocheilus anophthalmus, assembly GCA_018155175.1. NCBI lineage: Eukaryota > Metazoa > Chordata > Actinopteri > Cypriniformes > Cyprinidae > Sinocyclocheilus > Sinocyclocheilus anophthalmus. The sequence continues at coordinate 148,415 of JADLZN010006417.1, read as the reverse complement.
TCGTCTCTACAGAATCTCTCACAGCAGGTCAAGAGTGTTAATATTGAGTGAAATACATGTCCACTGAAGGATTGTCATCACTCAGGAGAATTAAGATCTCATTGTCGTTTTAAAAAAAATGCCAACAATGCAAGAATGATAAAGTGGTAGCAGCTTAGTTTCAGGGTTTTGTATTACATACACACAAGTGGGGTGTGACTTTCAATGATGCAGTCAGTTGGATAAATCTGATCAACTCCCTTCAGCAGCTCATGACATCCCTATGAAGAGCTTTACTACCACTGAATATTAGCCCCTGCTGATCGGAAGACGCGATAGTTGCTGCAACAGGCGGTGCACTTCTCTCTGTACTCCTCCTCTAGCAACACTGTTGTGGATTGGTTTTGTTTTGCAAATCCTTTTGAATTGCTTGTTTTATACCTGCGTCGTATAACTTATAGCAGATTGGTTCTTCCGTAGTCCCCGAGTGTTCTTCCAGAGGAGGTATGGTTTGTGATAAATTTGCCGGCTATCTTAAATTTTCCATTGTGTTCGATTTAATTGCTATATTTCTTGCTTTTATCATGGTATATTCAGTAAATAAAATCACGATATTTGAAGTTAGTTTTTTTTTTTTTTTTAAAGTGCTGGTCATAATACAGTTTGAACAGGTTTAACTTTTTTCTTATAACAAAAATAACTTAACATTTAAATGCAATAAAGCAATACAAAAAATGTATAAAGTTAAAAGTTTTAAACAGATTAAAGTGCAAAAGAACTATAAAGACCAATAGGTATCACTTTACAATAAGACCTCATTAGTTAACCTTAGTTAATGCATTAACATTCACAACGAGCAATAGCTACATTTGCTACAGAAGTTATTAATCTTTGCTTAAAAAAAATACAAGTCTTAGTTCACGTTAGCTCATTAAATAACACCACAGCTGCAACTTTCGATTTTAAAACATGTTATTCATTATTGGAATACCTAAGATTAATGAATGTTTAGAATAATTTTTCATTGGCAGTTTAACTAATAAATTAACTAATGTTAACTAATGAAGCCCTAATGTAAAGTGTGACCGAACAATAAAGAATCAAAACACTTTTAAACAATATCTAGGGCATGTTGTAGTCCAGATTCAAATGTAAAAAAAGTTTGAAAATAAATAGCCTATTAAGTCTAAATATTTAAATATTTGGCGCTGTGATGAACATCATAGCAAACACACAAATTTGAATGTCTGTTTAAATCATTTAAACACGATTCAGTAACAGAAAGTTGTGCAGCTGCTTTGTTTACAGGGTTTATGGCGTAACGGCTGCATTTAAATGATTTATTATTATTATTATTTCTGCAGTTTAACACCATCTGCTGTCAGAGAGCGAAAGTACGCTTCTCTCACGTCTCTCACATCTTCCGCCATGTGCTTCTCGTCCGTACTTGTTTACGTCAGAGTGCGCACTCGTCTTTCACTCAGCATACAGCAGGTGTTGTGCATTTTGACTAGTTGATGGGAAAAGTATTCTTAAAATGCATTAAAACTCTGAATAATTTGTAATATATAATTATTCACGGTATTTAGAAGTGCCCAGGATAACAATATCGTGCATATTCATTACCGTGATATATCGCATTACCGAATACCGGCACAAGTCTACCCAGAAGTCTATATTTTGTAAATATGGGCCTTGGAAAAAGCTAAATGAGTTTATGGTGCTTTGGCTACAGTCGGTAGTTCTGGTGTGGATAAACAACCATGCATGTCACTTCTGCATGCTGCATCTTACTCTGTGAGATAAACTGTCACTCTTTTCACAGCTTTTGCTGGCTATTAGACACTTTCACCGTGTTTCTCCTGCTCTTTTTCTAGCAAAAACTCACTCATCACTAAATGAAAGCTTAAAGTGAAGACCTGATTATTTCAGGGGCCTTTTCACAAGTCTATTGTATTTGAATTTCTGTGTTACTTTGGCTATATTTTCACACTTAAACCAATAATTTGGTATTCCTCTTGTACCATTGTCCTCTTTTATGCTAAGAAATAAATCTCCTGACAGTTCTCTCTCAAGTGGTTTCATTGTTGTAAGCATTAAGTCCGAGTATGATTCAGTGGGCCATATAACAAGAAAGGGGTACTTTCTTTATCAAGAAATTACTTACCTTTAACAGTTTTAAATCTGTTAAGTTTCAGAGGGGGTGTACTCATTTATGCTGTGCACTGTATGTATAAAAGACAAAGTCATATGGGGGTATTTTTATCTTGAATTCTGGGGGAATTCTAAATGTTATTTTAAAAGACTAAATCAAGCATTGACAGTGTGAACTCGCACTCACACAATTTGTACACAGTAGAAAAGGGCATTTTTTTTTTTTTACAGATATTGCGATTGCTATTTGATTTGCGATTTTAAATTTGCAAAGTCAAGCTTCAGCTCAATATTGCCAATAATGTGCAGCACAGTATGTGTATCATTACCCTGCTGAAAAAAAACAATAGAAACCATCACAGAAATTCTTATAGTTTCCATTAAACCATTACAAAATTCCTTTTTGTGTTGGGCATTATTCCAATAGGAATTACTGTTGTTTTATTTGTTGCCATCTGCCAGATTACATCCCACCAATAGAATCCATCAAATAGACAACATTATAGTTTACATTAAAACCAAACAAATTATAAGTTATTTATTATAAAAAAATTATAACCCTGAAATCCATTAAATTTGTTTTTGTGTTTTGGGAGAGGTTCTATTGTTTTTTATTTTTTTCAGCAGGCAAGATCATAATGGTATAACTACTTTTACAGAATTAACTTAATTTCACAGAAAATATTTGTTTATTTTTTTATAAATAAAAAACAGTATTTCTTAAGTCAATCATTAAAGTATTACATATGTTACATAGGCTGATTTATTCATTTTAAATATTTGGGATTTTAAGAGCAAGTGGAAAATGTGCTGAATGTTTAATTTCTTCCAAGTGAAATTAGCAAAGCAGTTAAACTGAATTTACATTCGTTTTAAACGCGGAGCCAGGCGGGAGTCGACACAGGTTGCGCACGTGCGTCAAGCCTTGTCCATACTGCCAGATGCGCTCGTGAAGACTTGCGGTGCGGAGCCGGGTGCGAGTATAAACGAACATTACGAGACAGGCTGCGTGAGTGCAGCAAGCATGAACGCCTCGTCCGTGACGCGGGATTCACGCCGCGTGAGGCAGAGAGGAGCGAGTATGAAAAGCATTCACAGACACAGGCTGTGTGTGCACTTTTCTGAATTGGGAATAGCCATCATGCATTATAAACTTATTTCAAATGAATCTGCTGGGGAGATAAAATGTGTAAGATAACATTCACGTACTAACATTTTTATTACGCCATTCCCCTGAAAAACAGAACTGATAAGGGAGCTTTTTGATATGCCTGTTTCCTGTGAAGCGAGCTCTTTGCAAATGTCTACCCTCTTCTTTCTTTCTGTGTGTCTTCTCTTTCGTTTTTATCTGGTTTTCTGTCATATTCGAGGTCTCAATTGTGTCCCTACCGGTTTTCTTTCTAGTTTTCATATTCGCCCTTACTGTATTCCGATTCTTGCACCCATATGTGAGATCGTATACGCGCTCTCGTGTCCTGAGTTGTGTCTTTTTGCCCCTGCACTGTATGCACACGGCGGAGAGGTGCGCTCACATATCCCCCTCCGGGCGCTCTCCCGCCCGTTAGGTATCGGCGCTGCTTTTCCACAACCCTGGTTTAATTTTTTCCATCCCATCGTCCTAGTCTCTTGTTCTCCACAGGCGCCGGCGTCTGAGGATTGAAGGTCCTCTTCCCTTGACGGATGCATGAGGACCAGCTTTTTGACCTACAGTAGTTCAGGGCATGTAGTTTGGGTAGAACCGAGTGGGCGACTCACTTCTCGGGTCCCCGTCGTGGGGCAAGAAAACGGCCTCAAGGTCTGGCATCATGCATATGCCCGTGTCGACAGAGTATACGCGTACCACATCAACAGGCTTGGGCGATAGCAATTGCAAAGTCTCAAATCGCGATTTCGATTTGATTTTGATTAATCGCACAGCCCTAACACACAGTAGTCTAACCTGTATCATGTAGTGTAATGTATGCACTCTCTGGGTATTTTTGTTTGGTTTTTGCAATATAGCCTACTCTGAGATGTCAGCTCGCATATCATTAAAACAACAATTACGATATTATCGTAGACGATATATAATCGCACACCCCTAATATACGGCATTCAATAAACAGATTATTCACCATGGTAAATTTATAATTTTACTGAATATAGGTGAATAGATAGCTTTAACACTGTGTCTAAAGCCGCCTTTCCACTGTCTCCAACATTTGGATACGATTGTCGTATTTCTCCCCCTAACGACAGTCACACAGAACTTTCAAACTGGTCGTGAAGCAACCGTCACCCTCGGCTTACCACCATGGCAAAATGCACGCTTTTAATGAATATATGATTATATCCACACAAAACAAATGACCCACCCCCCCCAAATAAAAACAGTTGTTTTATGGGGCTTGTCAACTTACATAATGATTTTATAATTATAAAATAATTATTTCTGCCATAATTATTATAATCCGCCATTTTACAGAAATGGTGTTTACAGAATAACGTTAAAGTGGAAAAATATTGGTAATTCTGACTAGGGATGCTCCGATCCACCTTTTTTGCCTGACTTTCCCGGAGAAGTGTCACCTCTCTCGGCGTCTGTTCTGTGCAGTGAGCGGCAGAGAAGCAGGGCATTCAGTTGGCCGCACCGCAGCAGACTCGTCAGTAAATGAGTACAAAACAGCGTTTCCTATCACCTGTCGCTTACTGATTGTTTGGATTTATAAATATGAGCGTAGTTCATCTGTTTATATCACATGCACCTTTTTGTTTGTTGTTTTTTTTTAGTTTGTTACTCAGACGCTGGCAGTGCGCTGCATGAGACAAAAAAGTAATATAGCCAAAACAACCGCATAGCCGCTCTTGAGTGTAGATGCATGTTGATTTTATCAGACGATGCCGCGGTTATAAATGAGTGACCCCTGGTTAACATGTTAAAAGGGGTTGTGTTTAGTCACTATTTAGTGTGCTATTTTTTTTTTGACAATATTCACTCATCATAACAGTAAAATTAGGCATTCTAAGTCAATATACTGCAGTATTTTCTCTCTCAATCAGTAGAAAATATGGTTAACACCTGGTCATGCATGAAAAAAAAAAGTATGCACCGTGCAAACTGGATATTTTGAAAAATACCGCGATATAAATTTTTGGTCATACCGCCCAGCACTAGAAGTGTGTCCAAACTTTTGACTATACTGTACTATATAATATAGCCTACACAAAGAACATCGACCGATATATATCGGTATCAGTCTTTTTTTACTACCTAATATCGGTATCGGCCCCCAAAAAACCCATATCGGTCGGGCTCTAACTCCAACTACCTGACCGCCCAAACCAACCTGGCCAAGAAAGAAGAAAAACATTCTACATGTTTACAAAAGACTTACAATCAGTTTAGTGGTAGATCTTTGTTAACTTACTGTCCTTAAAGAACTGATTATGTTTGCAAACAGTAAGGCTGAAAAAAAGCCCGCCAATGAGGGAATGCTTGGTTAAAAAAAAAAAAATCATGTCTCCGCAGACCTAAATATGTCATAATTCTCATGGTGACCGAGCAAAGCATGGTTTTATTTCAAACCCACTAAAATGCTTTCAACACCATATATGCTGACATTTATAACAGCAATGCCATACCTTAAATAACATTTAATCTCCAACCACAGGATCCTTAAGGCACTCTATGAGTTCAGCTGAACAGAACTAGCTCTCAAAAGGCTTGATTGAGAGAGACAAAGCAAATAATTACGGTTGAGTATGACTGTTATCATCAAAGAAAGTACATGCTTTCTGAAATTCCCAGTAACAGCATTCCTGACCTCACACCCCACCCAAAAGTCCATCTCCCCTCTCTGCCAAACATTGAGAAGGACTCTTCAAACACAATAACTGGGTAGACAAACAGGCCTGACAACCTGAGACACCTACGGAGCATACTTCAGCTAAATCCTGATTAGTGCTCTTAAACCACCTTCCGGTAAACAGTCTAAAAGTGCCATAATTCAACTTGAGTTTTCTTATGGGGTGAAACAGAGTATTTTGCAATGCTGCTGTGTTAAAGTTGTGCTCAGAAGAAATAAAAGTGAGGAAGGGAGGGATGTAAAGTGGCAGCAGAGTATGTGAAGAGAGGGAGAGAGTGTGCTAACGCCCCAACACCGCCGCAGTGTTCTTCCACTGCACCAACACCAGCTCTGTTTACTTCATCACAAACTTTGATAGATTCTCTTTCCATCCTTCAGATCACCCTTTAAAGAAGTACTGTAAGGTCTTGCTTCAATGCAGCACCTTGATGAAGTAAACAATCACACCACATAATGTCTAAACAAGCACAGATGAGTCACATCCACAAGCAACCTTCACAAAATGTCTTTTCACACCATGTAAGACGGTGACGTTCAGGTCTTGTTGTTCTAAATCAAAAGTAAAAAACATTTAGCCTAATATACAGAGAATGGTTAGCCACATTGAGAATACATGTATGCATCGAGAAAACCCTTAATTTGGTCAAATAGGATGATTGTAGCACTGAATCCGCCTTCGTGGATCTTGAGTGAAATCTTTAAGCAATTATGCTATGAAACTGTGTGTGTGTTTTCTTCTTGCAGGAAGTCCTCCGTTAAACATGAGAAACGAAAAACAAACCAAAACTGAATTCATGTTGCCATCATAATATGAGCAATCTCATAAAAACTCTGAGAACTGAGAGTGTTACAGTGAATCTAATATTTATAGTCTGAATGGTGCACTGATAACCCAACGCAAATTCTTATTACAGATCGTATTCTGGAATTTCATAATCCCTGCAGCTACTTCAGCACATATAATCAATGTGAAGTCAACAATATTTCCTTCTCATATGTGCCCTTGAAACATACATGTATTAAGCTGCCCATCCCAGTGGCTGATTTCTGCAGGGCAGCTGAGCCCGTCTGGCCATATCCGATTCCCAGAGAGAGAGAGAACGACAACATGAGGATTATTCTCATTTCTCCAGCTTCACATGCTCACCTTCAATCATTACAGACTATTCTTATTATAGATCGATACAACCCGTATGAATGAATAAATGTGCACAGTTTGCCAAAATTAATAGATTTTGAGCAATACGCAAACATTTCCTCGACTTCAGGGTGGGGGAGGGAAACAAACTCCAGTTAGCAACGGGGCTAAAGCCGTTAGCGGGCTAACCGTGGAAGTCGACGCATGAGAGGACGTACAGATGTTGTTGTTTTTCCGTCACGAAATGCCTTTTAAACAAGTAAAGAGCGGTTTAAAATTGCTTACCTTCTTCAAAACTTGAGCTACATTTACAAAATTATACTTGGTATTCCCTCCCGATGCTTGTTTTTCCCATTTGAGGCCTTCTGCTTCAGCGAGCTCCGATGCGGGAACATCCGAGGCGCGCGACGCTCATTTCAGTCTGCGCTCGCGCCAGCGTGCTAAGCTAATCACTGATTACCTCCCCCAAAATGCGATGATTAAAACCTCTCAGAGCTCCGATAAACTGGTAAGAGAAGGGGTTATAAACTCTCCATCCGTCCCTTTAAACAGTCCATGGGTCTCAGTAACGTTAAGTTTGCTGATTTGGCTTGATCTGAGGTGTAAAAAATAAAACTCCGCTTCAAGTTAATCCTCTCCGTCCGACTCCTTCCGAACCGTTCGATCGGCCTTTGACTCGCGCTGACGAAGAGCGGACGCGAGGTGTTGATACACGGATTGTGATAGGCTGACGCGTATGGGCGGTCACTGTTTGTTCCCCGTTGTAACTGTGAAACTGGCGCCATTGTGGTTCTTGCCAGGGAAGCTTCCACGTTGTTTTCTTTGGCGACCTCGAGCCTTAATGGCGTAGACAGTGGCATGTTTTTGCGAGCTCCATTTGGGTGAGAGGAAAATGGAGAACATGTGTGGGCATACGTAGTAAAGTTGCTTAAATGTGTTTTTTTTATAAATGGGTTTTCGTATTTTAAGATACGAGTGAACAGAGCTGCACCGGAATTGTTTATCCCATCTTAATTCAGATTTATCTGAAGTATTACAAAAACTTTGCTGGTGACAGATTGCGAGCTCATCAGCCACAGCACGATTTGCTTTCATTTACTGTTGTCTGGTCAAAATATATGTTAGATTTGTTGATTTTTGTTTTCATTTCGATTTGACGCCACAAGCCTCAGGGACGTGACACCGATTTCTTGCCGAGCAGAATAACGCAATGGCTCCCTCTGTTGAAAAGAGCCTTCTTCTTCCTCTTTTTGTTCAATGGCCGTTCACTCCTTAGCCACCTACTGTATATCTTGCGCACATGGGTGATGAATCTGTACTGAAGGGGGAAAAAAATAATAATAATAATTTTGTAATGCCCCACCCACCCCATAGGATCAGAGCCCAAGCTTCAGCTGGCGCTGCGTGTTGAAAAGAGCCTAGAGCTGAGATATATCCTCAGTTCTCGACCATACATTGTTATAATTATCCCTCAATTGTTCTGTCCTCACTACGTCATATCCCAAATAAAGACATCTGCATCACACAGGCTCATACCTGCAAGAAAAATAATAATGCCAGACAATGAAATATTATATATATAGATACTATATGTATATATATATATATATATATGTCTATATGTATAATACAGTGGGTACGGAAAGTATTCAGACCCCTTAATTTTTTCACTCTTTGTTATATTGCAGCCATTGCTAAAATCGTTTAAGTTATTTTTTTTCCTCATTAATGTAACACACAGCACCCCATATTGACAGAAAACCAAGAATTGTTGACATTTTTGCAGATTAAAAAAGAAAAACTGAAAAATCACATGGTCCTCTAATTAGTCAGACTCTGTGCTTCGTAGTTAGTACAAGCCCCCGTTGTTACCTCATACAGCCATGATCTTCCTATTTGGTAAAGATTGCACAGTTTTTCACAAACACTGAATTTGGGGCATCCTCTGCCCTTCCTCCCCGCTCGCAGATCCTCTCCAGTTATGTCCGACAGGTTACGTATGTAAACTTTGCTGGACACCTTTTTAGTTCCTCGGTCCCCAGAGACTGCCGCAATTGGGTTTAAGATCACGCGGCTGCTTCTGCGCCTGGGCCTTCAAGAACAGCTCACAGAGTTTGTGTTGAGCTAGCTCCTCTCTCGTCTTTTGCTTTGTTTTGCTTTAGGCGTCCTTGTCTTGTGGCACTACAAGGTAAACTTCGCTAGGATTGCCCAGGTCTCGCAGTCTTCCGTGATAAACCCAGCTCCTTTGCAAGACCAGGCTTACTCCTCGTTCCAGTGATATCCCTGTACTTGCCTGTCGCTGCATTCATCTTTCCCTCGTTTGTAGCCAGTTGTCCTGTCCCTGCAGCTGAAACACACCCCCACAGCATGATGCTGCCAACCACCATGCTTCACTGTTGGGACTGTATTTTTGAGGCAGGTTGACTTGATCGTGCCTCTCCTGGTTTGTCACCTCTGCTCTCACACTAACCTGCTATGTCGCTTAGAATTAAGGCCAAAAAGTTATCTTGGTCTCATCAGACCAGAGAATTTCATTTCTCACCATCTTGGAGTCCTTCAGAGATAGTTTTTTTAGGCAAACTTTCGTGTGCCTTGCACTGAGGAGAGGCTTCCGTCGGGGCCACTCTGCCATAAAGCCCCGACTTTTGGAGGGCTGCAGTGATGGTTGACTTTAACTTTCTCCCATCTCCCGACTGCATGTCTGGAGCTTAGCCACAGTGATCTTTGGGTTCTTCTGTACCTCTCTCACCAAGGCTCTTCTCCCCCGATAGCTCATTTTGGCCGGACGGCCAGCTCTAGGAAAAGTTCTAGTCATCCCAAACGTCTTCCATTTAAGAATTATGGAGGCCACTGTGCTCCTAGGAACCTTAAGTGCAACAGAATTTTTTTTGTAACCTTGGCCAAATCTGTTCCTTGCCACAATTCTGTCTCTGAGCTCTTCACAGGCAGTTCCTTTGACCTCATGATTATAATTTGCTCTGACATGCACTGTGAGCTATAAGGTCTTATATAGACAGGTGTGTGCTTTCCTAATTCAAGTCCAATTCATTATATCAACACAGCTGGACCCTCAAATTTGTGGAAGGGGGTGGGGTGTAGGACCATCTCAAGGATGATTAGAAGAAATTGACAGCACCTGAGTTAAATATATGAGTGTCACAGCAAAGGTCTGAATACTTAGGACCATGTGATATTTCAGTTTTTTTCTTTTTTAATAAATCTGCAAAAATGTCAACAATTCTGAATGATTTTTCTGTCATTGGGGTGCTGGTGTACATTACTGCAAAAAAATTACACTTAAATGATTTTAAGCAAAATGGTGCAATATAACAAACGAGTGAAAAATTTAAGGTGAGCTGAATACTTGTATCCGACCTCACTGTTTAGTATGTATAATATGTTATATATATTTATAGTATATAGTTATATATTCTGTCATTTTATGTATATGATGTATTGTAATACTATAATATATGTATGTAATGTATAAGATGTAGCCGTATATATTATATATAATGTATGTATATACATACATGTTATAAATAATACTATTATGTTATTATGTTATATATTTATTATAATATATAGTATATCATGTAAATATATATAATGCTATGTATATATAGACTATACTATAGTTTATCGATGTAGTATATATATATAGTATATAGTAAAAGCTTATATATATTTATGTATATGATATTATATATGGTATGATAAATTATATATATAATATATATATATATATATATTATGCTTAATAACTAGACTATATATTTTTGCGCTCATAACTACATTTTTAACATCAAATTACAGTCGTTGTCTTTGCGCATGCCCAACTAGAACTGTTTGTAGTTTTTTGGTTTCATAAACGTGCAGGTAGAACTACATTTCCCGTCAGCCCGTTCTCGAGCTATTTCCGTCCTGATTGGCTGAATCCGATGGTGACAGTTGAACAGACATGTTTCTCAAGCCCGTACGGTAAACATCATTAGAGTTCACGGCTTTAGTAGTCATTACAGCATTGTAATGTCCTTGTAATTGTATCATTTAAGACAGTTTTTTTTTTTTTTACATTTTATTATTCGGTTGTTTCGATATATTGACGCGGAGACGAGCTTGTTGTTTTAAAGCAGCTATATCGGATAAGACCTGCAGAATCACTATGACAGCTGCGTGATAGCAACTCTTAAAGAGGTCACATTAAAGACTGCCATTTATTTTGGAATAGTATGTCTTTGAGCCAAGAGACGCGATAAACCAGCTTCTAATATGGCGGCGCTACTTTTGCAGCTCGGAAGCAAATGTCACGACAAACGGGTTTGGTCGCTATCGTCTCGTTTCAGCTGTTTTCAGGCCAGCAGAAAACGCCTGGAGAGCAAGGTGACTTCATACTTGCCTTTAATGACTCAACAACGTGAGGGCTTGCGCTTCCGATCCCTTCAGGGTGGTTATTTTACAAATCAACTGCGCCGACCAAGCCTTATGTCCACTATGGTTCGTGCTTTGTTAATTTAAAGTTCATAGCAAAGAGGTTTGACTTGTCATCTTGCGAAGTGACGTTAAGTATAGTTAAGTCCAGTGCTGATGTAATGCTGACTAATACAGTTTATACAGAATATACACTTTTTTTTAGACAAAACTGAACAGATGGATCATAATAATAGCAAGTAATCTATGCGATTATGTATGAGCATGACCTTGATATTTCTTGGGTGATTAACCAAGTTCTGTTTTACAGAACATTTTGACAAAGCCATTAATCCCGAGGCTTATTGGACTTGAATTCCATTGTCACCACAAACTGATCACAGATCCTGTGAAACTGTGGAAACTGTTAGGTAAGTATTACGTTTATTTTATTGTTTTGGCTGGACAAAGTTGTGTTGCAGAACTTTTGACTTCTGAATCGTAATGCTTTTTCTAAATTATGTTGCGTAGCATAATTCAAATATGTTTCCACATCTGTCAGGCACTGCTCATTTTTTCAGTACTTCGAACAGAAGACGTGAAAAGAAAGAAGGTGGAAAAGGGAAGAACCCAGAGGAGGATGAAGGTATTTTCTGAATTTTTTAAACAGTAGTTTACAAACTACTTTCTTAATGCATCTAATTGTGAATGATTCATTTATGTATGTTTAATTAAAATAAAAAAATTTTTAAACAAAATGCCTGCTTACGTCCACTTGTTCAGTGCAGTGTCCAAATCTCAAAACCAATCAAAAACCCTATAGATAGAATCAAGTTGTAAACATTTTTTCTTTTTCAATAATTTGCTACAATTGAGTGTGCCTCACAATATGGAGCAAAAGGTCTGTCGCTACTTCAATTTACTCATGACATTTTTGTCTTCATAAAGGCATTTTTAAACCTCATTAAAAGTGAAATGTTTGTCAAATTCTCACCTAATCTCACTTAATCAATAAATCAAACTAGAATATTAAGACACTAAAGTGTTTTAAAATAACGTTTTAAATATTGGAATACATAGGTGGAAATCCGGGGGGGGACAGGACCCCCCCATCTGAGGGTTGTACCCCCTAAAAATATGATTAAAAACCATGCTGTGCATTGTAAATAACAATGTTTTATACTTTAAGTAATTGTGCAAGTAGTAAAACGGGGCAAAAATACATTTTAAGTTTAGAAACTTGTTGATCTTCCCCCATCCCTTGCTCACAGTGCTTGGTCCAAATGCCTGCTTTCCTCTTATACATCACCCACACACACACACAAGTCCGTGAGAGAGAACAAAGCCAATAGTTGTGGTATTCCAGTAAGTAAAGCTTCCGGGCTATTGTATTACTTAAACATTGGATGAAGTGTTATTCTTCTTTAAAGTGGTCATATTATGCGATTTCAAGTTTTTCTTTCTCTTGGAGTGTTACAAGCTGATTGTGCATAGATAAGATCTGTGAAGTTGCAAAGACTAAAGTCCCAAATTAAAGAGATATTCTTTATCAAAGTTAATACTCTGCCACTCCCCCCTAAAACGGCTCGTTCTAACACTCCCCGCAATATCTACCTCCCCTTATGGGTGGAAATAGTTTGCATACTGCTTGCCAAATGGTGCACGCAACGAAAGAGACCCTGGTTTCAGTACCGCAGGTAGGTGAGCAGCCCTGTCAGCGGAGATGCGTGTGTGTTTCTAGGCCAAGCAAGCACTTTGATTTGGCCTTCCGAAACTGTAGATTCTCCATTTATGAAATCTTAATTCTTTATCTGTCCAATCAGGACAGTGCTGCATTTTATGGACGAATCCGTTTCGTGAACCTCCGGAGAGGCGGTCTTCTGATCTTTGCTATGACAATCTGGCGCATTCTACTCACTAACCTGTTTTTTATTAGTTTTAAGTATTTTACTATTGACCTGTTCAAATGCGGAGTTTTTTGCGCTCGTGTGTGTGTGTGTGTGTGTGTGTGTGTGTTTGTGTGTGAGAGAGAGAGAGAGGCATGTTCACATCACAGTGGAGACAGCTATCTGAACCCGTGGCTTGTGTACGGCAAACACATACCAGCTTCATCACTGTTTCTGTCACGTGACTCTGTTCCCCTTTCGGGCTCTGTATTTAAATTTATTTTGAAAGCTGAAGCTTGCGATTTTATGGTAAGGGGCGTTACATTTCCGACTAGTGCTTACGGTGTTCGGCCAATCACAATGAACTGGGTCAGCTTTTCCAATCAGAGCAGACTGCGCTTGTCAAAAGAGGGACTTTGTAGAAAACTAAGCATTTGATAGAGGTGGGGCATAGAGGACCTCAATAATTTTTGGTTTTTAAACAAAAAAAAAACACAGTATTTTAAAAATAATGTGTTTATTGAACATTAAAGCATGTCAACATATTCTGTTAAACCAAATACACAAAATAATGATATTTTAAAAAAAGCATCATATGACCCCCGTTAATACAGATGATGCCAATGTATTTTCGATGAGTCCGCTAAGTTAGCAATACCTGCTTGACGGAAAGGGTTGCCAGGTTTTCACAAAAAAAAAAACCGCCCATTGCTAACGCCAAAACTAGCCCCAAACTATCCCGTGTTGTCGCAAGGGTGTCCCCCAGGAAAACAATCGCACTCCGGGGGCTAAAAATACCATTTTGTGGGGGTCTCTTGCAACCACGGACAGAAAAAACAACCCTTGGCACAGTGATAAAGAGCCAATTCTCACCTGAAAAAACTTGGCAACACTTGTTATCTGATGTGTATTTCTACAACGGACACCACGCTGTTCACGGTGCATCCACAACATGCTTGAAGTTCTTGCTAATGTGGCACGGTCTCCCTGCTGCACTAATAGTAATAGGCCATTCCTCTGTGTATACATATCCTTACAAGTACACAGTTATAAGCTGTATTATTTTGTTTTCCCCTTCAAAAATCTAAAGCATCTTGAGAGATTTTATGTTTATTGTCCCCCCCTACTGTTAGACAAAAAGTACGCCCCTGTTGGAATATAAAATTGTTTAAAATCCTTATTTTAAATTAGAAACGTCTTCCAGTAAATAGCAGCAAGTCCCTGTCTTAATGAGGGAGTCATTAAATGATTAATTCAAAAGATTTGTTTCAAACGACAAGTGACCATGTTTATGAATTGGTTATTGAATCATTCACTCAAACAATATATTCAACGAAATGCAGTAACGAAACAATGCTGTGTGTTGCTCAGAGACGTGCAACACTTCTTCTCTCCTTTTGTTGCCGTTCTAACTGTATTCCGATTAGAATATACTTCTGTAGGCTATACTAATATGCTACATCATGCAGTGACTGCATGTTTTTTTGTTTGTTTTTTTTTTTGCAAAATGAGCTACATAATAATGTCATTGACAATTACAGTGTCATTGCAGACAATGTATATCGCACATTCCTACATTGTCCTGCTTATTAGGTGGCTAAAGTTGCTTTGAGTTGAAATTGTTTTATTTAGAGGCCATGAAGTGATATGACAAACATGGAATTGGCATAGCTATGTAAGACATCAGGTTGACTGGGACAACAGTCAGTAATGCAATTTGTTGACCAATCAGACACATGTAATTCAGACAGGCAGATATACTTTTCATTCCAGATTTTTCATTCTTTGCTTCAATATTTATTCCCTAGAAGAGAAAAAGAGACGAGAGCAGGAGGACCAGATGTATAGGGAACGACTGCGCACACTCTTTATTATTGCTGTCATCATGAGCTTGCTCAACTCCATCAACACCAGTGGGGGGAACATATCCTGGAATGATTTTGTAAATGAAATGTTGGCCAAAGGGGAGGTGTCACGAGTACAGGTGGTACCAGAGAGTGACATTGTGGAGATCTACCTTCACCCTGGCGCAGTCATCTTCGGCAGACCTGTAAGTCACTTCACATACAAGTGCCATATATGATTTTTGAGTAATTGTTATCATTATGGTGCTATCGATTCTAGTTTCACTGATGTCCTGTTGTCTGTTATAGAGACTTGCCCTGATGTACCGAATGCAGGTGGCCAACATTGACAAGTTTGAGGAGAAGCTTAGAGCAGCAGAGGAAGAGTTGGCTATAGATACCAAAGACAGAATACCGGTGACCTACAAGCGCACAGGCTTCTTTGGGAAGTGAGTTATTTGGACCTTCCACAGAGCATTCAATCCTGGCAAGTTGAAAAAAAGATTAAAATCGACTGTTGGCATAACAAAGTATCACTGGATCAATTTTTTGTCCTTCACAGTGCTCTTTATGCACTCGGTATGGCTGCCATTGGGGTTGCAATTCTCTGGTACATCTTCCGACTGGCAGGAATGGGTGGGAGAGATGGCGGCTTTAGTGCATTTGTAAGTCAAGATTCCTTCATTTACATTCGTTGTAGAATTTACATTTAATTATTATTAAAATGTTTTCTGATGTCAAATAATCTGCCTGCTCCACCAGAATCAGTTAAAAATGGCTAAATTCACTATTGTCGATGGGAAATCTGGGAAAGGTGTAAGCTTCAAAGATGTTGCAGGAATGCACGAGGCCAAGATGGAAGTCAAAGAGTTTGTGGACTATCTAAAGGTAAGGGCATCTGAAAGTTAGGCCCAGATCTGTATTTCTGTGAATGTGACAATCTTTAGTTATTCATGCTCAGTTTTACTTGGTGCTGCATTACAGAATGTATCCGAGCACAATTCGTAATGCTGCATGAGTGCATGTTGCGTTTCATATTTTCTGTGTAATAGTCAGTTCACAGCAATGACAAATGAACTTTTTCATTAAGAGGCAACATTAGCATCAAAAGCAGCATTTAGATGCATTTACACTGCAATTACTTTTGCAGTAATAATGCTATGAGATTCATGTTTAAAAAATAATTATATCAAATATCAAACTAAAAATCAGTCTTAATGAACCACCACTGTTTGATGCTCCCTAAGACGCTCATAGATTCTGTTGTAGCTTTGTTTTTTAAACAATTTTTCTTGGTGAAAACAGACAATATTGACATTATTGTGTATAAAATGTAACTCACAGTATTCTTGTTGTTTACTGAACAACACCTCCATATACAGTGGGTACGGAAAGTATTCAAACCCCCTTAAATTGTTCACTCTTTGTTATATTGCAGCCATTTCTGCTAACATATGAAGTTCATTTTTCCTCATTAATGTACACACAGCACCCCATATGACAGAAAAACACAGAATTGTTGACATTTTTGCAGATTTCTAAAAAAAAAAAACTGAAATATCACAGGGTCCTAAGTATTCAGACCCTTTGCTCAGTATTTGTAGAAGCAACTTTGAATATATACTTGTTGCCCATGAGTTTTTTTTTGGGAAAGATGCAACAAGTTTTCACACCTGGATTTGGGGATCCTCTGCCATTTCAGATCCTCTCCAGTTCTGTCAGGTTAGATGGTAAACGTTGGTGGACAGCCATTTTTAGTCTCTCCAGAGATGCTCAATTGGGTATAAGTCAGGGCTCTGGCTGGGCCATTAAAGAACAGTCACAGAGTTGTTGTGAAAACACTCCTTCGTTATTTTAGCTGTGTGCTTAGGGTCATTGTCCTGTTGGGAGGTTAACCTTCTGCCCAGTCTGAGGTCCTGAGCTTTCTGGAGAAGGTTTTCGTCCAGGATATTCCTGTACTTGGTCGCATTCATCTTTCCTTCGATTGCAAACAGTCGTCCTGTCCCTGCAGCTGAAATACACCAACACAGCATGATGCTGTCACCACCATGCTTCACTGTTGTATTGGACAGGTGATGAGCAGTGCCCTTTTTTTCTCCACACATACCGCTTAGAATTATGGCCAAAAAGTTCTATCTTGGTCTCAGCAGACCAGAGAATCTTATTTCTCACATCTTGGAGTCCTTCAGGTGTTTTTTTTAGCAAACTTCCACTGAGGAGAGGCTTCCGTCGGGCCACTCTGCCCGAAAGCCCCGACTGGTGGAGGGCTGCTGTGATGGTTGACTTTCTACAACTTTCCCATCTCCCGACTGCATCTCTGGAGTTCAGCCACAGTGATCTTTGGGTTCTTTTTTTACCTCTCTCACCAAGGCTCTTCTCCTTCGATAGCTCAGTTTGGCCGGACGGCAAGCTCTAGGAAGGGTTCTGGTCGTCCAAAGCGTCTTCCATTTAAGGATTATGGAGGAACTGTGCTCTTAGGAACCTTAAGTGCAAATTATTTTGTAACCTTGGCCAGATCTGTGCCTGGCCACAATTCTGTCTCTGAGCTCTTCGGGCAGTTCCTTTGACCTCATGATTCTAATTTGCTCTGACATGCACTGTGTCCCAGCGAGTAATGGTTCTTATATAGACAGGTGTGTGGCTTTCTTAATCAAGTCCAGTCAGTATAATCAAACACAGCTGGACTCAAATGAAGGTGTAGAACCATCTCAAGGATGATCAGAAGAAATGGACAGCACCTGAGTTAAAATATATGAGTGTCACAGCAAAGGGTCTGAATACTTAGGACATTGTGATATTTCAGTTTTTCTTTTTTTAAAAATCTGCAAAAATATCAACAATTCTGTGTTTTCTGTCGAATATGGGGTGCTGTGTGTACATTGAGGAAAAAAATTAACTTAAATGATTTTAGCAAATGGCTGCAATATAACAAAGAGTGAAACATTTAAGGGGGTCTGAATACTTTCCATACCCACTGTATATTGAATGTTGGAGGCATTCTAACTGCATTTTTTTTAAATTATCTTAATAACACACACAGTTTAATTGTACAGACATTTGTTGGTGACTTTATTGCACCCTTGATTTCTTAGGTTGCTGCTGCTACAGTAATGCAAAAATGCACATTGTTGCAAAGAGGTCTCTGCATTTAATCTTTTTTGTTTGTGTGTTTTTTTTGTTTGTTGAAGAATCCAGATAGATACCTTCAGCTTGGGGCCAAGGTACCTAAAGGCTCTCTGCTCCTGGGGCCCCCTGGCTGTGGTAAAACTCTGCTTGCTAAGGCAGTGGCAACAGAGGCTCAGGTGCCCTTCCTTGCCATGGCAGGTTCAGAGTTTGTGGAGGTGATTGGAGGTAATTCAGTACAATAAACTCTGTATATTTAATAGTCCTAATGCATTTTCAGATCTATTTATATCTGAATGATATTTCCTCACCCAGGCCTTGGTGCCGCAAGAGTGCGAAGTCTATTCAAAGAGGCTCGTGCTCGAGCACCATGCATTGTCTACATCGATGAGATTGATGCTGTGGGAAAGAAACGGTCCACAAACATGTCTGGTTTCTCAAACACAGAGGAAGAGCAGACTCTTAACCAGCTACTTGTGGAGATGGACGGTAATAATTAGGGATGTGCAAGACTAGTCGACTAAAGTTTACAATGTAAAATTTATTTACATTAGTTTTTTCACTTATATGTTTTGCTTAATATTTACAAAGGTTTCGTTCAATTATAGTCATGTTAATGTTGCATTTTAAAACTAATTCTTTAATTTGAAAAGTGTATATTTGAAGTGGAAAACTAAATAATTTACCTCAGATCATTTATGAGTTTTTTTATGTGTTTTTTCCTCCTGGTTGCACAAGCGTTTGCCATGGCAACAGGGTAACAGCAATACCTTGACTGTGCTAACCTAACTTTTACTTGAGGAATTCTTTTCATAATAGACTATTGAGTTGGTGCTGCACTGCATATTTATTCAATTGATTTTTGTGTCTACATAGGCTAACATGATCAGCACATGACCTTCTGAGATTATCAACATATTTTCCTTCTCACTTTTAAAGGAATGGGTACCACAGATCATGTGATTGTCCTGGCCTCCACTAACCGGGCAGACATTCTGGACAATGCACTCATGAGACCAGGCAGGCTTGATAGGCACATATTTATAGACCTGCCAACTCTTCAGGTAATGAATGTTCGAAGTACTTTTTTGGAGATATATAGCAGCTATAGACTGACTCATTCGATTGTTGAGTTCTTGATTTTGATTGGTTATCAGATGTTCCAAGTGTGAATAACTCATGAAGTAGCTCCAGATTTGCTCGCTGCGTTCCAATTGTATAATACTTCTCTGCATTCTTTCTGGAGACTTCCAATCTAGTAATGGTGAATTGGGCTGTTTTTCGAAGCAAAATCTGATAAATGTCCTGATTTAAACACATGTACGCTACAGGCCAAAATGTTTAATGTTTTTGAAAAACAAGGGTTAATGTATTTGATCACAAATACTGTAAAAACAGTGATATTATGAAATATTATTACAATTTAAACAACAGTTAAACAATTTCAACTGTTTTCTGTTTGAATGTATTTTAAAATGTAATTTATTCTTGTGACGGCAAAGTTGAATTTTCAGCAGCCATTACACCAGTCTTCAGTGTCTAATATGCTGATTTTGTTCTCAAGAAACTTTTTATATTTTATGCTGCTTAATATATTTGTGGAAACCATGATACATTTCCATTTAATATTTTGGTGCAAATAATAATAATACTTTAATTCAGCAAGGATGCATTAAATTGATCAAAAGTGAAAGAAAGACATTTATTGTGTTACAAAAGATTTCAAATAAATACTGTTCCCTGAATTCTAGCGTTCAAGAATCTGAAAAAAAAGCACTCAAATATATTAGGCCAGAAAAACGTTTTAAACATTGATTATGTAAAAAGGACAAAGAAAGAAACTGTTATTAATAAATGAGCACCATATTAGAATGATTCCTGAAGTATCGTAAGATCATGTGTGTTCTAGGAGAGAAAGGAAATCTTTGAGCAACACCTGAAGATCCTGAAGCTTACTCAGCCGGCAGACTTCTACTCCCTGCGTCTGGCGGAGTTGACACCAGGCTTCAGTGGTAAGTGTTGTTTTGACCATGTGACGATGTTATCTCTTGACACCATATCCTGCCACAATTGCCCTTTGTGCATTGTTCCTATTTTCAGGGGCTGACATTGCCAACATCTGCAATGAAGGCGCCCTTCATGCTGCCAGAGAGGGCTACAAGTCTATTGACACCTTTAACTTTGAATATGCTGTGGAGAGAGTCATTGCAGGTATTCGGCTCCTAGATTCAGTTGAGCTTAAATAGTATACTCTGATATTGCGTTACAGATTTCTACACAATCCGCTCCCTTTGTTGGATCGGTTTGATGTTGTGTGTGACTTGTAGGGAGTGTGAAGAAGAGTAAAATCTTATCTAAAGAAGAGCAGAGGGTGGTGGCTTTTCATGAGTCTGGTCATGCATTAGTGGGATGGCTGCTAGAACACACCGAAGCTGTCATGAAGGTAAGCAGGAAGCTACGCTAAAAAGTACTATAAAAGTGGTTAATGCAATTTGTGTGCTATATTCCTAAGTCTTAAAAAAAAAAAAAAAAAAAAACTATACAATAGCTTAATGTGAGGGACAGACCAAACATATGATTGTTAAAAAATATTGGCATTTACATTTTTGT
Organism: Sinocyclocheilus anophthalmus; assembly: GCA_018155175.1. Lineage (NCBI taxonomy): Eukaryota > Metazoa > Chordata > Actinopteri > Cypriniformes > Cyprinidae > Sinocyclocheilus > Sinocyclocheilus anophthalmus. Next base: position 127,426 of record JADLZN010006417.1, on the reverse strand, counting down.
GTGAACTTTGCCTATAGGCCTGTTCAGGTTTAGGCATCAGAAGAGTGATACAGTAATCCAGCGGCAATTGTGAACATGTTGTAATACCAGATCACATATCAAATTTGTCAAATTCACTGTAAAAATGATTGAGATTTGGGAATAAACCAAAGATTACTGGAAAAGGTTTTACAAGAAAATACTATTTCAGTCTGTCTACATCCAAATTTCATATTTAATTCAGTGTGTTACTTGCCGTTTCTTTAAAATTATTTGTGAAATTATAATAGCAATTTCTGAGTGAAAATCATTTCAAAGTAAGCCCTACACTGTATAGTAATCCCTGTTTGAATAATGTTAACAAATTAATATACATGAATCCATTGAGATTTGGGACTTGTTCCCCAGGTTTCAATTGCTCCCAGGACGAATGCTGCATTGGGCTTTGCTCAGATCCTGCCAAAGGATCAGTATTTATTTACTAAAGAACAGCTGTTTGAGAGGATGTGCATGGCTTTGGGTGGACGAGCCTCTGAAGCCATCACCTTCAATAAGGTCACTACAGGTATGACATCTACACACATCTAATCTGATAACACACCATCAAGTTATGAATACATATTATAGAAACAGAACTAGCTGAAAGAATAGTAATTAGCATGAAACGGGACCCAAAAACCAGATGCAGACATTGTCTGTAATTGATCATGTACGATGGTTCTAAACAATTTTATTTTAACTCTTCACATTTGTATTTTTTATGTGATTGGAGAATAGGACATTTATTCAATGATTTAATAAAAACGGCATTTATTATGTTTGATAGACACACTATACATATCTCCAGTGAGACACAAATATTTGAATGTAGCCTCCAGGTGCCCCCTGGAGGACAAATGCATATTGACTAGTAGGAAATGGTTATTTGCTAGGAACAGTTGTATACCCAGTGGTACAGATGCAGACCTGACCTCATGAATATTTATAGGTAGTATTAGATGCCAGATAACTTAGAAACTCATCGTAGGTGCTCAGGATGACCTGAGGAAGGTGACCCGTGTGGCCTACTCCATGGTGAAGCAGTATGGCATGGTTGCCAGTGTGGGTCAGGTGTCCTTCCCTGACTCTGAGGATCAGGGGGGTATTGGACGGAGACCATTCAGCCAAGGACTCCAACAGCAGATGGACCATGTGAGTGAAAGAACATACTAACCTGCTTCTTGTTCTATACTGGTGTGGCATAGGTGATGTGATGTTACAGAGTCTTCTGTAGGTGTTAAATATTTGTTGTCTTGAATATGTGTCTGAATATTTATTTGTGTTCTTTTCTCTCATGATCAGGAAGCTAAGAAGCTTATAGCACAAGCCTACAGGCGCACAGAGAAATTGCTTTTGGACAATCGAGACAAACTTATTTTGGTAAGGTCTATCACAAACTTGTTAGCATAGCAGGATAATCAGGGGCCATATTCATGAAAATCTTAAGAAAGAAGTTAAGACATTTCTAAAGATAAATTCAAAGAGGTTCATAAGAATGTTCCTAATTGTAGTTCTTGAAACATTCTCAAATTCTTCTAAGGAAGATTCTTAAGAAGATTTTTTGTTTTCTTAAAGGGCTCATCGGATGAACATTTTCCACAAGTTGGCATGATTTATTAGGGTCTTCATGAATTGTCTATAGTGATCGACCGATAATGATTTTTTATAACCGATACCGATACCAATTATTTGCATGTTTATGTGCCCGATAAACAATATGCAGAAACACGATTATTTAATTACTGTTATAAAGTAAAATAATGAACTGAATGAATAAGACACAGACTTCACTTGGTTTCCTTTTTCAGTCATCTTTTTTTTCTTTTTCTTTTTAAGTGTTGAAAATTAGCAGTCCATCATGTTAAATTTAATCTTCATATTACAGCAATAAAAAACATTTTATTTATAAAAAGCATCAACAGCAACAACAATAATATTAACCATAAGAAAAATAAATGTCTAATGTTTTCAAATGAAGAAAATAAATAAATGAAAGGATTCATATCAACTTCATTTTAAACTACAGTTTTAGTAGGTTTAAATTAAAATGTTTAATAGATACAGAGTCAAGAATAATTCACTGGATAATGTTAATTCACTGAATAATGTTCTCTGGAATATTTGAATATAACAAACAAAACATTGTATTTTATTGCATTTCTCAACTGGAATGTTATATCAGAATCATTAATAATGTTTTTGTCTTCTAGATTATGAAATGCCTGCTGACAGCGCGGTTTATCTATGCAGGTACACAGAACTATACGCAAACTGCGATCGCTCGCGGAGATAAATAATAAATTTCCATAGAGTTGTATCTATTTATAATGGTTATATAGTAAATGTTAATACAAATTAGGGTGTTTTAAACAAGTGAATCTTGTTAAAAGTTACATGCGGTGGCCGTGCTGGAGCATTTCTTGAGCATCAACCGCATCAACCCAGTGAGAGAACGGCAATATAAAAGCGGCTTCACGAGACTAACGATGAGCAAATAAACAACAGAGAGAGAAGTAAATTTAGCATTTTTATTTCCAACATGCACTCATTCAAGGCTGTTTTATTCAATTCATGTAAAGTTACATCTTTATTGGGAGAGGCTTCTTAAGGATTACTACGTGACTCTAACTTACAAGAGATAAACAATGAGCATATAGACAAAAGAGGACATTCAAATTCAGCGTTTTATTTCCAACATGCGCTCATGCATGGCTGCCATATTTAACTTCAGGCAAAGGTACGTTCTTTATTGGGACCGGAATCGACAGATTATCTTTACATGGACTCTGTGAGTTGGTCTCTATTCTTAGAGCCCAAGCTCATAAATGTTAGTTAAAATAAGTTTCTACCTACAGCAAATTTCACACAGTAAATGCACGAGGTGGTGTTGTCCGTCTCGTCTCCCTCCTCTGATGTGTGCCCTCATTATGTGTTATCCTGCGTGCCCAATGTCTCAAATTGCAACCCACAAAGAATGGTGATTGTTTTATCGGTGAATCCGAATTACAATAACCGATATCGATTATGGTATTAAATGCTTAAATACGGGAATATATATATTGGCTAACGATATATGCGGTGATCTCTAATGTCGGTAATTCAGGTTTCGCACAAATATAACTCAAGGCTGTGAAACACACACATTTTGGCTTTCTTGTAAATTAACCCACCCCAGCTCGCTCCCACTCAACCCATCCGCTCCTTTGGGTGTAGGTCGTCAGTTTACAAATGATCAATGAGCATATTGCTACCACCCCTACCAATATCCCCCCACCTTCTCGGCCCGATTTGTGCACCCCATCTCTGATATAAATATCCACAATATAAATTTACATCACGACGCTTCTTGTTCTCCCCCTCTGGAGCGCTGGTCGACCCTCCCCTTAAACTACCCCCCATCGACTCCTTGCTCCGTCACTCCGTGCCCCACGCTCATACGACAGATCACCCACGTTTTAGATTAGGCCTTTCGGCCAACACGTTTTCGCCCCATGGCATCAGAAATCAAGTACAATGCTGTTCGCTTGCGAAACACTAACAATGGAGGCCTTGAGCAGCCACGTGGGTTGGACACTGCAGATACAGGGCATTAATTATGCATAAAAGATAAAGGGAAAGAAATCCCTGATCGCGCTCATTTTCTCACAGTGTTGCAGAGAATTATAGCACTTAAACAATGAAAAAGTCAGATTTTCATCTGATGAGTCCTTTAAGAAGAAAATGACAGGCTTTGTGATACCTGATTGTATGGTGGTTCTCAGTGTTGGGGGTAACGCATTACAAGTAACGCGCATTCATTTTTCTCACTCACAAAAACACAGATTCAGTATTCCTATTCCATATGATGCAAACCTGCAATAATTAAATGTTAAACAACACAAATATCTTTTATGTATTTAATCCCATTCTATTTGCTTCTGATCTTCGATGATCCAGTTCAGCCATACTAATAAGCACAAATTACTCTAGTCTTTTTTTTATTGCTGAAGTGTGTTGAACTTTCTTCTTCTGCATTCTGCTGTATGGACAAAAATGTACTTTCCCTTCAGCCTGAGGCTTATTCATTTCACTTTTGGTGTGAAAAGACTTTTATATTTGCCAAAAAGATAACTTTTTTATTTTAAAAACAAACAAACAAACAAGCAAGCCCAGCCCAGATTAAAAAAGTAACTCAAAAGTAACGTAATGCATTACTTTCCATAAAAAGTAATTAAGTAATTAGTTACTTTTTTTATGGAGTAACACAACATTGTAACGCATTACTTTTAAAAGTAACTTTCCTCAACACTGGTGGTTCTTGCTGAAAACACTGATCAACTCTGAAAGGCCATCTTTTTGCGCCGCATGCAGATAATCATAAGCGTGCAGCCATCATGATTGGCTTTAAAGGAATTAATAATTTGTTTAACAGGTTGTTTTTTTTGTTTGTTTTTTATGTGCTATGTATTAGACTATTTGCCTTTTCGGCTCTTTCTCAGCCTAATGTAGAACAGCGGAGTCTAGTATTCGGAGTATCAAAATATTAGTATTATGTGACTTGATATTGTTCTGTCCTACACAGTATTATGCTCTGAACGATAGTTAGATACATATACAAACTAGAGTAACATATCATATTGAGCGGTATTTGTTGTAAGCTGAATAGAGGTCATAGAGTTTTAATTGTATAAGCTGAGTTGTTGCATGTTAACTACATTTGATGCAGAGCATGTCGGCAAAAACCCCCCCACAAAAAGAACCAGTTCTCACACCCACCATCATAAATCATTAAACCCTTTTCCCCTTGATTCCAACTCGTGTCTTGTTACCATTAGTTCCTTCCCTTTTTCTACTCTTCGCGTGCCACCTTTTCCATGAGCGAGTCCATGTGCAAACCCGTACATAATTAGGCGCACCCCACTCGTCACGTCCTATGTAAATAGTGTGAGTGTACATTAATGGTTAATATTGGAAACAACAAACATCAGAAAACCAAAAAACAACAGACCATTTTGTAGGATTCTATTAGTTTTTTTATGTTAAAAAATTAACAATTTCTCGAAATGTTTTGGAAATACAAAATATTATATAAAAAATAAATATTTAAAAAAACAATATATTAATAATTAGAAATTAACAATTAAAAAAAAAAATGGATTATTCATGAATGTGGCTCCAGATTATTTTAGTTGATTCAGTAATTTCTCATTTTCTCATAATTTTCCTAATATACTCACTTGTTGATGTTATGTTACAGCGCTTCAGTGTTTTTGAAATAGCTTTAGATGTAGTCACTGCAGCTTATGTAAACATATATCGATGAAAAAATGCCAAAATGGCCATTTTCTCTTTAACAATCCGTTGTTGTTGTCTTTATGTAGCTTTCGGCAAGTTAGGTAGAAAATCCTCATAGCATAGCCTTTATTACTTCTTGGAATTGTTGCATTGCTCTTGTTTGCTACGGTTTTCAGCTGGCTAATACCCTGCTGGAGAGAGAGGTGGTCAACTATGAGGACATTGAGGCTTTGCTGGGACCACCTCCATTTGGACCCAAAAAGATGATTGCCCCTCAAAGCTGGGTGGAGGCTGAAAGAGACAAGCAGGACACTGGTGAAGATGAGCCACGCAGACCCCAGAGACGCCTCCGCAAAGACAAAGATGATGACATCAACCTGAGCCCAGCGTGAGCTCTGCAACACACGCAATCACATTCACGGTCTTTAATGGACACACTTGAAAGTCCAAGAGTGGAGCGGCTGCGTTTGAGGATCAGTCTGATTTTCAAAATTGTGCTTTTAAGGGGGGGAAAATGCTTTTCTTGCCTTTGATGTTCCAGTTAGACCCACTCTGATTGACTGAAAAAATAATGGCAACATACTTGGTTTACCTTCTATGCTGATCATTGACCAGTAATTATATTTTAAATGTCTTAGGACGTTTGATTAAAAAACAAAAACAAACAAGCATCAATCAAGCATTAAACTGTAATATTCAAAGTGTTTTTCTCAATAAGTTAGATCTCTTTTAGAGAGTAGTAGATACCTCCTTTGAGAATTGCACGAAATGTACTGTTTTTAAAACCGTAGTTGTGCTTTTTGAGCTTCTTTCCAGGCCATACAGATCAGCTGTTAGTTCCCTGAGAAGCTGGTTTTGTTCGACCAGGTGAGCATTGCCAGTGGTATGTCTGAAGTCATCTTTTGATGTCAGTGTATATTCTGCACCATATGCAATAAATTAGTAAATTTGATTTTTGATTGTTGAATGTTAAAGATTTTTTATTTTACAGATTGATTAATCATAAATAGTGTTTTTGTCAGATGACTAAATGTTTTTTTTATTTTTTATTATTTCGTCTTTTTTATAGAAATTGGCCAAAACTACCAGTGCAAACTAAATAACTGTCTCTCTTTACTGAAAATACAGGCTGGTATTGTTCCAATCTTTTATTTATAACTAAAAGAAAAGATAATAACAGCATTTCACATTTTCTTATGAAATAAATATTAAAAACAAAACTATGTAGTTCAAAATTGAGAAACACCGAAACTAACAAAATAATTACAATAGGCATTATGTAATTAGGAAAAACTTGTGTTCCTGAGGGGAAAGCAAAAAATATGTACATTTGAAGCATCATTAATTTGGCAAACTTTGTTAATTGGCTGCATATGAAAATTATAATTATTCCTAATATTAAGGCTCTTTAAATGTCTTGGATTTACTTACTGACATTAACTGCAGGCAAGCAAAAATAGTATTACAAGCACATATATTACACAAGATACTATTCATGTATAAAAAGAATGAGATAAGAACAATTGTTTAAAAGATCAAGTTTTAAAAAATCATGTTATTAGTCCATCTGTCTTTAAAAATGCATTGATTGTTCAATATCTATTTTTAAGGAATATGACTTTCTTCTACTGAAACACAAGGATATATGTAGAAGAATTTCTGTGCTGCTGTTTTCCATACAACTAAAGGATATAGTAACCATGGGACACCAAGCTCATGTCAAAAAGGACAAATAAATGCACCATAAAAATGACTTGTGCCCAATAGTCTGTGATTTTTTTTTTTTTTTTTTTTACAAGAATGTGGCAGCTGCGGAAGATATGAAGGATATTTACATGCTACAAATTATTTATTTTTTCACTTTCTCTTTATATCCATTGATTACCATACATTAGCATTCCAGTCACCTGTATGGACTTGAACATGCTTCTTTTTTTTTTTTCTTTTTTTTTTAAATCACATAAGATTTAAAATTTCTCTTTGGTGCTTTTACTATCATCGGTTATTTGCTATATCCAATGTCCTGTGGCTTCACTACTATCAAACCTGGCAACTGTGTAACTTGATGCACCATAGGGACATTATCTTTTTTTTTTTTTTTTTTTTTTGAGGAAAAAGAGCAGCTTTGAAGTTTACCAACATATAAAATGTCCTTCTGTGTTCGATAGATTAAAGAAAGTCATATGGGCTCACAGTGACCGTTATAAGTAAATGAGTATTCATGAGTATCATTTTCTTTTTTGGGTGAATTATTCTTCCTGTTTACCCCACATGCTCAGCAAAACTCAGTTCGGTCATCAGCTAAAATAATCCCTAAAGAACATGACACAGGTTTTATGAACAAAGCATCTCTTGCACCATGTCTAATCAGTATGCACTAACACACACGATTCCTCCCTACAGTCGGTGCTTTCACAATAAGCACCTGTCACATCAGCATGTTGAAATGGTTCACTGATCCATGAAAGAAAGGAAAAAGACAGTGTGTGCAGTCTCTCTGACACTGATGACCTTTAACCATATCACTAGGTATATAGATATAGATAGAGACCTCCATTTATCTACATTATCAATAACGTAAACTGCCCCTTACATCATGAGCGCTCTCATATTGAAGATGGGACATTTGATTTGCATGGAGTTTTGAAGGGCATGCATGTATGAGAGTATCTTGAACAAAAGAATCAGTCTGGTAGCTAACGTGGGTCGTACATGTTAGCCAGTTTTTTAAAACGTGGTCCCCAGTCATTGAGGTAGTCATAGTCCTGGTCACATCTGGGGAAAAGGGGGGGGGGGGGGGGGGCCCCCATGGAAGCAGCGATAGAGCTAAGACTGCCTGCTACCGACCCATCGCCCTCATAATCATAGATCAGAGCTGTATCGTATGGTGGGACGTTCGGGTCATTGTCAGCAGCGTCCAGGCCCTGTTGGGGTGAAGCAGAAAAAGTGAAAATTATGAAAAAGAGCATTTGATTTTCATTGTTCATTGCAAAGCAAATTTAGTTTTTCATCAGAATTTCAGAGAATGTGTACATTCATCTTCATTCAATTTTAATGGTCAAATAAAGTTTTACATTTCCCATTAATGTAATTAAATAATTTTACTATGTTTTTTTTTTAAGTACTTCAAAATACTAAAATTAATACTTGACTTAAATAACATCAGAATTTACTGATTTAGCTATTCAATTTGTAAATATAAATTCCAAACTTTGACAGAGTTAAAATCGCACAATGAGGATTAGTAATGATAACTAAAACTTTTAGCAATTATTATTACATATTTAGGACTGCGAATAGTAGATGAAGATACTGGAATATACTTGTGGTGGTCTCCCAAATTTCTAGAGTGGTGACCTTGGTACTTTAAGAAAATATTATTTCTTTAAAAAAAATCAACTAACCTTTTCTAAGTAAATGTTAAGGAAATTTACTGAAATTACCCACAAGTATTCCAGAATGAATCTTATTTCCTATAAAAGAAACCTCACTTACAACATTGATGAAATCTTCTATGTCGGTCGGGTCTCCTGGGGGTTTGCGTGGATATGTAGGAGAAGGCAGGTTATGAGGTGCATCTTTCCTTAGAGGCTGTTTTCCTCTGGGCAGGCTGCAGTCTTGTGGAAAAAATGAGGCTGGGGCAGGGACCATGTCACTTGGGTTCCTCAGAAAATCAATATTAAATGCATCCTATTGGACAGAAACAGCTTTAGGTATTTCAGGAAGTTTACCATTTCACCTCAAAGCAGATATAAATCCAACATCCAAAACACCATGATTTTGCAAGCATTTAGTGTGGGACAGGAGGCCCTATACATCTGTCCAGTCTATCAGGCTGCTGTAGGATCCATGTGTCATATGAGGAAAATCCCCAGGATAAATCAAAGTCTGCGACTCAGACAGGAGCTATGTTCAATGCTCATCCCATGATGAATGGAACACCGCTGCTTACTGCATTTGAGCTCACCACACCATGTAGGCATATCATTTAGAGAGTAGTTTCAACTTATCTGAAAAAAGTAAATCCAGTGGTGTGTAAAATATCTTTGGTGTGACAAATGTAGTAGGTCACATGAGTATTCTACAGTGTATATACGGAATTTATGCATTCTGTGCAAAGTAAATGTACTGTATACTGCAGAAATTGTAGTATGTTTCATCTTGCACTCTCCACACCTGCTCTTATCTATGGTATTGCATGGTCTTTGCATAATATATATTTTAAATATTCACGTTCTTAAAATTACTAGGTTAAAATACACTGTATCCTCATGTAAAATGTATTAAATGTTGTGTCATTGCTCTCACTTCATCCTCTTCTCCTCCTCCCTGCTCATCATAGTGAAAGACATTGTCTCGGATGTCATCGTCAGACACTCCGACCAGCAGACCTCCTTCTTTTCTAATGTTCTGCCTTGTGCAGCCCTTCACCGCCACAGCAAGAACAAGCAGTACTGAAAACACAAAAACAAGCTTTATTATGATGAATTTCAAGTATATCTACCACCAACATACTACAGCTTCTGCATATGCACTTAGATATAGCATAAAATAGTTAAATATAGTATATAGATATAGTGTTTACTTACACAACAGAAGAGCAATGCATCCCATAATAATCATAAGGGCAATGAAACTTATTCCCATTTTGGTTTCAAAGATGGCTGCGGTGTAGCTCTTGCAGTCACCGAAACTGTCACAGGGGCACACAGTCACGTTGACCAGAGCATTAGAGGAAAGGGAAGGAGAGCCAGAGTCTGATGCGACCACAGGAATAGAGAATTCCCCTTTCTCTATGTCTATCAGTGGCTGGAGAACCGCATGAGTCTCTGGTAACGTACATGTAAAGAGACAGAAGAGTCTTAGCAGAGGTAGCCAACCCTACTAAGTCTCTAAAGCAGGGATCGCCAACCCTGCTCTTGGAGGTCTGCCTATCCTCCTGAAGACTTCATCCAATCTTGTTCCAACACACCTGCCTGTTATTTTCAAGTAATCCTGAACACCTTTATTAACTAAAGATATTTTTGATTATGGATGAAGCTAAACTCTGCAGGATGGTAGCCTTCAAGGAGCCGGGTGGGCTACCCTTGCTCTAAAGCAGGGGTTCTCAACTCTGGTTCTTGAGGTCCACTTTCCTGCAAAGTTTTATTCCAACTCTATTCAAATAAATCTCAACAAGCCAATCAAGGTCTTTAGGATTGTTAGAAAGCTACAGTGGTGGCCAAAATTATTAGAACACTAGTATTTTCACCAGCTAAAAAATGGTTTTAAGTCAGTCATTTCTATCTTTTGCTGTAGTGTGTCAATAGGAAATATCAGTTTTCATTTCCAAACGTTCATTTTGCCATTGATTGTAATAATCCAGTGAGATTTTTGTTTGCACAAGGAGTCTGACAGCAGCCAGTGCTCCACAGAGAGATCTGATCTAATCATCATCCAGTCTGTCTGGAATGACATGAAGAAACAGAACAAACTGAGACGGACTCGATCCAGAAGAACTGTGGCAATGTCTCCAAGATGCTTCAAGAGACCTACCTGCAAAAACTATGCGCAAGTGCACCGAGGGCAACTGCTTTAAAAGCAAAGGATGGTCACACCAAATGTTTATTTAATTTAGTTAAGAGAAGTCAATTGATAAAGAAAATCTATTTATGACATTATTTTTGACAGCATCCTCATTTTACAGCATTTTTACAACTCACCCGCCTTTCTAGTAATCCTGAAGACTTTGATAAACTTGCTCAGGTGTGTTTGATTAAGGTTTTCACTTAAGTATGATGTACAATTAATTCCTTAAGTCTTCTTAACTTCCTTGATCAGCAAGATTTCTTGTTTCTAGCTTCAACAAGTAGGTTAGACCAATAAAAATCATCTAGTCAAGTAACAACCCAGCATAAACCAGTCTGATTCTGCACTTGGCTTCTTAACTAGCTTGATTATCCAAGACTTGACTGACCAGTTCCACCTTGAAAAACCATGCTGGTTAACTGGCTTCACCAGCTAACTATGGCTATGCTGGTGCATCAGGTGTACCTGCACCAAACCAGCACCCATGGATTTTCATACTAATTTAAGATGGTTTTCAGCTGGGTACAAATATATAAAAATTAATGCATGTCTATGTTAATGTTTTACCATTAAGAGTTATGATGGTCCAGTTGGCAGCCACATTTTGATCAGCAATGTAAAAAGTGAAGGGGTCAGCTTGAGGGGACATGTCCTCATCCACAGCACTAAGCAGAAGTCCCAGTTTATCTCTGTCCCTGTCACTGCACACAGTCCCACTCAAGGGTATGAGCACTGGTGGGTAATCATTGGTCTCCCACAGATTGACCTCCATTGTAGCTGTTGCAGAGATTCCGCCAGCATCTGGAAAGTGAGTTATCATATGAATGATTACCATTTTTATTCAAACAAAGGCACACTTGTTATTTTGTGACAGTATAGTCACAGTAACAATTGTTTTATTCTGCTGTTATTATTTTGGTTTTTAGGTCTGAGGTGCTCACCCTGATCTATGACTTTCACAATTGCAGAGTAAATGTTGTTCCTGACGTGGGGAGACCGGATATTGAAGGATCTCCTGGCTGTGATTTGTCCAGTTCCATGGTTAATAGCAAGCCAATTCTCAGGATCCTGAATGATTTCAAACCTGAACAAAAATTCACAATTCTAAGTAGGTCTGTACACACAAAGTTTAGATCATACAGTACATTAGAATTAATGTATGTAAGCTTTCCTTTTTGAAAATGAAGAGCTTATTACAGAATTAATACACTTTAAAATATAAGTGTGATATGAATGGAATGCACTTACGATTAAACAAAAAATGTTTTTATAGTTTAAATGTATCCCTTTCAGACCTATTTTTTCATTGAACAATTTTTTTATCCACTTGTTATTTGCTCTTCTCCAATATAGTCTAAAAAACAAGATTTGTGCTAAATCTTTTTTTAAAGATTTTTGTTTTTTTTTTTTTTTTTTTTTTTTTTTTGTATGTTACACAGGGGGCCAGGAGTGAAGCAACATAAAAATCCTCATATTTTAACCATACTTATGAAGTAGAGTTTGTGTACTAGAGTTGAACTAGTCTTTAAGATTTTGAAAAGAACACATCCTGTAAGAATGAACAATGCAATAAGAATGTAGAAAATAGGTAAGATGATAAGAAGTCGCAGAAAAGCTTGTTTGATCCCTTTTGATGGTTGAAGTGGGTCAATCTGAGTATATCTGTATATGTCTTGTGTGTATGTGAAAGTGTTTGTGTACTTGCTGGTTGTTTTGATGAATAGATGATTGTGTGCATTATATCATCAAGTCATCAGTGTGTGTGGAGGGGATGTGAGGCCCTGTCCACACGAACGCGGTTATTTTTAAAACCGTAGCTTTTTACACGCGGTTAGGCCGTTCGTCCACACGCAGGTCACTGAAACTGAACATTTTTGAAAACGCCTGCCAGGGTGAAGATTTTCAAAAACTCCGGTTGCAGTGTTATCCTGTAGACAGCAAAACCAGAGTTCTTGCTTGTGACGTCGGCGCCTGTGCTGTTATCTCCGCCTACTGGAGACTTTTTCTTGGCTAACATGGCTTTACGGTTGAGATTATATCGCCACCTGTTGGTTTGGCATGCTCTTGACAGTGCTTCATAGCATGCGTTTGCGTTTTCATGTGGAGATTTTTTTTTTAAATGGAAGAAGGAAAAATACCCATGTACGTGTGGACATGGCCTCTGAGAGTGCGTGTTGCTGTGTATTCATTGATCTCATATCCACTATGGCTGTTTCTCAGTAAAACCAATGAAAGTGACAGTGACAGGCTATGGTCACTTTGAAGATATAAATGAAATCCATATTAATAATATTTCATTAATTAACATAAATTTTAGAATTTGTGGCTCTGTGTTTTAGATTTGAAATACTTCCACAAATTTCTCAACCTGTCATACAACTAATTCATGAGGTTCTTGCTGAAATCTTTCAAGACCTGATGTCCATTGTGATGGACATAATTATTATTTTTTTTAAATCCTGTGTTCTGCAACTCTGAAAGATCTTCAAAATAACTTTCAATATTATCACTTGATAGTCTTAATTTTATAATAGGTGCAAGTTGATACCATGAACATAAATCTGTATATAAAAGGTAAAAATTGGGCTTCCTCCTCTTCCTGTCTTGTTGGTTAGTCATGCCTGTCTTTGTGAAACCTGTAGCTCAATCAGATTAAGTTAGGAGTCATATCTTCATTGTGATTGGTTGACCAGGGACCAATCAGTGACCAGGCTTTACTCATATTATAAAAACATAAAATATTATTGGTTTAAACAAAAATGTATGTGATGTCCATTACAATGGACACAGGGTCTGAAGGGGTTATATTAATTAAATTTAAGAGTACTTTTGGTCCACTAAAGCAGGACGAGCAATTTCTGATTGAAAAGTCTACATCAATTGTTTTTGTTAAATATACTTTAATGTGTTTTTAATACATTTAATGTCTATTTAATGTATACTAAAATATGCTTTAATGTAATTTCTATTAAAACTTATGAATTTATTCTTAATTACACATCTGTAATTACAAATGTATTTAAAATATATTAAATGGGTTACACTTTATTTTAAGGTGTCCTTGTTACACTGTAATTATGCATTTAAGTACTGAGTAATATTAATTAACTACATGTACTTGCTATATGTTAGGGATAGGATTAGGGTTTGGCTTAAGGTTATTTACATGTAATTATGCATAATTAATTGTTATTATAATAGTAAGTACGTGTAACAAGGACACCTTAAAATAAAGTGTTACCATTAACTGTAAACGTAATATCAAATGTCACACTACAGTTAAACTTATTTTACATGTGCTTTAGTTTGTTAGTCAACACATAAAATGATGTACATATTTAAAGCATGACAAAAGATTATTAAAAAATAATTTAAGATGTATTTGTACAACTTTTAATTTGACATTATTACAAAGTGCACTTTTTACACTTATGTACACTTAAGTGTACTGATTCATGTTTTGAGTTAATAACATTCTTATCAATCAATCAATCCTTTTTTTAGGATTTCATGGGTAGGTTATGGTCAAGCTTTTGGACAGGGTTTTGCACATGATTGCTTGATAAGAATGCTGTTCAAGGACTAACAAAGGATGTTGATCCAAGAACATCTCCTACATGGCTTCATTGTGCTGTCCAGTATAAAATTGTGTGTGGAATGATGGTACAGATAAGTGAGCCTCACCTTAGCTTGGAATTATCTGGATCATGAGCAATATCTGAGACCAGGACAGTCCCGGGAACAGTGGACTCTGCAACAGTCACTTTAATGGGGTTTTTATAGAAGACTGGGGCCTCGTTTTCATTCATCACTCTGACGGTGACTGTAGCACTGTGTATTTGCTCGTATGGTGCTTTAAGCCTGACTTCATTCTCTGCTTTGACAATGAGCTGGTACTCTGCCTGGGATTCATAGTCTAGTGTCTGCAAGAGAGTAGAGACGTTGTATTTGAAATGTAGTGTACAAATAATAAGAAACACAATCACAAGCTTGGTTTGCCAGCTGAAAATGGCCAGTAACTGATTTTGGTAGTCCCATGGCCGCAGTCTTTAATTTACCACATTTGTGGCAGTAATCTCACCTTAACCACATAAATGATGCCTTGGTTGGAAACTGGGTCTGTGCGGATGGCAAAGTGCCCTGAAGGATTTACGATGGTGTACTTAATCCTCCAGTTATCTCCACCTTTCTGGTCCTTATCTGTTGCATTGACCCTGCCCAACTCCGCAATGTACTTGTTTTCCATTGCATTCATGATGTACTGCAGTAACAGAATTGGATCAAGAGCTCAGAAAACAATAATCAAGTGAACATCACAGACTGTGCATGTTTTCAGTTGTTTGTTTTTTACATACTGTGGTAGGATGGAATTTCGGAGCATGGTTGTTAATGTCAGAGATGTGAATGATGGCACGACCGGTGGAGGTTAGGCCCACTCCAGACATGTCAGCCACCTGCAGAGTCAGCCTAAAGGACTGCACCACCTGACAACACATCAGAGCATGTTACTACTTTCTTTGTTCAGACTTTGAAATCAGTATTTTTATGTCTATGCTGTTTATTTAAGACATTTTAGAGGGAAATAACCTACATCTCTGTCTAGTCCCACATCTCGAGTGTAGATGACTCCAGTTTTGTTATTAATGCCAAACATGGTCTTGTTAATGCTGTGGGGAGGGAAACTATCTTGTCCAATGATGAAGTAGCTCAGAGCTGCGTTTTCTGTCAGTGGATCATCAGAATCTATCGCTGTAACCTGCATCACTGAAGTTCCTGATGACCGAGAACCACACAAAAAGTTTGTTATGTTTATGCATGTGTACGCTGACTGCCTGACTTAAGGAGATAGTTCACTCAAAAATCAAAATTCTGTACTCTCCCTCACATGTCTGTAGAATATGAAAGAAGATGTTTAACAGAACTGCCATGCAATGAAAGTGGATGGTGACCCTGACTGCCAAGTTCCAAAAAGGGCAAAGGTACTACATAATGTACTATAAAAGTGATCTGTATGACTTGTGTAATATTCCAAGTCTTCTAATTCAATGTGATAGCTTTGTGTGAGAAAAAGAACAAAATCTTGTTACTTAAAAAAATAGTCATGTCCTCTTGGTGAGATCATGAGACATTTATTATATGCAAGAATGTCTTTGTTTGCTTACAACCAGAAATACAGTGCACTCGACACCAAATAACAAGGCATTGTGCATAAACTTCATTGGGTCGTGCATGTATTTTGAACATGCAATGTGGAACATAGAATAGAACAGCCTAGACATTTTGCTAAATAACTTAATTTGAGGAGAGAAAATCATACATGATTCGATGGAAATTAAGTTGATGATATAATTTTCGTTTCTTGGATGAACTATTCATTGCATTGATGTGATAGTGTTTTCTTTTTTTAATATAACATGTTTATTTTATTTCTTAAAATAAGTTTTGAAATGCTGTTGTGCATATCTTACCTGGAACAGAGAATTCAGGAATAGTGCCGTTGAACTCCTTCTGGGTAAATTCAGGCCTGTGGTCATTCTGATCTAGAACGTAGATTTCAATGGTGCTGGGACTTTCCAGTCTCTCTCCACTTGGGGACAGTGCAAAAGCTTTGAGCTGAGGATATTTTACTCATAAGTTATTCAGCAATACCACATAATTAATCAAGCTTCGCGTTAGTCTCTTATCTGTGACCTGTACTGTGGGGCTCATAAATCAATTTAAATCAGGATAAAACAGTATGAGAATTGTGAATAATTCAACAGAAAGAAATTTCATGATGTAAATGAGTAAAAAATATTTAAATATCAAGTAATGGATATTAATATGCACTATTTCTTGATCACAGTTATTTAATTTGGAACAAAAAATGCAAATAGAAGCTTTCCACTGACTTTTGCTTCCCTCTGTACATGACTTCATTATAAAAACACAATTTCAACAAACATGTTTACCTTAAAACTCTTGTGTTTTTCCCTGTCCAGTGGCATTTTGCTCTTGATCCATCCTGTTTTTTCATCAATTTCAAAGAGGCCTTTGGGGTCCTGGTCAACCCCGGGTCCCTCCAGCATGTATATCACGTCCCCGGTGAAAACCTTGTCTGATTTGATCTGTGAGAGATCGGACATGGAACATGTTACAGCTGTATGTTAAACAGCTTATCTACTCACAGAGTGTGAGGATATGTTTCATGTTTTACCAGATATTTACCATGTGTGTGTTACACACAGGGCCTTGCTAATTCTTTTATTTTGCTGTATTGCATATATTTTAAAAATGTTGTTCTTTGTGATATTTTTGTCGATGTTCTAAACCAGAATAATATGACTCTCATAAAAGTTCAAATTATATCATTGGATAGTTATATTAATAAAAAATGCCTCTAGCTTCAATAAGTATGATTTAGTGAAATGTCTTTCTTTTTCAGATCTATATTGAACAACTAATAGTGGGCTGTTTGTTTACCTGGACCAGATCTTCAGGGACCTGCTTGCTGTTTTCTGATACTCGGATTGGTGGAATGATCCAGTCTCTCTTGACCCTGACCTGTGGACCTGCACTCCTGTGTCTCCATGGGTGCAGCACAGCTGTGTTCAGATCGCTCTGTGTTACCTGACCACTGCTGCTGACCTGCAACAAAACACATGGAGCAGTACTGAATCTGGATGCTCTTCAGTCACATGCACACAATCCACTGCAGTCTTTCTACATCTGAATCATTTATGTGCCACTAATGTCAATAAACTGCCAAAATAATGCCCCTGCTGGCTGATGTCATTAAAAAGAAATCTTTCTCCATTAAGGACTCAAAAGTACCTTTGCATTCTGACTTAAGTATTTTTCAAGCCAGTGTTTTTTATACATTCGTTTATACATTAATCATTAAATTGTGCATTTTAATTTTATTTAATTCAGCATTCCCTTGTGGAAAAGAAGTGCTTAATTGTATTGAATGTGCACTTCTAACTTATTTTATATTTAATATATGGAATATTTCCACAAAACTGTACTTTTAGGTATTATAATACTAATAAAATAAAAGGCCACTTAAGTGTGCTTAATAAGAGTACATTTTCATTTCACACTTACACTTAAGAAGTAGGCCTACACTTATTTTGATGTGTTGACATGTAAAATACTGTACTTTTAACTGTAGTGTATTAATATTACACTTAAAGTTAAAATATTTTTAATGTCATTACAAATATGTATTAAAACCATGACATACCATTCTTAATAGAAATGATGAAATTACAGTACATATGCAGATGTACTTAAGTCTTACTTGAGTGGGTCAAAAAAGCACTTGTAAGTACAAACCCGATTCCAAAAAAGTTGGGACACTGTACAAATTGTGAATAAAAACAGAATGCAATGATGTGGAAATTTCAAATTTCAATATTTTATTCAGAAAACAATATAGATGACATATCAAATGTTTAAACACAGAAAATGTATCATTTTAAGGGAAAAATAAGTTGATTTTAAATTTCATGGCATCAACACTTCTCAAAAAAGTTGGGACAAGGCCATGTTTACCACTGTGTGGCATCCCCTCTTCTTTTTATAACAGTCTGCAAACGTCTGGGGACTGAGGAGACAAGTTGCTCAAGTTTAGGAATAGGAATGTTGTCCCATTCTTGTCTAATATAGGCTTCTAGTTGCTCAACTCTTAGGTCTTCTTGGCGCATATTCCTCTTTATGATGCGCCAAATGTTTTCTATGGGTGAAAGGTCTGGACTGCAGGCTGGCCATTTCAGTACCCGGATCCTCTTTCTACGCAGCCATGATGTTGTAATTGATGCAGTATGTGGTCTGGCATTGTCATGTTGGAAAATGCAAGGTCTTCCCTGAAAGAGACGACGTCTGGATGGGAGCATATGTTGTTCTAGAACTTGGATATACCTTTCAGCATTGATGGTGCCTTTCCAGATGTGTAAGCTGCCCATGCCACACGCACTCATGCAACCCATACCATCAGAGATGCAGGCTTCTGAAATGAGCGCTGATAACAACTTGGGTTTTTGGTTTTTTTTGTCCTTGTCCTCTTTAGTCCGGATGACATGGCGTACCAGTTTTCCAAAAAGAACTTCAAATTTTGATTCGTCTGACCACAGAACAGTTTTCCACTTTGCCACAGTCCATTTTAAATGAGCCTTGGCCCAGAGAAAACGCCTGCGCTTCTGGATCATGTTTAGATATGGCTTCTTTTTTGACCTATAGAGTTTTAGCCGGCAACGGCGAATGGCACGGTGGATTGTGTTCACCGACAATGTTTTCTGGAAGTATTCCTGAGCCCATGTTGTGATTTCCATTACAGTAGCATTCCTGTATGTGATGCAGTACCATCTAAGGGCCCGAAGATCACGGGAATCCAGTATGGTTTTCCGGCCTTGACCCTTAGGCACAGAGATTGTTCCAGATTCTCTGAATCTCTGGATGATATTATGCACTGTAGATGATGATAACTTCAAACTTCAATTTTTCTCTGAGAAACTCCTTTCTGATATTGCTCCACTATTTTTCGCCACAGCATTGGGGGAATTGGTGATCCTCTGCCCATCTTGACTTCTGAGAGACACTGCCACTCTGAAAGGCTCTTTTTATACCCAATCATGTGGCCAATTGACCTAATAAGTTGCAAATTGGTCCTCCAGCTGTTCCTTATATGCACATTTAACTTTTCCGGCCTCTTATTGCTACCTGTCCCAACTTTTTTGGAATGTGTAGCTCTCATGAAATCCAAAATGAGCCAATATTTGGCATGACATTTCAAAATGTCTCACTTTCAACATTTGATATGTTATCTATATTCTATTGTGAATAAAATATAAGTTTATGAGATTTGTAAATTATTCCATTCCTTTTTTACTCACAATTTGTACAGTGTCCCAACTTTTTTGGAATTGGGTTTGTACAACTAATTGTATTTTATGTCAATTTAAACTATAATACATTTTAATTTAAAATTCAATTAACATGCAATTAAGAGTCTGAAAACATTACATTCAGTTTGCACTTAAGTATATTCTTTCAAAGTGAACTATTTGCACACTTTTAAGAAAAAGTATGATAAAGTGACACAAAGGTTGTCATTTTCACAATCTCACAAACCTGCACTTCTATCACAAACCACTAGAGGGTTACTGCAGAAAATCCTGTATTAGACAACCAAATTAATTTGGATTGCATTAAAATCCTTGATTGTTCTTGATTGAAAATCCATATGTTAATACTAGTTTGTCATTTTATTGTCGGGCTGCAGTTTTGACTCTTGTTCCAGATTCAAAGTGCTTCCACAAAGTGGCGACTCCAAAATGCAATCCAAAGTGCTTTGAAGGCCTGTGGGGGTGGAGTGAACCTAACTTACATTTCTTGTTTCTCTCGCCCCTCTTTTTGCATTGACAAACATATACAAGACGTGTGCACACACACACACACACACACACACACACACTCATGCAGCTGTTTAGCAAGAGAACAGGCTCAGTTTTCAACATCAAAGGTCTGTCACTCTGAAACACACTCTTTTTTGCCTGCACCTGACTGAGGTCAGAGGTTAGAGGTCAGCTGCTAAATGTGCTTTAGTGACAAAATTCCACACACAGTGACAGAATTCTCACATACACTGACACGATGTGTGTCAAACTGAAAAATTCTCAATATGGACCAAGACTGATTTATGAAACTACAAGAACTATGTAACTGTAGTTGTTTGCCAAAGATGAATGTAGGAAGAATTAACATTGCGTAAATGGTTTTGAGTAATAAATTGCTGTGCTATCAGGGTCTAAAATGAACTGTTTACCATACCTGTCACTGGTGAGTAAATTGAAATTGAAATTCGCCAGCCATAAATACTTCTATTAATACTACATCTATGAAACTATATTTATTATAATACTGTATATAGGATACCCTTGAAGAAAAGAAGGGCGCTTAATTGTATTGACAGTGCACTTGTAGTAATGTAAAAATGTCAAAAGTTTTCAGAGTACATTATAAATCATGTTTTAATAATCTTTCGTTTTGATGTGTTGATGACATGTGAACTTGATAATAATTTGAACTTATTCAATATTACATTTAAGTTCATATTATTTTAAAAGTACTTCATCATTACAATTCTGTGATTATAAATATAATTAAATATATGATATGCATATTTTAAGTAGAAATTACATTAAAGTATATTTTAGTTTACCATAAATGCTTATCAGTTTAACCATATTTCAAAGACAATATAAATAATTGTACAAATTTAACAATATAATTAAGATATAGTTAAGTGGGTCAAAAAAGCACTCTAAAGTTCAACTAACTGCATGTAATATAAATTTAAACTATAATAAATTTTAATTTAATTGCAATTAACGTGATTAAGTGTTTTAAAACATTACATTCAGTTTTCACTTAAGTATATTCTTTTGAAGTATATTATTTCCATAAGCAGTCGTTTTAAAAGTATGCTAAGTTTACTTCTTTTCATCAAGGGTATTTGGTTTCAAATGGTTTATTTAGCGGCTTTACTTTGCAGCAAACATGTCATTATGTCACTTTCAACATGCACATGTTGACATTTTTATTTTCACAAAAAAAAAAGAAAGGAAAAAAAATCACATTGTGGTTTTGTTCCTCAAATGTATTTGTTTGTTTATTTATTTTAATAATAAAAAAGTTGGATAATGTCCAAACTATCATTTTTACATTCTGAAGTATTATGATGCAATTCCTTAAAAAAAAAAAATATTAATAAAAAAAACTTGTAAACTGGCCAGTACTCACCGAATATTAAATATGCATTTGACGCTCTGTAAGTGTTCATTTTGGACCCTGTATGACAAATTACTAAGACTATGACTAAGAACATCTCATTTAAGAATGCAACAATAATTCATAACCATATAAAAATCTTAAATAGCAGCAATGGCTGTCATAGTTCTTTGATTTCCTCATGGGCGCAGCGGTGGAGCTGTTTCCTGATGGCACGCCTCTGAGCAGCCCATGCAGAATGCTGGACATCACAGGCATGCACCAGAGCCTGTTAGAGCACACTAATCTTAGAGCAGCCTGAATTCTCTATTCTGCTAGTGTAGTACTACATTAGACTCAGTATAAGTTGTTTACTCTTGTATTTCAGAACTCAGTTTCCAAACCACTTTTACATGTTTTGACTATTTGAACAGTCTCTGAACACACACAGACAAATAAACATGCAAATATTTGCATCGAAAGACAAGTTTAGGTGAATTCAGTTTGGTTCAAAGTAGCGATAGATCTGTATTGTTCAATCTGGTAACCGATATTTTGCTATTTTGAGACTATCGGCATCAATACCTTAACAAAAGTGGCCATTTCAACTAGTGTCACCTCCAAAAATTACTGTCAGCCCTTTCTACTTTTTCTGTTTTCAGATATTTTGTTTGTGAATTTTGCGTACATATCCTAAAATAATTTTCATTTATTTGATGCATTATTGTGTATATTTAATTGTCATCATTTCTATTACATATTGACATATAACATAATATCAACCAGCAGAAATCTGGATACTCATGGCGCGTTGGATATTTGAGTTCCAGTTGACCGGGTTGTTGGGATTCAGTCCTCCAGATCAAAGTCTGTTGGTGGGAAGTCAGTTTTCTGGGTGGCATTTATAGGAGGTCTATTGATGTCTGTAACAGAGCTGCAGATTTGGTTACTTCTCTTATCATTTACCCATGCAGCTTTTATGTGTGTCTGCTAATGTACTTCCTCACCTCATTTAGGACATGCATGAATGCTTTTTAGTCTGCGCATTCCTATCTGAACTTCCTAGACTGTCCACCTGGAGAGAGTTAACATTTGTTTCCACTACATAGAGAAGCAATGAGATTAAATTAAATGGAGAGTAAATGGACACTGCTTTCTCCTAATCTCACATCTCTCTCTCTCTCAACAATGTTCAAAAAACTGTTCAGATTTGACCAAATACTGAAGGCTGCGAATCAAGTCTTGAATGCTTGAATGAGACTCAAGTGAGATCTCCATGATCTCCCCTGAGCAATGTGAGCTGTATGTGAAAACATTTGCTCAAGGGAAGCACTAATCTATCACAGGGCTGAAAATACCCTACTGTCTGAACCATATACTAATACCCCCAGAGACGGCAGGTGCCATCCGCAGACTTTGTGGCAACCTCACTTTCAGTTATCCTACAGCCTACACTTATTTCATGATAGTCTTTTGAAGGGTCAGAGAAAGTGTAATCTTTTGGGGTCTTTTAGTACTCTGGGGAAGAAGAAAAAAATTCACAGTTGTTGCTTTCTGTGTCACATTTAACCCAGTTTAGCTCTGCTTTTACCAGAGTAAGACATTCCTAAAGCTCCACACACATATGGCAGTGCCAGCTGGTCTGAACCATGGCACTGATGGTGCAGGCGTGACTAACAGAATGAGATATGCTACATTTCTGAGGAGGAGAAAGAACTAAGTGAGTGTGGAACACATTAGGCCTACGCATGTGTGTCCAACAGAGTTTTGAACTAGTTTTAGTGTTTTTTTTTGTCTAGAAGCCTAAATTCTAACAAAAACTATTTATAAAAATTAAATAAATAAATAAAATAAAAAGACTTGGCTACTTAGAGACAAAATTAGCAGTTTGTGGATAAAAACCTGCGTGTATATATTAACCTCATAATTCTTGGATGAATGGTATGATTAGATCCCAAATTTAGTTTATCTTGGGTAACTGGTGTGGGCATGTGACTTTGTACATGTGTGATCCTGTGTGTGTGAGAGACAGTATAGCATGACAGAATGCAGAGCTGGATGAGAGGTTGGAGGAGTCACACAGATGGTCACGTTCTGTCATGTCATTCCTCACTAGATCTAGTAAGTGCCTTGTGTCCAAGGTCATCTCCTTCTTTCTTTCTAATCTAAAATATACTTTAATGTCATTTCTACTGAAACTTATACGCCATGTATTTAAATATATTTGTAATTAAACATTTGTAATGATGAAGTTGCAATTTAGTACATTTTAAATATATTTACTTTAAATGCAATTTGAAATAACACACTACAGTTAAAATTAATTTAGTACAAGTGCATGTTTAGCATGTTAGTCAACTCATCGAAATAAGTGTACTTCTTTAAACCATGATAAAAGATGATTAAAACAATTATTTAAAATGTACTTAAAAGTGAAACTTTTAATTTGACATTATAAAAAATTGCACTACTTAAAAGTGTAACACTTTAATGGTCTTTTATTTCATTTCATTCTATTATCTGCAAGTACATTTAAAAAAATATATATACTTTTAAGATAAAATTAAAGTACACTACAAGGGAACATTCAATACAATTTCTTTCTTTCTTTCTTTCTTCTTTTCTTTCTTTCTTTCTTTCTTTCTTTCAACTGATCTGCTATCAGCCAGGCACATGTCAGTGATGGAATCTTCATAACCAGGCCATGCTGTCATGTCACACTAATTTAAACAGGCAGTGACAATTATAATGTTCAATTATCACTGTCCAGTTTTGGTTTCCTTATCTAGGATTAAGGTTAACAGGGAAGGCACAGCAGTAGACATAGATTTTCACTATTAACTGGTATCAGAATGTCTGGGACTAAAAGAAACCCAAAGTTGCCAGTTAGACTGACTATTCACCAGCTCGGCTAGTGCATGAACTCAACACTGGCTGCTTTATTAACAATTTTTTTTCGCTCATTGCATGGCCAGGGAGTGTTGTCCTCTTATTTCCGCAGCCAAGATTACCATGTGAGACAAATGGGGTTGAGTCTACATCTGGGAACAGCTGCACACAGTCATATCAAGACCACACCACCAGAGACAAGTGTGAATCTCAATGCACCCCACTATACTCTCAGTGAGGCATAAGCCTCTCCTGGGATATGAGCTTTGGGAATTCCTAGCACTCCCTGCCTGATCACCACAGAATTTTAGCAGATTAAGTTATTTTATGTGGCATACATTCACTTTTTCCAGTGGGTCCAGAGCCACAAAAAGTCATGAATCACCAGCAGCACTGATGAAAAGAATGAAAGAAAACTATCAAGTTATCAGCAAGTCGAGACAATGATTTGGAGGAAACGTACAACACCAACATTAGCATGCACTGGCATTGCATATGCTGATATTTTCTTGCCCCATGATATGTAATGTATTGCACATTCTCTCTGTATTGTTACATCAGTTGAGGAAAGGAAATGCATTAAATGGTCATATGTGACCCTGGACACAGTCTTAAGTTACACAGGGATATTTGTAGCAATAGCCAAAAATACATTGGGTCAAAATTATAGATTTTTCTTTTATGCCAAAAATCATTAGGATATTAAGTAAAGATCATGTTCCATAAATTTCCTACCGTAAATATATCAAAACTTCGTTTTTGATTAGTAATGTGCATTGCTAAGGACTTCACTTGGACAACTTTAAAGGCGATTTTCTCAATATTTAGATTTTTTTGAACCCTCAGATTTTCAAATAGTTGTATCTCGGCCAAATATTGTCCTATCCTAACAAACCATACATCAACGGAAAGCTTATGTATAATCTCATTTTTCTTTTCTAATGCTAATTGCTAGTACTTTGGACAAGGGGTTGGATTAAATCAAAAGGCCAAAGTATCTTCAAACATGAAGCCTAAGTAACTTAGAACAATTGTTCTTGAATTGCCCATAAATAACATGGCGGCCACTAGCAACCTTTCTCCTGTTTATGTATAGCATGATGAAAGCTTGCCCATGAGTGCAACTACAGGACAAATCTCTCATTTTAGAATCTGTGTCCTATTGCAAATCTAAACAGTTCTGATCAGTGATTGTGGCGAATATTTACGGCAGTGTGACTTTGTTTGCATTCTCATTCGTTGTCTTCATGATTACACTAGTGACAGACCAAAGGGGGCCTTGAAACGTAACGTCAAATGAGGTTAAAACCAGCTGCATTTCTCTTCTTAGTTTTCATTAGCTGTCATCATTCAATTTATCTGAAATGACACGTGTTTAGATCATTCATTTCCACCAACAATATAATACAACTGACGGCTGGTAAGTTCAGCCAGTTGAAGACAAAGTTAACAATCAATTACCAAACACTATACCACTAAAGACGATTTTAGCAGATGTGCCCCAAGGTCAAAACTGTAACAACTTCTTAAACACTGAATCTTTAGCCAACAAGATAAACTAACACTAATCGAATTACATAGCATTGCAAATAAATAAAGCACAATGCAAGTCCACAACTGCTTTCCATTGCAATTCTCTATTATGTGTCAGGTTGCTTCTGTACAGCTTAATTAACTGTACAGGCTAATTAATTATATTATTTAGTAAATAATTATGTATTACTGAATGATTCTTGTATTTAAATATTAAATTTGATATCATTTTAAAGTGTTGTCATGCACACACTGAAAAAAATAGTAAATTACACAAAAAAAAACATTCTAATTGAACTAAACGTGACATTTTGAATTAGAACAACTGAAATAGTATTTTCTTTTAAAATGTACTCCAATTATCCTTGTTTTACTTATTTTTTCTTCGAAACTTCAAAAAATGATTTTTTATATATACTATAAAATACCATATTACTCATGGAAAAAATAGTTCTTGAATAGTAACCTCATTGGGCTTATCGCTTTGTATCTTTAACTTAGCCTGGAGTTAAAATCCACAGCATTCACTTAATATATAAAGCTCAACTCACCTGACACACAACGGCCAGCAGTGCACCCAGGACCGTCACTGCCTTCATCATCTGGTTTTTGATCCTTACTGTTCACAATAAACCACGGCCGAACAATAAAACACTAGAGACTTGAACATCAGTGTCCAAGCAAAGTCTGCAACAAGACAGGAACACAGGCGTCTCCAGGCTACTAGAAGCTCTTGTTCCTTGTCTCTCAGTCTGGGCTGTCTGTGCAGGGAGGTTGAGTGACAGCACATGTGTGCAGGGCCGCCTGAAGAGACTGTGATCCCAGCCCCCACAACACTCTCCCATGGCATAGACACACCCCACAACTTCTAGGTTAGAAAATCCACGACCCATTCAGTGAGAATTATATACAGTGGGGCAAAAAAGTATTTAGTCAGCCACCAATTGTGCAAGTTCTCCCACTTAAAAAGATGGAAGAGGCCTGTAATTTTCATCATAGGAATACATCAACTATGAGAGACAAAATGAAAAAAAAATCCAGAAAATCACATTTGTAGGATTTTTAAAGAATTAATTGGTAAATTCCTCAGAAAAATAAGTATTTGGTCACCTACAAAAAAAAGCAAGATTTCTGGCTCTCACAGACATGTAACAACTTCTTTAAGAGGCTCCTATGTCCTCCACTCGTTACCTGTATTAATGGCATCTGTTTGAACTCGTTATCAGTATAAAAGACACCTGTCCACAACCTCAACAGTCACACTCCAAACTCCACCATGGCCAAGACCAAAGAGCTGTCAAAGGAAACCAGAAACAAAATTGTAGACCTGCACCAGGCTGGGAAGACTGAATCTGCAATAGGTAAGCAGCTTGGTGTGAAGAAATCAACTGTGGGAGCAATTATTAGAAAAGGGAAGACATACAAGGTGCATAGTACGGGTCTCCTCGGTATGGTTTTGGGGCTCCACGCTAGATCTCACCCCGTGGGGTCAAAATGATCACAAGAACTGTGAGCTAAAATCCCAGAACCACATGGGGGGACCTTGTGAATGACCTGCAGAGAGCTGGGACAAAAGTAACAAAGGCTAACATCAGTAACACACTGCACCGCCAGGAACTCAAATCCTGCAGTGCCAGACGTGTCCCCCTGCTTAAGCCAGTACATGTCCAGGCCCGTCTGAAGTTTGCTAGAGAGCATTTGGATGATCCAGAAGAGGATTGGGAGAATGTCATATGGTCAGATGAAACCAAAATAGAACTTTTTGGTTAAAAACTCAACTTGTCGTGTTTGGAGGAGAACGAATGCTGAGTTGCACCCAAAGAACACCATACCTACTGTGAAACATCATGCTTTGGGGCTGTTTTTCTGCAAAGGGAACAGGACGACTGATCCGTGTAAACGAAGAATGAATGGGGCCATGTATCGTGAAATTCATTCATTTTGAGTGAAAACCTCCTTCCATCAGCAAGGGCATTGAAGATGAAACGTGGCTGGGTCTTTCAGCATGACAATGATCCCAAACACACCGCCCGGGCAACGAAGGAGTGGCTTCGTAAGAAGCATTTCAAGGTCCTGGAGTGGCCTAGCCCGTCTCCAGATCTCAACCCCATTGAAAATCTTTGGAGGGAGTTGAAAATCGTGTTGCCCAGCGACAGCCCCAAAACATTACTGCTCTAGAGGAGATCTGCATGGAGGAATGGGCCAAAATACCAGCAACAGTGTGTGAAAACCTTGTGAAGACTTACAGAAAACGTTTGACCTCTGTCATTGCCAACAAAGGGTATATAACAAAGTATTGAGATGAAATTTTGTTATTGACCAAATACTTATTTTCCACCATAATTTGCAAATAAATTCTTTAAAAATCCTACAATGTGATTTTCTGGATTTTTTTTTCTCATTTTGTCTCTCATAGTTGAGGTATACCTATGATAAAAATTACAGGCCTCTCTCATCTTTTTAAGTGGGAGAACTTGCACAATTGGTGGCTGACTAAATACTTTTTTTCCCCACTGTACCTCCAATGAAGAGAACATGAAAAATTAAACAAACACAAAGACAAACAGACCACTGAAGAAGGACACATAATATCCATCCTAAATAGTAAACAACATGAGGATTAGCGCTCGAATGATTTTCCTGTGATTTTTTTCTTTTTTTTTGAAATTTGAATTTGTGTCAAGGTGACGCATTACCTGCAGTGAAAAAGTAAACCAACCATGTTATTTATTTAAAGTACCTTTTTATATTCATCTAATTGAAAATCATGATTTGTCTTTATAGTGAGAACAATAAATGAAACACTGACTAACAAAATCTTAGGTGAAATTTGTAATTTTATATTATTGCTTATTTAGCTATTGTTTATGGTGATATTAAGAAATATATCATATTGACCACAGTAAATATCATTTTCAAATACTTTTTGATGGTGACATAACTGAAACTGTAGTTCCCAGCATGCTTTGCATGGTACTTAATAGGGAGAATAAATATAATGGTATACATTGACTTCCATAATATGGAAGGGGAAAAAAAATACTATGGAAGTCAATGGCTACCACCAACAGTTTGGTTACCATCATTCTTCAAAATATCTTCTTTTATGTCCAACAGAAGAAAAAAACTCGTACAGGTTTGGAAAAAGTGGAGGGTGAGTGACAGAATTTTCATTTTTGGGTGAACTATCCCTTTAATTGTATGAATACATTACATTCAATTCATACTTGTAATTTTCAAGTATATTATTTCTGTATAAGAACTTTTTTTATAAACTATGCTAAAGTGTGCTTATTTTTCACAAGAGAGTATATGACACAGTGGTGAGGTTGAAAGTATGTATTTTCACACTACCAGTGAAGTCTTTTAGTGGGAATTATAGATATGCAGTACTGCCGTGACCTTTCATTGGTTCTAGGTGTCAGTCTGCCCATCTGCAAACTGCTCCACTTAAACACCCATGACCACTGGACATGTCTACGCTTAACATCAAACTCAGTGACTGGTCATGTGATACCATAAAGATCTTCAGCCTGCATTCCACATGCATGGCCACATACAGGATATGTTCCTCTTGCAGATGGAGAAGATTGCAAGGCCCCTTCATTCTCACTATCATCTCACTAAGATTCATATGATTCAGGTATCTTAGCACGGCCATACAAACACACATGCTCAAAAACATTTTCCGTATGAGCTCGGAGCATGCCATGTCAGAGGCAACAACTCCAGTGTTGTGTGCCATAAGATTTCACCTTGAAGCAGTTGAGACCAAGTGCAAATGTAATGAGTCTACTGTGACATACTAAACTGTTTCAAACGCAAACAATTTAGAGTGATACCTTAAACACTACGCAACAAAAATAGATCACTCCTGTTATAATCAAAAAAAAGTTGTCAACACTGCAAGTAGATCAAGTAGCTCTGTAGTTTAAAAATGTCCCTGTTTATTACTGTGAAGGTGCTTTTGAAACTTGACATCACCTCTAAATATGCAATGAGAATGATTTGGAAACTGGTTCAAGACTGTTCTTGAAAAATCAACATTAAATATTTTCAAATAACAATAATTTAGGCCCAACAGTGTTGCTTTAAATTACTGAGCAATATCAATAAATGCTAAAGCATTAATATTATCCCTGGTGGGATAGTTCACCCCAAAAAAAATAAAATTCTGTCATAATTTACTCAAGTTGTTCCAAACCTGTATGAGCTTCTTTCTTCTGTTGAACACAAAATTAGATATTTTGAATGATTTTGGCAACCAATCAGTTGACAGTGGCCATTGATATGTTTTATTTTTTTATTTTTGATACTATGGCAGTCAATGGCTACCGTTTGGTTACCAACATTCGTCAAAATATATTTTTTTGTGTGTTCAACAGAAGAATGAAATTCATACAGGTTTGGAACAACTTGAGGGTGAGTAAATTATGACAGAATTGCTTTAACTTTTGTTACAATTGCCCAGGTAACAAGGAAAATTGCATGATGTGGTATTGTCAGTGGCTGGATTATTATATATAAAAGCATGCAGTTGGTAAAACAAGAATTGGAAAAGTGTAATTGAATAGGTATTGTATGTTGTAGTTTGATGTCTGGTTGTCCTGCTCATCTTACATGCATGTCACTGGTGCTAAGAGGTCTTTGATGCTGTAAGAGGGGGTAGATCCGTTCCTGTTTTGATTGGACACTCAGGCTCTAGACCTCTGGCCCCCAGATTGTTTTTCTTTGCTCTGTTTTTCCCACT
The DNA here is from genome assembly GCA_018155175.1 of Sinocyclocheilus anophthalmus. Taxonomy (NCBI): domain Eukaryota; kingdom Metazoa; phylum Chordata; class Actinopteri; order Cypriniformes; family Cyprinidae; genus Sinocyclocheilus; species Sinocyclocheilus anophthalmus. Next base: position 96,645 of record JADLZN010006417.1, on the reverse strand, counting down.
CTGTGGCAATTAAAATATGACTGCTGGGGGTGTCACGAGCTGCTACTTTTGAGGAGCACAGAGCGAGGAATGAGGAGACGTGGAGTAAACTTCAAACGAGTTTAATACACATCCAAGGAACCAGGAAAACACACGTAGCAGGGAGAGATGAACATAAATGCCAGACCCAAACTCAGAAAGCATAGACAGGACCTTGAATACACGAGGTAATTGACAACACACACCTGGGAGCAATCAACAATCAAACACACGGGAAAACTAGGTCAGGGCAGGCACATGGAGAGGGAAGAACACACAGAATGAGTTCAGGGGCGTGACATATCGCCCCCCTCCAGGAAGGCATGTCCTCGTGCCGTAGAACAACAGAGGACGGGTCCCCGGGAGGAGGACGAAGAACAGAGTCCATAGGGGTGACGAAGGAGGGAAGAGCCAGGGAGGAGAGGTGTGGATCCAAAAGGCCGCGGTGAAGCCAGAACGACAGAGGACTGAAGAGAAGCCAAAGGGATGAAGGAGCCTGATGGAGCCGGAGAGATGAAGGGACGAGGAGCAGCCTGGGTCCCTGGGGCACAGGATGGTTGACGCCAGACCAAGGCGGAGAGGAGGGAGCTAGGAGCCATGGTGGAGCCGACGGGTCTACGGGCCTAGGCGGAGTCTGGGGCTTAGAGGCTGGAGACGGAGTCAAAGGATACTCCAGTCACGGCGACGCTGGAGGATGGCAGGCAGGAGCAGGTGGGAGGCAGGGCGGGCTTGGTGAACCTCTGGGCTAACCTTTTTTTCTTGGACAGGAGCCCTCTCAGGGCTGGACGTGGGAACAGGAACTTTCTCTGGGCTAGACATGGGAACAGGAACTTTCTCTGGGCTAGACATGGGAACAGGAACTTTCTCTGGGCTAGACATGGGAACAGGAACTTTCTCTGGGCTAAGCTCGAGGACTGGAACCCTCTCTGGGCTATGGGGACTGAGTCTCTCTCTTCTGGACTGGGAAACGGGAGAGCCCACTCAGTGCTGGAAGGGAACCAGCGGGGGAAGAAGGACTGAGAGGAGAGGGGGCACAAGTCAGCTTCAGCTCTTGTTTCCCAGTCATCAGGTCCCCCTCGAAGTCACAGCCGTCCCAGCGTAGGATCAGGCTCCACCCTCAGCTGCGCGTGATGGGGGGGTTGCAACTCCACGTCTCTCGGTTACGTTGGCATTCTACCTCATGGCGGGCTCTGTTTCCGGCTTTCCCCTTTTTCCGAGCAACTTGCATATGTCACTTGCCAGATCCGGCTCCGTGGCGATCCATTGGCGGGCGGTAGCTCATGAAGCGATGGCTAACCCGGTAGCAGTGGGCGATGGCTCTCCGCAGCGGTGGGCGTCAATAGAAGACAGAGCACGATGGCGGGTAGCTGGAGAGGTTGGTGAGGACCAGGAACAGTCTGGTGTGGCCCTCGAGCGATCTTTCCCCCTGCTCCAGTAGGAGGAGGAGATATTCCGGGTGGGCGAGGGGATCCATAAGGGCACCATGGAACCAAAATGGGGGGACGACACTGAGGTAACTGTTTCGGTCTGGTATTCTGTCACAAAGCACTACTGTGAGGAGCACGGAGCGAGGAAACGTGGAGTAAACTTCAAAACGAACAGACTTTAATAAACATCAAGGAGCAAGGAACACACACGTAGTGGGGAGAGACGATCATTCAATACCAGACCAAACTCAGATAGCACAGACAGTACCTTAAATACGTAGGGTAATTGACAACTCATACCTGGGAGCAATCAACAATCAAACACATGGGAAAACTAGGTTAGGGCAGGCACACGGAGAGGGGGGTCACACAGAATCCAGGGGTCCAGGGGCGTGATGTTTCCAAGTTCTTTATGAATGCTTCAGAATTATAAACAGGGCAGGAAAATCAGTATTTTAAGAAGTCAAGTATAAACTGCACTTTTTATTTAGTTTAGCAGTAGTAATTGCATTATTTTGGTCACACTTTAGTTTAAGGACCAATTCACACTATTAACTAGTTAATTCACACTATTAACCTAATATAAAGTGTTACCCTTTTTTAGTTAGTTGTACTTAGTTTACTTAGTTGATATTCATACTGTTAAAAGTTTAAAAGACCTTAATGCCATGTAGTTCAGTTCATGTAGTTAAGGCTGAGCAAAATGATGGTATATAATTTGATGACAAAATAAACAATTGCTTTTATGTGAGTGTATGTAAGTGGGTAAAAGTTATAATAGCTCTTGACTGTTAGCAATTAATTAGCAATTAGTTTTTGCTGTGATATTGAGAATTATATAATATCACTGTAAAAAAGTATAACCTGCAACTGTTATCTAAAATATCTATTTTTACCTGATTTAACCCATAAAAAAATTTTGTTTTGTTGGAAAAACTTATCTGTACAAGTTGGTCATGATGTTAATATATTTTACTCAGGTTACCATTTTCCCCCCAGTGCTGTATGGTTTTGATTTAAATTGCTAAAGCTGTAGTGGTGTTTTGAAAAACCAAATTCAAGCCAGAAATATTATTATGTTATGTGTACCACTGCCATGAGTAAAATGACATTTCATGGTTTAAGATTTTCCTCATTTAATATTAATTTCCAAACAAAAATAAACTCACAGTAATACACTTTTTGAGTTTGCAAATAGAAAGAAAATATATTTCACTTTCTCCTTCGAACAGATTGTTACTTGTGTTTCTTTTGAATTATTTGCAAAATGTACTAGCAATTGTTTTAAAGCAAATCCTACACCAATGTATTTTTAAAATCATATACACTCAAATGTAGTGAAGGCTCCTATCAAATTAAAACCTAATAAAAGTTGTGAATAGAGCATCTCTGTGAAGGTTTTGTCAGTTTAAGTCCAAGAAGCCATATTAAGCATGGCAAATAAAAATGAGTGTATGGCAACCTTTGGTTACTGCATATAAGAAATAAGACAACTGAAAGAAAACTGATAACTAAGTGAGCAAATACGTGTAGTGTGTCTGTTGAGGGATGAATGTACAGCACCTGTTCTCTGTCACACTAGGCAGCAGCTGGCAGGAGCCGGTCTGTTCCTTCATTCACACAAAACCACCCTTCATTTCAGCACTGTGAGAGAGAGACAGACACAGACAGACAGAGAGAGAGAGAGAGGGAGAGAGAGAGAGAGAGAGAGAGAGAGAGAGAGAGAGAGAGGAGGAGGGGGGAGACTGAGAGAGAGAGAGAGAGAGAGAGAGAGAGAGCGAGAGAGAGAGAGATTTGATTTTTAAAAGACCTTTAATACAAATTAACTCCACTTACCAGTAACATTATTTTAAAACACACCTATTTCTTACATCAATTGAGTAAAGTGAAGTTCATTATCAACAACAGAACACAATACACCTCCAAAACACCAGATATTTTCAAACATTTCAATACAAGATGTAGCTTTATAAAAACTAAATTCAATCAGCAACCTCGACTTTACCATGGCGCTAAAAATTGACACAAGATTAAATTCATGATTCTGTTAAATTGAATCTTTTCTACTCATGTAAATTGCCATTTTACTGTTACCTAAAACAAAATTTAATAAATGACACTCTCTGTCATCTCTTCGAATATTTAACACCAAAATAAAATTTTGCATTGAAAATGTTTCACCAAACAATTCAAACTAATTTTTGAAGACCTCAAACAAAGGTTTCAATCTATAACAATGCATAAAAACATGGAAAACAGTTTCTCTATGAGAGCAAAAAGGATATTGTTGACTAACATTAGGATTCAACACAGATATAAAGTCATTAACAGCAATGATACAGTGTAAAATTCTCCATTGCAAATCTCCAATTTTTTTGTTTAATGGTGGCTTGTAAAACGTTTTCCAGTTTGGCTTAAAAACTTCATCCAACCCTAAAACAGTTCTCCATGGTGTATCAGTTTTCCCATTCAGTGCTTTTTTATTAAAATTTTTTACCCAATTTATACAATGTCTTGCCATTCATTCCTTTAAAATCCATATACAATTTTTTCCACCACACTCCTCAAAATTAGGTGAAATCAACAACTTTGGAAAGACATCTTTATCACAGGAAACAATTTCCCCATCACAATATCTTCTCAATAAATCAGCCTCTTTGGTTGTGATACAAGCCTGTATATTTTGTAATAATTTCTCAACCATTTGAGTTGATCTAACCCCCAACATTGTGGTCACCACATCCACCTCAATAAAATCTGGACCAGCCAAACTTAACAGCTGGTTAAGTGTCACCACCTTAGCATTTGTGAAATTGTTCCAATCAATGAAGCTAATGCACTAGTTAAGTCCAATCTCACACCATAAACCAAAGGCTCTTCCAAAAGCCAATGCAAGGATGTGGAATTGTTTGTCCTTTGGAATTTAAAAAGGTTCCAGACTTTAAAAAGGTTCCGATAGAAAACTGGAAAATTTGCCACACTCAAAGTGTTTATCCAGGTTTAGTCCAGCCACAGTCTTTAAAATAGCACTTGCTATTTGGTCTCCAGCTTACAGACTCATTGCCAGTTAGAAAACGTTGCATAAATTGCACTCTAAAAGTTGCCGTTCTGCTTTGCAAATGTACAAGTCCTTGCCAACTTTCTTCTTTTGGACACCTATAAGACAATGTTTGCTTTATCCACCTCCATTTATCCAAGCAAACCTTTATTTTCTTAGCCAACTCTTCCCAATTTTTTGACTGAAAAGATTTGTTTCCTAAATAAACTACCAAATATTTTAACCAGTCTCTTTTCCAACTGAGCCCAACTGGAAATTTAGGGGGCACTGTTATCCATTCACCCACCAAAACAGCTTCACTTTTTACCCAGTTAACTTTTGCGGCTGATAACATTTTAAAATCTTCCAGAGTTTTCATTAAAATTTCCACATAATTTAGCTCTTTAACAATTACAATAATGTCATCAGCATAAGCTGATAAAACAAAAGTTATTTCACATTTTGACAATGATAAACCTCTTAAAACCTTTCTCAATCTATGTAAAAGTGGTTCTACTGCCAAAGTGTAGAGCATGACTGACAATGAACAACCTTACCTTACTCCACGTTGAACTTTGAAAGGTGCACACAAGCCACCATTAAATTTCAACACTCTCAGTGTCACTATAATACTCTAATATAACTTTTAAAAACAGAATTAAATCCAAATACATCTCAAACTTCCCATAAATAATCATGCTCTATGCTGTCAAATGCTTTTTCTTGATCAATGGAAATCAAGCCAAAATTTACAACACAAATTTTTGAAAAATCTATCAAATCCCGTATTAAAAATATATGATCAAAGATAACTCTACCAGGCACACAGTAGGATTGGTTAGGATTAATTAAATCCTCTAAGACTTCCTTTAATCTATTTGCCAATAGTTTAGACCAGTGTTTCCCAACCTTTTTTTAGTTGCGGCACCCTTTGGAAATTTTAACAAACTTGTGGCACCCTACAAAATTTATTTTGTCACAATATTTGAATTTCTAACTTTGATATGGTAATTTGAAAAGTACAGATATTCGGTACAACAGGGAAGAACTGCAGAATATAATGTCATAGAGATATTTTTAATATTATTATATGAATATGTTGTCCATCAATGGTGGCAATCAGTAGGCTAATTTCTAATGAAGAGACCAATTTATATGACAGATTTTAATGTAGGCTTTTATACATATGTAAACATTATTTAATTACAATTATTAAAGATATACACCGATTTGCTCACTCAGGTTTTTTTTTTTGTTGTAGTAGCACGAGATAGCTTGATTTCAAACTTTGAATTGAATAAAAAATGACAAGTAAGCAGTCAGAAAGCACCTTCGAATTAAATAAATTGCTTTTTAGTTTTTCAGGTAGGTCTAACAGTAGGGTTAAAATACTTAAAAAAAAATGTTTTTTACCAATTCTGGAAGCGCAGATTTAAAACCCCCAAAATGCCAACGTGCCTTTCTTTTATATAAATCTAACAAAGCTGATGTTTTCAAATAAAGAGATTCTAAATGGTCTTGATTTCCAGTTTCTTGAATTAAACTTGAATTTCTAAAATTTCATTTTCTAACTTCTTTATGACTGGACGTAAAATTTAATGTAATTTAAAGTATATTGTTGACATAATTGCTTGATATTAACTTTTCCAATGTCCCACCATTCTTGTAAAGAGGATAATTTAACTTTTTGTTCTCTTAATGACTCCCAATAAAACTTAAAAACCTCTTTAAACTTTAAATCTGACAACAAAGTCACATTACAATGCCAATAAGGACTACTTAACTTAACAGAACTCAACTTCAATTTACACACAACCAAACTATGGTCAGAAAAACCTACAGGAACAATTGAGCTACTTATGAAAAAACTACAGTGATATTTAAAGACATAAAATCTGTCTAAGCGTGCCATTGACAACAAATTATCACGAACATGTGTCCATGTATATTGTTTAACTCTATAATTAAAATTTCTCCATACATCACATAGCTCATTCATTTCTATCATTTGTATTAATTTTCTACGAGAAGCCATATGCTAGCATACAGAAGCATACATGGTTCCTATCAATGTTTTTCTCAACACAATTAAAATCCCCTCCATAACTAAAAACTCCCCATTATCACACTTTCTACTACTGTATTCAATCTATCAAAAAAACAATTATTTCTATTTGTGAGGTTGGTGCATATTTACAGACAAAAGCAAAAACATGATCTTCAAATCGGGCCTTAATCTTTAAACCTCTACCTTTTACAAATTCCTCTACCACAAAAGATGGGGGAGTAAAATTTTTATTAAACAAAACAGCAACTCCACCACTGAGTGAGGTATTATGACTCAGAAAAAGAAGCCCACCCCATTCCTTAGCCCATTCAATAGCAATTTTTTCGTCACTATGTGTCTCCTGCAAAAACAGGACATCAATTTTATTCTGATTCACAACTTCATATATCTGTGCTCTCTTTCTGTAGGCTCTAGCCCCATTCACATTTAAAGATGCAATGCGAATGTCACTCATCAAAAAAATTAAGAAAGCCAAAAACTTTTTGGTGCATGTTTCATCACTTTGTCTAATCAAACCAGAATCAACATTGTTAGCTGCTGACACAACTCTTTTCTGATGACTAGAGTTCAAGTCATTAGAAGTAGTAGCAACTTCTCCATTTTCATTCTGAGCCTTTTTATCTTTAGCACTGTTATTCTGCTCACTTTGATGAGCGACACTTTCTGGACAGCCATGAATCAAATGACCAGACTTTCCACAACCAAACCACTTCATCATGTCTGTAGAAACATAGACTGTGTAATCAAAATCATCCACCTTAAATTTAAAGTTTAAGTCAAGGTCACATCGATTTCCATTTAGTATCATGTACGTGAATCGTCTAAACGATACTACATGTTTCACCAACTCCGATTTACTCCCAATAGCAATCTTTTTTATGGGAGCAATAAGTTTGCCAAAGCGTGACAATTCTTGGGTCAACATCTCATCTTTGATGAAAGGGGGCACATTTGAAATGGTAACTTCCTTAGCGGGAGTAGAAAGAGGTAGTACTGGAGTAAACAAACCATGTATGTTTATTCCCTTTCCAACAACTTCATTTGCTTTCTCTACTGTACTTCTCAGTGCAAAGAGGCTTCTCTTCTAAATTCACAAGTAAACTTTAACTTAACAACAAACAATGAAAAAAAAGAGACTTATTACTGCCACAGCGGGCGAAAAAACACACACTCACCAGACCACTCACTCCACTCACTCAACAAACGCCCACACATGCACACAGAGAGAGAGAGAGAAGAGAGAGAGAGAGAGAGAGACGTCTCTGCTGCCCTGCGGACTACAACTGGTCGCCAAAGAATGTGGTTCCACAATCTTTTCTCTCTTTCTAAAGATAGTTTCACAATGTCTTGGGACACGGCAATCTTTCTAGGAAGGATTTTCTCTTTATGGACGGCCACAAAGTCAATGATTTGCAATATTGAATATATTTAGAAATGTGTCAAAAGCAGTGGCAGAGCCAGAATGTTTTCATAGGGGTGGCCAGGAAGGGGCCAGCAACCAGTCTGGGGTGGCACAGAATGCATCACATTTAAGAACGTCTCTCAAATGCATGTACTAAAATATTCTGCAATTCGAGATCCCAACAGAAGGCGCAAGCTATGTCATTTTTTATTTGTAATTTAATGCACAAGTAAATGTGAGCACAGTGCACTTGTACTAGAAAATAGTCTCATTTTTTTAATTGTAAAGTAACTGACCATTAAAACCATATTTAAATGCACAAAATAACTAATTTTACATTCTGGCATTTATGTGCTGTTGACTTCCCCCCAGAGGAATTCAAAAGAGAACCCCCTCCCCCCTTTCCCCTTTGTACAGAGTTAAATTTAGGTATGATAGAACTGTTGCAATTAATTTATTTTGACAACTAATTGAATGTTAAACACATTCACCTGTTTACTTTTTCATAGTTCATGATTATACAATTCAGTGCAGGTTGGACTAACTTTGCAATGAAGATGGGAGGATGTAATGATGGAGAATAAAGCTTTTGGGGGGGTGTGGGACCAGAACCAAGCTGACTGGGCAATAAAGCTATTGTGAGCCCCTTTATTAAAATACCTGGAGTTGAGGAATAATAAAAAATTGTCATATTCACTCAGTTTTACCTGATCTAATTCACACCTATCTCAGTTATAATTAAGTAAAAATTAATTGTATTCAGTTGTGTTTTAGGCACTAAAACAGTCCAGTACTTTAGTCAAACATATTTTTATATTGAAATAATTAATATTTCTATCAAAAGGTCAGTGACGTTATTAATTTATGGGAGCCAACATCTATGCACACAGAAGATCGAAATCCCTTTTCTGTGAAATAGTTATTAAATTGTTTGCATAGGGTCCTTACAGCGTAAGTATGACCTCCAGGTGCATCTCAATAAATTAGAATGTGGTGTTAAAGTTCATTTATTTCAGTAATTCAAGAACCAAATGTGAAACTCGTGTATTAAATAATTTCAATGCACACAGACTGAAGTAGTTAAGTCTTTGGTTCTTTTAATTGTGAGGATTTTGTCTCACATTTAACAAAACCCACCAATTCACCATCTCAACAGATTAGAATATGGTGACATGCCAATCACCTTATCAACTCGAAACACCTGCAAAGGTTTCCTGAGTCTTTAAAATGGTCTCTCAGTTTGGTTTGCTAGGCTACACAATCATGGGGAAGATGCTGATCTGACAGTTGTCCAGAAGACAATCATTTGACACCCTTCACAAGGAGGGTAAGCTATAAACATTCATTGCCAAAGAAGCTGGATGTTCACAGAGTGCTGTAGGAAAAGGTTGAGTGGAAGGAAAAAGTGTGGAAGAAAAAAAAAAAGCACAACCAACCGAGAGAACCGCACCAGCCTTATGAGGATTGTCAAGCAAAATCGATTCAAGAATTTGAGTGAACTTCACAAGGAATGGACTGAGGCTGGGGTCAAGGCATCAAGAGCCACACACACAGACGTGTCAAGGAGTTTGGCTACAGTTGTCGTATTCCTCTTGTTAAGCCACTCCTGAACCACAGACAACGTCAGAGGCGTCTTACCTGGGCTAAGGAGAAGAAGAACTGGACTGTCTCAGATGAGAGAAAGTTTTGTATATAATTTGCAAACCAAGGTCCTAGAGTCTGGAGGAAGGGTGGAGAAGCTCATAGCCCAAGTTGCTTAAAGTCCAGTGTTAAGTTTCCACAGTCTGTGATGATTTGGGGTGCAATGTCATCTGCTGGTGTTGGTCCATTTGTTTTTGAAAACGTCACTGCACCCGTTTACCAAGAAATTTTGGAGCACTTCATGCTTCCTTCTGCTGACCAGCTTTTTGAAGATGCTGATTTCATTTTCCAGCAGGATTTGGCACCTGCCCACACTGCCAAAAGCACCAAAAGTTGGTTAAATGACCATGGTGTTGGTGTGCTTGACTGGCCAGCAAACTCACCAGACCTGAACCCCATAGAGAATCTATGTCAAGAGGAAAATGAGAAACAAGAGACCAAAAAATGCAGATGAGCTGAAGGCCACTGTCAAAGAAACCTGGGCTTCCATACCACCTCAGCAGTGCCACAAACTGATCACCTCCATGCCACGCCGAATTGAGGCAGTAATTAAAGCAAAAAGAGCCCCTACCAAGTATTGAGTACATGTACAGTAAATGAACATACTTTCCAGAAGGCCAACAATTCACTAAAAAAATGTTTTTTTTATTGGTCTTATGAAGTATTCTAATTTGTTGAGATAGTGAATTGGTGGGTTTTTGTTAAATGTGAGCCAAAATCATCACAATTAAAAAGAACCAAAGACTTAAACTACTTCAGTCTGTGTGCATTGAATTTATTTAATACACGAGTTTCACAATTTGAGTTGAATTACTGAAATAAATAAACTTTTCCCACGACATTCTAATTTATTGAGATGCACCTGTATATCTGAACAGCATATTTTTTTCTCCTCACACTGCTTGTAATGGCGCTCTCTGCAGGTGTTCGTGTGGTAATAGCTGTTGTTTTTCTATCTAGGCTTCCCTTTTTGTGTCAGTTTTGCACAGTCTGTCATTAAAAATAAACCCCAAAGCGAAGTGGATGAGTCTTGTTTCACCCTGAAGGAGTTTATTTTCTGATAATGGCCGGTTGACTACATTGTCCCGCTTAATTGCATTGAACATGGACATGATATACTGATGATTTTTTAAATATTTAATTTGTAGTAAGTAAAATATTACAATAATTCCAGAGTTCCATATACTGCTTTTTTCCATCTGGTAGTTATGGCATCTGTAAATATGAATCTTTTTGCTGATATATTAGGACGAATTCATGTAAAGTGGGCAGTTTAAGTTCGATTGTACTGTTTCAGAGCATAACAATTGTCTTTAATTAAAGGAACACTATTTCTTTAAATGATCAAATAGTTTTGACTGGTGCAGTATGACCCTGGTGATTGTGGCTACACCTCAAATTAGGACTCCCTCATCATGAAAGCCATTCTGATGACATTCAGATTTCTATTTCTAACTTATAAGGCTGCTCACTAAATGTAAACAAATGTTATTGTGACAGTACTTGTATTATTTGTTACTTCAGATAACATGGATTAAAATGCAAAGAATACATTTTTGTATGGTTTAAATATTGCCGGTCCACTTTTGCTGATTGTACTATGACTGTACTATTGTACCTGATAAAGCGGACTACCTTGAAAATTCACTATAACTACTCACATTTATTAAATAAATTGACATTTGCTGTTTATTTTGTTATTGACATATCTTACTCTTTTGAGAGGGTTAATTGCACAAAAACACAAAATATTCGGTGGCCAGCAGATGGCTGTGTTGTACTGTCTGACTCACTAACCGACAGCTCTGGTTGCAAGTTCCTCCCCGTCTATGTTCTCCATAATCATTACTGCACTCAATACGTTCCATTCAAACCGATATGGATCAGCTATATAAACTGTTTTATAGAGTTTAATGAAATTCAAAAGCATGTTTCAAGATTGATAATGACACTTCTCAACTTCTCTCCTTTTTTATTACTTGTTTTGTGAAATGCATTTGTTCAATTTTATTGGCTACATCCCCCACCGAGCATTAACCAGTTTATAAAGCACCCATCACAATTCAAAATGTAATTGATATTCAAATTTCATAAGACATTTCATGGAAATTAAATTTCAATGTAATAAAATTATATTTAAAATATGTGACGTATTCATATTCATTAAAAGTTCAGGATCTTCCATTGACCTTAGCATAATGTCCCACAATGTATTTTTGGGACATTGTGTGATTTTTTTTTTCTCAATCACACCATGATGGTCATGAGGTCGTAAGGGACTGCACAAATAAAGGCTCAGTATTCAATTCTGCTGCCAAATTATGCAGCTCCGTATTTTTTTCTCCATGATTTTGTGTATATAAAACATACTCTTCCTCACAAACCTACAGAGCTTGTGATTTATTTTAAGAATTAATTTGAATCTGACAACATAAAGACCAAATCCCTCCGCTCCCTTAAGTGTCAATCATTCATCTGACGTATCTGCTGTGTGTGATTTATTAGCTATTCACAAGACCTTTCCAGCTTTTCTCTATTCCCTTTTGCCCACGTCTTTCTCTCTTTCATATTTTCTCTGTAGCAGTGCAGTGATGTGTGTGCAAACGCTCGTTTTGGCTGTGGGGCTTTGGGTGTTCACTACAAAACAACATGACTCATCACACATTCAGAGCACGTACACAAGAGCACATAACTCTAAGAAACATCTTCTCACATTTAGTGCTTTTTATAAAAGAGTTACTTGACAGATTTGCCTTCTTTTGCTGTTTAATGAGCTCCCCGAACACAGTTCTAATACAGCCTCTCCGCACACAACCACAGCTGCCTGACACCTCATGTGCTGCTGCTTATCTGGACAAGCAAGGTCAGATTACACAACCGTCTGCGTACCCTGCCAAAAAATAAACTTATTTCAAATACGCCAACCCAAATGTGCGCAGACATATTGCTTGAGGGTAAAAGAAAGGACATGGGTTGAATCAGAGGAGATGGTAGCCGCACTGGCACGCTTTGCCAATTAAAGCGAACGTGGATGACACGAGGAGCGTCATGCTTGGCTGCGGTTGTGAACCACGGACCGGGATAATAGGGCTCGGTCTGTAGCTCAATCGATGACACCCCGTCTACCTTTCTGTGCAAAATACATCCTACAGCTGCCGTCAGACCAGAAAATGTCAGTTGGTGTACCTACACATAAAAACGACTGAACCTTAAAGAAATATCCAATTACAAATACTGCGTAACTGTGTAAAGTCTATAGTACAACGACACACACGGACATTCATTCTATGAGAAGTTATCCATGGTACTCTGGCCACCAGCAGCTGTGCAGTAGGTAAACAAACCTGCTGCCTTAGCAGTCAGGACAGTGCTAACTTTAACTCTTGTACAGTTACACAAAAATCACAGGGATTGTCACTCAGTGACAAGCTACTCACTCAGATAAGCTACTTCTAACAGTATTTGCAATGTCTTACCTGTTTCACTACAGGTTCAAACAGAACCTTCACTACTGAGACTTCCTCCCTGACACAACAGTGTCAGAGTAAACCAAGCTTTTGCATGTTACACCAATTATAAAAGCAGAGATGTATGATTCTGCTCTTGAAGGGCCACTGTCCTTTAAATTTTAGCTCCAACACCAATTAAACACACCTGACCTGAACCAACTAATCAAGGTCTTCTGGGTTACTAATCTTCCAGGCAGGTATGGTACGGGACAAGACATTGGTTCTCCAGGACCAGGATTGGACACTCCGCTATAAAGCCTACTGTATAATTTCTAAGGCTTCTAAACCTGTTGTACATCATCTATTACATGCCTTCTGCCATCTGATTGAGTTCATACTTTTTTTTTTTAAATGAACACTTATTGGCTGAAGCAACTTAGGTTTAACTGATTATAAATAACAACTATATCAACAACAATATAAATAACAACTGTGGCAAATAATATTTTTTTCTTGTTAGCTCCATATTCTTACTTTATCATAGCCTACTTACTATATGGGGCATAAAAACATGATGGATATGTAACATGCTGCTTGGGAATGACTCAGTGATATCAAAAACTACTATACTTTTATTAAACACCGAGGGAGAACCAGGAGACAGAAATCATAGCAACATACCATTATAAACAATACTGGACACAGAAACAGACGGAACTCAGGGTTTAAATAGACCAGGAGAGATAATTAAGAGAACTGGGATCACATGAGGAACTGATGGGTAACTATGGAAACCTGACCTGACCTGTTGAAAAGAGGTGGTCTTCATCCCTCCTGGGGTTGTGCCACTCTTCTCTCTAGAAATATGGCACATAGTCTTAGAGTTTGTACTTGACTAACTGGGGCCCAGGTCAGGAAGCAGACAGACAGGCTAAACCAACCGTCTGCTAGCTGCCTCACGTCACAGAAATCAGTTAATGACCTAATAGCACCTACGAGACAGCCTAACCCTTTCACCCTAGATATCCCCACACTATAGAGAATGTGTCTGGCCTCACCTTTATGGCCCTGATCTAGAAAATACAAAACGGACCAAACCAATTTAAGAAGTAGTAACAATGAATTGATGTTTCAACAAATAAAAAACTAGATGTAATATAAGGATATAACAAATGATAAATCTTGGCTTACTGAATATCAGGTCCCTTTCTACGAAAGCACTTTTTGTAAATGATATGATCACTGATCATAACCTAGATGTGCTCTGTTTGACAGAAACCTGGCTAAAACCTGATGATTACATTATTTTAAAATAGTCTACCCCCCAAGATTACTGTTATAAACATGAACCACATCCAAAAGCTAAAGGGGGAGGTGTTGCTACAATTTATAACAATATTTTCAGTATTTCTCAGAGGGCGGGCTTCAAGTATAACTCGTTTGAAGTAATGGTGCTTCATATAACATTATCCAAAGAAACAAGTGTTAATGATAAATCCCCTGTGATGTTTGTACTGGCTACTGTATACAGGCCACCAGGGCACCATACAGACTTTATTATTTTACCGCAATTTGAATTTGACGCATTTTATATCCGAGTTAGTGTTGGCTGCAGATAAAGTTTTAATTGTTGGTGATTTTATATCCATGTTGATAATGATAAAGATGCATTGGGATCAGCATTCATAGACATTCTGAACTCTATTGGGGTTAGACAACACGTGTCAGGACCTACTCATTGTTGAAATCATACTCTAGATTTAATACTGTCACATGGAATTGATGTTGATGGTGTTAAAATTATGCAGCCAAGCAATGATATCTCAGGTCATTATCTGGTCTTGTGTAAACTTCATATAGTTAAAACTGTAAATTATACTCCTTGCTACAAGTATGGTAGAACCATCACTTCTACCACAAAAGACTGCTTTGTAAGTAATCTTCCTGATTTATCCAAATTCCCTAGCATTTCCAAAACCTCAGAACAACTTGATGATGTAACAGAAACTATGGACTCTCTCTTTTCTAGCATTTTAGATACGGTTGCTCCTTTACGCTTAAGGAAGATTAAGGAAAACAGTTTGACACCGTGGTATAATGAAGCACCACTTCCGCCCACCCACCCTAAGAGAGCAGCTACCATGAAAATTTGGAGCCGCAGCTGAGCAGGAAAACAAAAATATGAGGTATTTTGTATTGCTTGGACAGAAAAGAAAAAAGTACACTATCCTACAGAAAAGCATTAAAAACGGCTAGATCTGATTACTCTTCCTCTCTTTTAGAAGAAAACAAACATAACCCCAGGTATTTATTCAATACAGTGGCTAAATTAACGAAAAATAAAGCATTAACCAGTGTTGACATTTCCCAACAGCGCAGCAGTAATGACTTTATGAACTACTTTACTTTCAAGATCGATACTATTAGAGATATAATTGTAACCATGTGGCCGTCAGCTACAGTATCACATCAGAAAGTGCGCTATAGATCCATCCACTCATTCCTCTACTATAGGAGATGGAAGAGTTTGTATAAACTTGTAAATCCATCTCTCCCTAACCAACAAATGTATCGTTAGGCCATAATTCATCTAAGAACCCTCCTATATAAAAGAGCCTGCTTCCGACGTCATCGATCTCTTCTGACTATTATTAATCGTCAATTGGCATTAGGATCTGTCCCCAAACCTCAAATTAA
The DNA here is from genome assembly GCA_018155175.1 of Sinocyclocheilus anophthalmus. Classification (NCBI taxonomy): domain Eukaryota; kingdom Metazoa; phylum Chordata; class Actinopteri; order Cypriniformes; family Cyprinidae; genus Sinocyclocheilus; species Sinocyclocheilus anophthalmus. Next base: position 80,906 of record JADLZN010006417.1, on the reverse strand, counting down.
GCCTCTCATTAAAAAAAAACACAAATTGACCCCAAAGAACTAGTTAATTACAGATCGATCTCAAATCTCCCTTTTCTGTCCAAGATACTAGAAAAGGTAGTATCCTCACAATTATATTCCTTCTTAGAGAAAAATGGTATCTGTGAGGATTTCCAGTCAGGATTTAGACCATATCATAGTACAGAGACTGCTCTCATCAGATTTACAAATGACCTGCTCTTATCATCTGATCGTAGTTGTAATTTAATTAATAATATAATAATAATTTATGCATTTAGCAGACACGACTTACGCTTTACTGCTTACCCTTGCGGATGAATATCATCAGGAAACACGGTGTTAGTTTTCACTGTTATGCTGATGATACTCAACTCTATATTTCTTCGCGGCATGGCGAAACATACCAATTTGAAAAACTTGATGAATGCATAGTCAATATAAAAAACTGGATGATGAGTAATTTCTTACTGCTAAATTCTGAAATAACAGAGGTGTTAATTATAGGACATAAAAACTCCACACATAATAACCTAGAACACTGTCTAAAACTTGATGGCTGCTCTGTAAATTCTTCATCATCAGTTAGGAACATAGGCATTTGATAGAAATCATTCCTTTGAAAAACATGTTTCTAGCATTTGTAAAACTGCATTATCCATCTCAAAAATATATCTAAATTGAGACCTATGCTCTCAGTGTCAAATGCAGAAACATTCATTCTTGCGTTCATGCTTTATGGGTGCGTTGTTCGGCGATGCTTAATAAACAAACTCCAGCTGGTCCAAAATGTAGCAGCTAGAGTTCTTACTAGAACAAGGAAGTATGACCACATTAGCCCGGTACTGTCAACACTGCACTGGCTCCCTAGTAAACATTGTATAGATTTTAAAATCCTTCTAATTACTTAAAAAGCCCTGAATGGTTTAGCACCTCAGTATTTGAATGAGCTCTTATTGCATTACAGTCCTCCACGTCCACTGCATTCTCAAAACTCTGGCAATTTGATAATACCTAGAATATCAAAATCAACTGCGGGCGGCAGATCCTTTTCCTTTTTAGCACCCAAACTCTGGAATAATCTACCTAACATTGTTCAGGAGGCAGACACACTCTGTCAGTTTAAATAAAGACCCAACCACTTTAACATGGCTTACTCATAACACGCTATTTCTAATATTCAAATCCGTTAAAGGATTGTTAGGTAGCATTAATTAGGTCAACCGGAACCGGAAACACTTCCCATAACATACAAGTGCATACTGGATAATCGTTAAGAAGAAATGGCTCCTATGCCTAATATTAGTCTTGCTTTACTTCTCTATTCCGGAGAGTCACCTAGCCACAAGATCCAGATCAGTACTTGTATCCAGATCAGATGGCACTGCAGCACCCGGAATCCAGATACGTATCCTAGCCCAGATGTTTCTTTTTTCCGTGGATCAGCACCTAGAGCGACCCGAACAGCCTTGATGTTAGCGTGACGCAGCGCCAACTAGTAGAGCCCAGAGACAGTACAATTACCTTGTGTCCTAGCCGGCACAGGAACCGGCTTGCGTCCTTCCTGCTGTGCTGCCCGCCTTGCCTTGCCATGCCCCGCATCTATTTAAACTGACCTGCGCTGGCTGATGCCGCTCCCTAGACCTTCCATGCTGCCCTGCCTTTCCCTGACCCTTGGCTGGTGTTTCCGTTGTCTTGTGCGCTTATTGCCCCAACCCTCTTTCCTACATTAATGCCTGCTCCCGCCCCCTGCTCGGAGAGACGGGGCTCTAGGTCCGAATAGCGCGGGCGTCCCGTCTTAGTTCCACGCGCTCTCCATACCACGTGCCTTGCCCCCACTCGCAGCGGAGAGAGGAGGGCGAGTGACCCTCCGTCCAGTCCGCCCGGGCCCGGTCCGTGGTGCCTGCAATGCCTCCCCCCCAGAACACAGACCGCAAGAAAAGGATCCCCTCCCCCCTCTCCCCCCTCTCATCTCCCCAATTCTTCCCCTGCTCGGCCGCCTTTTTGTTCTTTGGTCTCCGCTTCCCTCCCTGTCCCCTCCCCTTGCGTTGCAGCCAGTCACCCCTAGCTTTTGCCTTCTTTTTAATCTGTCCGCTTCGAGCTTACCTCTTCGTGCCGACCCGTTCCCAGTCTTGCCCACTTTCCGAGGTGCCCCCCCCCCCGCTTCCCCTCCTTCCACCGCCCTGCTGCTTTTGCTGCGCATTATGACTCATGCAGCGGCCAGTTTAAACGTGGCACCCGTGCCCTGTTGCCCGCCGTGCTGAATTACCCTCCTGGCACGTCCGTGGCCCTTTCCTTGTTCTTGCTGCGTTCAGCACAGTTGTAATCACTCCCCCTTTGTATCGCCTGACCTTGAGAATGCCCCCCTGTCTCACCTCTTTTGTCTTACCCCCACCTGGACCTTTCCCCCTGTCTCCATGTGACCCACTTCACTTTCCCTCAGGCCAAAGGTTTTGGTATGGCTACCCCGTGTAGGCTTTGTGTTTATTGTGGCCAGTGGTATCTGTGAATTTGGAGGAGGGTGTTGTGTGGGGGTGTGCTCTGTGCACAAGTGCCCCCCCCAGGAAATGCCTTCCTAACCTGCCCCTCCCTGGCCATCTCGTATTCCTACCAGGCTACTCCCTCATTTTTTTGATGAGGGAGCTATTTTTCCCCCGAAATTAATCAGAAAATAGCCCAACAGCAACCAACACGCAGTGCGTATTACTCCTCTGCTACCCATGACGTCTGGGAGGGGGAATCGTAGAGTCAGCCACATCCACAAACTATGTCCAGCTATTTTTCATATGCTGACACGACAGAATTCATATATGTAGAGTCTTATTCCTACATGATGAGGTGTTGCAGCAGTGGGTTTGTGTATGTGTGTGTTTGTGTGTGTCAGGGGTCATAATGGTGAAATGTGTGTGTAAGTGGCGCTGGGATGGTGGTGGTTGACAGTTACCAGTAAGGTTGAAGCTAATCTGTGCCATCAGCTGTCTGTTTTCTGGATGTCACACACACACACACACTAATGCCTGCCTGATGCCACACACTCCGCTGGCAATGTCAGCTTGTCAGCCCACATATGCTCGTCTGTATAGAAGGAGAGGCGAGGACATGGGCAGCCTCCGTCTTTTTCCTGTCGTCCCCTACACTCGTCTCTCTGTGCCCTTATCCTCCCCTCCCTAACCTCATCTCCGTCTTCCTTTTTTTCTCTTTCTCTTGCACCACAACTACATCAAAACATGTTTCAGCTAATTTTTCAAAGCCTCTCTATGTTCTGGAAACTTTTCAATTTTACTCATTCTCCTGTTCTCTAAAAACATATATCTGTCCACATTTGTTGTGACTCCCACTGCTGGAAGATCAATATTTCTGTCTTTCTTTGTATATTTCAGATGATCTGAGAGCATAAGATCAGTGTGTACACACCCTATAAAGATACGTATTACTTTGGAAATAAGCAATAATAGCATTATTACTTTCAATAAATGCAACTATGTTTTTTTTTTTTTTTTTCTTTGCATTCAGGGCTGCGGTAGCTTCCTTCCCCCTTGCCGTCCCGTCCCGCGTCCCCCCCCCTCCCCTGACCCCGTTAGTCCCCCCCCATCTCTTCCTTTTGTTTTTTTCCCTCCCCTGCTCCCCCTTTTCCTCCCCTCGCCGCCTCCTTTACCCTCCTTTGCTCCTTTCCTTTGGAGTCTCATTTGTTCATCTGGAGACTTAAGTTGTTATCCCCCGTGCTTGATCTCGGCTTCCCTTGTCCCCCTTGAATACCTGCAAACCTCCCTTCTTTGTCCTCCCCCCTGCCGTGCCCCCTCCCCCTTCCCTTCTTCTCGATCTTTCCCTCCCTGGGCGATGTGTGGCCGCTCTGCCGGGGTTTCCCCCCCCCCCCGTTTGGGCCAGTCTCTCCTCCATTCCCTCCCTGCCCCCCCTGTCCCACTTCAATCACTCTGTGCATCCCCCCTCCCTCCCCCCCCCCCCCCACCCCCCTCTTTTCTTTGTTCCCTTGCGTCCTGGGACCCGTCCTCCCCCTCGAGCCCCCGTGCCCCTGCCCCGTCTGTTGTCCCTTCTCGCCTTATTATTCACTCACTCTCCCATCTCCGGGCTGGTCCTTCCCCATCCCTCTCTTCCCTCCCCCGCCCCATCCCGCCTCCCCCCCCCGTCGCGACTCATATGCTTCCTTTACATGTGAATTTGTGCGTTTTAATGTGTTTAACAGCCCACAGCCAAAAAACACAGACACAGTATGCCGATCGGTTAAAGGAATCATATGACTGACTATTTCCAATATTACTTATAATGTCGTGTCAGGATGTGGCTTTCGCTGAGCAAACCCCTTCTTAAAGGGAAATTATTTCTGATAACATGCTGAGTGGTCAACTGTACTCCTATAGCCACATATAATCCCCGCCCCCCCAAAGATTCTGTGTTTTCCTGCTACCCTATCATTGGGGGGGGAGATGTTAGTGAGAAAATAAGAAGATTCTGAGTCATTATAATATAAACCATTCGAATTACAAGTATTGAATTTTTGGAATCAGATTATGTAATCCAAATTACATATAAAATATTTCTCTCCAGCACTGCTAACTGACAATCTTTGTACCTTTTGTTCTGAGAGTGTGATATTGACGTTCTTGCCCATTGATGGCATTGACGCAAATATTGTAATATTGGCTAGCATGAGGTGTCTGAACCCATTTAGCAGTTTAGTTTCACATTTCTTCACATACTGTTTTTAGAAATAGTATGTATACAGTACATTACATGATGGAGGTCAGTATTTTTATTATCTTCTTCCTAGTAAACCTGGATATTGCTACCATTAATTATGTACAAGTACTCCTTTGATCTAGAGAGGTACAGCCCTGTGTGACGAGGAACAACTACAGACAAACTGATTGCACCCCTCGCACGAGCATGTGACAAAGCACTTAGATATGGACATGCTAATATCCTAATATCCACAATACACAATCACCACATGCTTCGTTGCATGAAATGTGTATTGTAAAATTAATCTGACTATTTTTTAGATACAGACTCAACAACCCCCCACCACCCCGAGTAGACCGTGACCCTATGAACCCACTCTACCTCCTTCCCCCTAGTCCATTTTCAGGAAAAATGACCTGGCATATGAATGGACACTGCTGGTGACTGAATTTTTGGCTAGTGCATACTTTCACAGAATTGATAACTATGAATCAAGATATTCCAGCCTCTCTGTATGTATGTATACACACTGAGAATCCAGAGGCTATTTTCTATGTCTGGGTCTGCCTACAAGATATTGCCTTTTTTCTGTTCCTATTGCCCAGACTGAGTTTTATCTCCCTCTGTGCAGTTTGAAAACAATAAAAGAAAAGCGATGTGTCTTGTTCAGTCACTAAATAGCTGTCTCGTTTGGCCCCCTGAGGTGGCTGCACATCACTGACTGCCCCATTCATCAGCCCAACACTGCAGCCGACCCACAACTCTCAAACTCCTCGAATAAAGATGATAAATACCTCAGCCTGTGAGGAAGACGAGGGCAAATAAGGAGAGGGAGGGAACAGAGTACAGAGGGCACAGAAAGAGAGAGAGAGTGTAGGAGAGCTATGGAAGGACAGATGGATGGAAATAGAGTAAAATATATGCAGAATCACACATGCAGCTTGTTACACATAATGACCTTCATTTCATTTTATTGGACAGTTATTGTGGAGACCAGCAGGAAATTGTTGGTGAAAGACAGGGGAGTCAGATCAGGACATCAGAACATGGACTGGGACTTGTGTCACCCAAATGAGCACCACAGCTCAACTGATCTTGCTGACCACGAACTACAGTACAGTACAGTACACCACAGTCCCATCAAAAGCCATTGTAGCCAAGTACATATCAGTGTTGTGGAAGCTACTAGCTACTGGTGTCAAGCTACACTTTTGAAAAGTACTGAGACGTTATATATAGTTCTGTCAGGACCACTATCATCAAATTGATAGATAGGGGTTATACTTAGAACAATAAGTTTGGTTTAGACTACGGTATCCAGTATGCATTCTGACAATGTAACCATCTTGTTTTTTTCCCCTAACTAAGGTCCAAAAAAATCCCTGCACAATCACTTCGCCAGATAACCTGATCATGAATGAGCCAGGAGCGGATGCGGAGCCAGCCAATAACAATAACCCCCCCTAGGGTTAACAGAACAGAACAAGGCAGATTTCATTAATGTACTTAATGATATTTAAGTGTAACACTTTATTCAAGATAAAGGAGTCTGATTAGCAAGGAATATCAGAAAGCCAAGCCCTGACTGTGGCGAAAGGAGGAGCTGGGGATGGAGGAGGTTAATTTGCTCCGAAGCAAGCTGAAAAGCTGCTGAATAATACTGAATACAGCTTATATAGGTATGCCGTGATAGGTGTCGTATTCCTATTGGTAGATGTGATCAGCTGAGAATCAGCTGACGCAAGCTTGACTCACGTGACCTGCCAGAACTAACGCTAACGCTTAATTTTGGGATAATTAAGGTTTGTTTTAATGTTTTTAATTGAACACTTGCCTTGGCTGCATTTATTTGATTAAAATAAAAAACAGTGAATACAAAATATTGTGAAAAATTATTACAATCTCAAACAAAATTTTTAAATATATTTAAAAATATAATATTTATTCATTGTGCTGATTAAAAAAAGCGTTACACTTTCATCAGCTCAATACTCAGTCTCAAGTGGTTCTGCAATAACTCATTCAAATAAGATGTAAGTTTGAGAGCGCTTAAAGAAACATTATTTTTTATTTCGGTTGAAAACAGTTTGCCTGACCTTAAGATGTTTAGTAGAATAGAAACCTGTTGCATTACACTACACTAAAAAAGTTTGAGGGGGTAGCAGTAAGGAGAAATATATATCAAGCAAGGACCATAAATGGATAAAAGTGACAGGTAAAGGACATTATACTTTTCAAAAACATTTATTTCGAAATAAATACTTGTCTTTTAGAACTTTGTGGTCATCATGCCCGAATCCTGAAGGAAAAAAGTATAACGATTTCCACAAAAAATATTATGAAGCAAAAACTTTAAAAACTAGAGATGCACCGATACTGAGCTCTTGTACTCATACTCGTACTCGTTAAAATGCCCCGATACAAAACACAGATACCACATAGCATGTGATAAGTGCCAAATTCAGACAAAGAAACACCAACAACAAAACAACAGACAGCAGAATGAAGTTAAGGATGTCTACTACAAAGTATATAATGAATACAATGTTAAACAGTCAGTATCTATTAAAGCCTGTATAGAACCCGGATGTGCGCGGAGCTGATAAGACAACGCACGCCTGAGTGCGATTGAGCGCATGTAGGACGGCACAGCATGCGCAAGACTTAGTCGAGCTGAATATACCTTGCTCACAGAAATCACTGGAAATGTACGAATGGTTTGTCTACGAATATGTCAAAAACAAAGTAAGCTAAAACAATGCACAAAGTTACTTAACGGCTAGGGACGCAGAGAAGACAGAGAGAGAGATGAGAGAGGCATGAGAGCACACCTTCTGTTGTGTGGTCTTTGATGTTCGCTCACTTAGCACGCATCTTTTGGATTAAAACTAAATCGTAAATATACGACCATTTATAGGGGCATTCACTATAAACATCATTTATTTTCTGCATTATATGAGTGGCTTTGGAAAAAATAAATCGCTGCACGTTTCAGATAAAAAAAAACCCGCGAACTTCTATTCTGAAAATATCACTACGATTCATGAGATTTTATAACAGTCGTTCACCACTGCATTATTTACAGCCAAGTGCGTTGATTTACAGTGTATAAGCCGCTGCTAGTGGCAGCAGCCCTCTAAATGCTATTAAATTAAAGCAGCCTCGTAACCATAGAGGCCAAAATCTTATCATTGAATAGTACACAAAACTGTAAAATACATGTGGGCATAATTGAGTGTGAAAATAACCGAATGATATACAGTCAAACTAAAAATTATTCAGATACCAGATATAATTTTTTATATTTTTTTAGTAGTGGGTGCAAGTGAGTATATGACCAAAATAAGGAAACTGTGCACACAATCCATAACCAAAAATTCATCATACAGTGCAGAGACTACGCAGTAAAACGATACAAATTTGTGGACCAAAATTATCAGACCGAGTCTTACTCTCCAAAAAATTAAGTTGAGAGTTTGCAGCAACCCCATGGGGTGACTGTTGACAGCATGCCCAGGAGACAACTACATGCCGGTCAAGTAAGCCTAAGGGTTGCCAGGCCGACAAAGTATTCATAGTGCTAAATACTTCAGATTAACCAGCTGTGTGAATAATTTTATGGTTGCTTGTCAACTCCAATTAGCATACCTTTCTACAAAGTATCTGACATTCATAAAGATGAATTTGTGTTCTGACACAGCCTTTACCTCTGGTTCTATTGTTTAGTATATTTTATTACCATTTTTTTTAACCTATATTTGATGAATTATAACTAAACTTGTGAGCAATGTGAAGGCAACTGTGATAATGTGAGAAATGTTTAGGTTTGACTATCTATTTGAAAAATGAAGTTAACCAACTAACATTATACATACTCTTTTGGTTTCTGTACTCAATATTTAAAAAAATGTACAAATGCAATAAAAATATCGGCATCGGAACTCTGTATCGGCAAGTACCAAAAAAAAAAGTATCGGTATCGGCCAAGTAGTGGAAAAAGTGGTATCGGTGCATCCCAAGTAAAAAATTGTAACAATTAAGTATCATTAAACAGTGATAATTAATAATTGGTGCATTGTTGTTTGTCTAAATAAACTGATTCATTAAAACGAATCTGACTTTCCAACATGTTCCCAAGAGTGGACATTTTAGTGTGGTTTTGTTTGAATAAAGCATTTTGATTTTGCATTTTGTCATTGCTACACTGATAAATGTTGGAAAAACTTGATACTGGAAAACTAAGCTATTATGGAAACATCTGATTTATAGGTTGTGGCATCTTTAATTTTCCCCAAGTCTGATACGAATGCACGCACGAGCGCACACCACCCACACACACACCACACACACACACACACACACACACACACACACACAGGTTTGTTTTTGTGAAAATGGGGACATCCCATAGGCGTAAAGGTTGGTTTTTCACTACATGTACGGGTCTAGTATCCTTCCTCATATGCCTCACACTTACCCCTAAACCTACCCTTTACAGGAGACTTTGTGCTATTTCAGTTTTTCAATACACTCCATTCTGTGTGATGTATAAGCGTTTTGAAAAGTGGGGACAATGTCCTGAAAAGTCACCTTCTCCTTGTAATACCTATATGTCATACCTTTGTCATTATACAAAATTATGTCCTCAATTTGTCACAAAAACGCGCACACAACACACACACACACAGGTTTTCATGTTTTATGGGGACATTCTATAGACATAATGGTTTTCAAACTGTAATTTCTATCCCCTAACCCTACCTATCCCCTATCACACAAAACTTCCTGCATTTTTAGATTATTAAAAATAATTTATTTCCTCATGGGGGCCAAAAAATGTTGCCACAAGGTCAAAAATGACTGGTATTACTATCCTTGTGGGGACATTTGGTCCTCACAATGTAGCATAAACAAGTACACACACACGCAAACACAGAGAAGAGGCTATCTGTGACTGAACTGACAAAAGCATCCTGATTGATATCTGTCCTGTATGGTAAGATAGACAGCATCTCAACTGAGCTGAAACAATTTAAACAGTCTAAAATGTGCAAGATTAAACAGGTCAAAAAGATCTGGTGTTATGGGTCTCTGGAGCAAACACATTCCCTGACTACAATAATCTGGACAGGAACACTCTGTCAAGCCCTTTGATGCCTTTGACACCAAAACTCCCCCAACCATCCCCAATGCTCCAAGCCGATTTCACATCAGCCCAACCAGATGAAGCAGAGGGCAGACACACAGATACATTCCTGGTGTACCATTGTACCCTGCAGGCACGGGCCTATTGGCCGGCCAGCCTGACTTTTATACTATGTGGCAAAGACATCATCTGACAGATGTTCCCTGACACCGCCATCCTACAGGAGCAAAGACCGATGCATGCACTTTTGACATTGTGATGTCATAATTACAGTGACAGTGTAAGATGATGTGTGTGTGTTGTTGTGGTAGTAATGGATGAAAAAATAAATCAAATGAGATCTAGAGTCCTGCTGCAGTGTCATAAGGAATCGTGTCACGCACCTACACCTAGCTTCCGCCACTGAATCAGAGCCACGGTGAGCCTGCTGGAGGAATCTGAATTCCCCCTGCGTGCTTTCAAGATGGACTGGAGTTTGATGGATTGGATGAAAGAGGCACAATGATAGCCTGATCTGCATCTGGATAGCATTGGTATTTGTTATTCGCCTCACACTCTCACACACACGTTCTCTCAGTAAAAGAGGTTCAGTTGATAAGGTCATCTTGGTGCACAATGTGTGTGTGTGTGAGAAAGAGAGAGGTTTGGTAATGACCCTAGACATGTTGTACAATGCTGCATATTTCTCCTCACAGCTGCCACTTTAACGAGCAGATAAAATGGCCTCAGCTGAATAATTAATACTCCGGCCCATTAACGAGGCATTAGAATGCTAGCTTCTTCTTATCGATTTTTCCTTCCCCACCCAGCCCTTTCTCTTTTTTTGATTTTAACTTGATAGCGGTGTCCAGAGGCGGACAGTAACTAAGTACATTTACTTGAGTATTGTACTTAAGTACACTTTTTGAGTATCTGTACATTACTTGAGTATTATTTTTTCTGGAAAATTATGACTTTAACCACTACATTTGAAAGACAAATATTGTACTTTTAACTCCACTACATTTCTATCAAGGTCCTTGAAGTAGAAAGTTGTTACTATGTAGCAGCTTTGGTCAGTGGGTGATTTTTTTCTTCTCTAAAACGTGACTTTCTTTTTTTCAGACAGTTTATCAGTAATCACTCTTGTAGGGCTATGTGAAGGGATTTCCCAGCATTTTTTGAGCACTGACCAGTTGCAAATGTGATATTTATTTACAACAATTCAATAATAGGAATATATGGTAACACTTTACTTGAAGGGGTGTGCAAAAATTTGTTTTTTAAAAGACTAACATGACACCTTCATAATCATGACATACGTCATGAATATGAAGGAGGTTGGATGCATGTTTATGACAACTGTCATTAAATGTCATTCGCTCAGTTATGTCATTTTTAATGCAAATATGAAATTGCATTTGACACTAACCCTACCTAACCCTACCCTACCCCTACCCCTCACCATAGTCCATAACAATACATCTCACACACTGTCATCTTGCATTAAATACAAAATGGCGACTGACACTGAGACAGTTGTCATAAATCATGCATAAAAAACTTCCTATTCATGGCATGTGTCATGTCTGATTATGTAGGTGTCATGTCCTGAGTCATGAAGGTGTCATGTCAGTCTATGAACACCCCCTTCCAGTAAAGTGTAAACCGAATAGATATTAGATATTCAAAAGATATATTAGGCACAATATTGTCTTATTTTGCTAAATTGTGTAAGTGAAAATATTACCTATAAAGCCACAGGATGTGCATCTCCTAATAAAACACAATAGGTGTTGGACTTGAAGCAGCACTGCACAGACTGTTCTGTGTGTGACATCAAAGTACCGCGAGAGCGATTAGACAGCATTTAAAATGTTTGTTTTGAGGTCAAATAAGTCTTGCTGTTTTGCCTTTTTGTTAAAGCAGCGTTGCTGTTAAAAAGTTAAACATCTACAGTTGTGTTGCAGGGTTTTAAAGCAGGTTCGATTTTTTTTCTTCCTTATCACTCTGTATTTACAGGATTTCACTGTCCACTCTGCTCAAATGTGGATGAATGGCTACACATAGATGTGTGCACACACTGTCAGAGCTGTGTGAGATCACTACCATCCTGCTTTTGTGGGGGTGGGTAGGGGTGTTAAATAATTTGTTTTGTTTTGTTGTTTTTCCCATAGGTTTTTAACATTCTAAAAGCTCTTTATTCCAAATATACTACAAGCTAGTCAGTGTATTCAGCGGGTGTAATGTATTCTAAGTTGCTTCAGAAGTATTGTAAATGTTATGTACAATAATAAAACAGTGCATTGACATAAAAAATGAAATTTACTTTTGGTACTTTAGTACTTTTAAAAGCAAGTACTTCTGTACTTTTACTTAAGTAAAAATCTGTCTTTACAATTTTACTTGTAATGGAGTAATGTTTGACCAGCAGTATCTGTACTTTCACTCAAGTACTTTGTCCACATCTGGCGGTGTCTGAGCCAGGCGGTGATCAGGCCAGTTCAGGTCTTGATGGGATCAAATTGGTGGCTGTTGTCAGTTGTGTAATTATGCAATTAAACTGACTGATTTAAGTGAGACTTAATGGTCGTTCATGCTGACAATGTTTTGCTGCAACGAAACATTGGAAGATCATTAATTTTCTATTTAAATGTTAAATTTTTCAGGGAAATAGTCAGTACTGATCAGAAATCAGTAGCTATGCAACAAAGTTGAGCTCAGCATTACGTAAATGTGCAGTGATCAAATGTGGTGCAATGAGTGCAGAGAGTAAGATGCACTAATGCACTAATTTTCACCAATACAAATGAACCCAATCCAATTTCAGATTCTGAAAGTTATTTACCATAAACTTTGCAATTTGTATATTCGTTTACATGTGGATTACCACTGTTCTATACAATATCGCATTCGCAGAGTCCAGTTGCAGCATTTACAACTGTCACGAGTTTACATGGCTAGGGTGACCTTACATCCTCTTTTTCCCGGACATGTCCTGGTTGGGATTTCTAAATTACTTACAAAGTCTGGTTTTTGGATTTGTTGTCCTATTGTTGTGTTTTCAATATGTAAGTTCTCATACATTATATGTACATGTGTTTGAATTTCTTTGACCATTCTCTATAGATCCCACCTTCTCACATGCCATATATGTACAATGCCTGCACATATTGTGTGACAGTCGGGTCTTTCTCTCATCGCTTCTTATCTAGTTCGCTACCACCTATCGTAGACCCTCTAGTACGTCTGGTTCACACACTAGGTACACATACCAAGAGCGACAGTGCCCGCGTCACATATTTCACCCACGCCGGTCTTCTGAGCCCCACGTGTCACATCCAAGGACGATCTGTATGGTTCACCTACTGCGATTACGCAATTTAGTTTCTGTTCATATGCAAAAACCGGTGTCTCTCTTGGTACTTAGCCCACCAGATATTAGCTTGTGTGTACTCACAGATACTTTCAACTTAACGTTCCAGCCCAGCACCCACGCCTCATCTCACCCCCCGCCGGTGTTTACCATGAAAGTAGTGAGTGTTCATCAGACTCTTTGTCTCCCTGTCGATAAGGACCTAGTGCAGACCTATCTACTATTTGTTCTCAGTTCTCTCTCTTTAGTCTCGCAGTTTCAACCGAATGTTTTCCCCTAAAACATTTTCACCCTGCCGTTACGACCTGAGAGAAGAATATAATACGCGTAAACACAATTTGCGCACCTTGAACGCTACTCTATCTTAGGAAGAACTCACCCGAGTCACGACTGCAGCCCTGTGGTGCTCCTCTTTTTCAGCCTCTGATCTTGTGTCTGGTCCTCTCTTTCCCAGACCGGGAATCCACTTCGAGGCTATAAAACCAAGCCTATGCTTTTCCTTTGTCCTACGTGACGCCGGGTTTGCTCGTTTTTCGCTGGCGACCATTTGTTCTTTTCTTTTATAAACTATTCACTGGTAGCGCCGCAGTAGGAGGAGAGACACACAGAATAACAGACCTGGGGAATAAAGCCTTGTGAAGAAGGGAACCAGGAGCAGGCCAGTACCACTTATTGCTGCTGAATCTGAAACTATCCATCGGCACACTCGTCCTCCTGTGACTAATGTGTGGCTCTATGAGTAAGGCACGCAATTAGGTTAACCGATACCATCAACAGGGAGCGTTTTTTTGCATCGATGATATTGTTCCTGCCGGTTTCCCTTAGCAGACACTTGTATACGTTGAGAGCAAACAGACACTCCCGCTCATACAAAGGAGCTCGGCCTTTTTTACCAGTTTCTCTCCTGGGTAGAAGCCCCGTAGTCAATCATCAAGTGCACACCTCTCTTCGCTGCTCCCAGATTATTAATGCATTACGCTACAGACTCTGGGATCTTCACATCTTGTCTCTTCTTTTAACAGCTCTTTAGAAAGAGAAACTCTCAACAAACATCACCACATTGCTCGCCTATAAGACCGTTTCTCCTTTAGAAACACGACACACGAAGCGACTCCCACCTGATGTGCGTCCAGGACGCAACATGAATTTGATCTTCTTCTAACTCAACATTAGAACAGCCCGGCCGATCGTCACACAGAAAGTCACACACACTCGGCTCCAGATTTATATAGCTCCAGAGCCGTTTGAGTGGTATACACCACTGTTGTCCTCCCTCGAGCAGGTATAAAGACAGATGACTCACATCAACTATAGACCGGTACTTAGTTGAAGAGAAAGATCTAAGCACAGTGTGTGATGTTGTTGAGATCTCTTCTAAAACTTAAAAAGAGACAAATGTGAGAGATCCAGAGTCTGTAGCTAAGGAGAAAAATCTGAGCACAGTGTGGACAAAATGCTTACATTTCACAAGCTTTTTGGAACAGACCCAGGGGTTGAAATGGTAACTGACTCCGGCCTTTCCTGTAAGAGCAAAGAGAAGTCAGATCCTCAGGTCACAGAGCCCTGCACAAAATCAATTCATATCTAGACAGAAAGGAACAGAGGTCAATGCATTGATATCAGTACAACACACCATCTGACAGGGACTCCCCTTCACCCTCCTCCTACCACATACTACTTATGGACCCAGAAAAGGAAGAACAGGTATAAAATGCTGAGTAAGGGAGGATATAAAGTGTGCAAGAGAGATGAAGGAGATAAATATTACCAGTGCAGGTTATTGAGCAGGGCAACTGGTCGATAACGAATGTGTCCCATTACAGAGCGGGAATAAGAGACTTCTGCTGACACCAGCATCTACCTCCAGATCTCCTGCACATCTGATAATCTTACAATTAAATGTGCACACACAGCAGTCAACAGTCTTCACTAACATTTAATGCAAAGTGCAGATGGATACAAAGCATTTCCAAGTATCCTGCAGTTACCTTGTTCAAGGGGTCAATGATGGCTCAAACCACCAACTTTAAACTTTTCATCCATGACTAATAGCAACTATGCCACACCAACCATAAAATTAATTCTGAAACTGATGCAAGACCAGCATCTGTGATTTTCGCCAAGTAAGTCACACTCCAGAATTAACTGTCTTTGTTGGTCCTGGAACAGAATTTAGGTTTAGGATTTGGGCTAACCATCATCTAGTTTAGGGTAGGGTTTACAGATAGGGTCAGGAGTTTTTCTTTAACAAGAATGTTGTTTCAGGACTAACATGCTGATCATACCTGTGTTTTTATTTTCTGTCTGTATTTACAGCTCTTTGTTACAGTATCTCTGATTGTTTCTTGGTAAGAGACATGTGGATTGGCAGCTTGCCTTGAGTGACGGCCAGGTGTTTTATAGTATCTGTGAGTCTGATCATCCATCAAAGCAATCGATCACAATCCCAGCAGTTTTTATTAATGATCCTGTCAGCTGGCGCGCTCCACAGTGCCCATAGTTGTCCAGGATGATAGATCTTTAGCCAGCCAGCCTGTTATTTATTCTCCCATGACCTTGTCCATATCTATTGTTGAGCACACTTAATTATGAGTGCTGGGACATGATAATTCAGTGTTCATCTTCCCGTTTTCAAAAATGTTGAGCTGGAGTATCAGATCATTTAATAAAAACAAATGCACAATAGCTATTGAAATAAAGGCTTCGAATAGAATTATCTCCATCACAGGTCACTTTAAACTCAGCATGAAATTAAAATGATCCTTATATCTTTTTTAAATGAATATTATAGAACTTATTGTAAACAGTTCATTTGTGCATGTTTTATTTCAGTTGTTTTGATCTCGTAAAGTGGTAGCACTTTATTTTACAATTCTGTTCTGCATGTACATACTATGTACTTATTATAGTAATTACCATAACTGTGTAATAAAATAAAATTAAAAATGATCCAACACTGGTCAGATTTTGGTTCATTAAGAGTCGCCCAGTGCACCCCGAGTGCATCACCAGCACAGTGCAGCTCTTTTTAACTCAAGAAAAGTCCATTGAACACCATTTGAAATTGTTCATTACCATATTAATTAAATTCTGGGAGGTACAGGGTGGAATTGGGGAAATGCTTTTTTGGCCAGACCACAATTTAAAATATAATGTGAAGCCTTCCACCAAGCAGCCTCTCACTGAGTATACTATATTATAGCAGATATAGTTTAATATGTTTATTGATGGAAATTTGTAAAATTTTCAGAATAAATTCCCTTTTGTCTTTCTAATATTTTACATAATTTGACAAATTTGCAGCTTTATTGGAAATGACGCGTAATAAAAATAAAGTGTTGTATAATTTTCCTCATGCATCACGTCTCAGATTTGACTAAACCTGTTATTTCCTTGATACACTAACATCTGATAAAACACTAGTAGCAAAATTGTTGTTCATTGCAAATGACGCCATAACTGACAAAATTGACAATCATTTATACGTTATAAACATTCAAAATGGAAATTATGCATTCTCACATTTTAAGAGCAGTCAGTGTTGTACATCATCTCAGCATGTCATCTTTATCCTTCTCTTTACACCTGTGGCTTGCTTATGTCTCACGTTCACTTAAAACAGAGTCTTTTCTATAGCTTGAACTTTTAGCTTAAAGATGAATAGGCCCCATATGATTTCTGTTCACCATATTTTTTTTGGTGTAAAAATGCATTTTCAGGTATATGTTAAATGCTGCTGAATGAGGTACCCAGTACGACCTTTTAAGCAGATTGTATGTGTGTTCCTTGCATTTTCATTCATGAAATATATAGTATGGTATCTACTCTGAATAAGGTCCATACCTACCGACTCATCCAAATGCAATTTGATGTGGAGTAGCCGAAAGTAGTGATTTGAGTGAAGTAGTATGAAGTTGTGTGAAGTAGAGATTTGAGAGAAAGAGAGAAACAATAAACCCAAGGCAGACTCACCTTGACTTCACTGCATTAAAAAAGACAACAACATAAAAACCAAACTGTTCTTTATTAATTGAGAACATCCGGAAGTCTTTGGAGGTCGATGTTTTAATGGAACTTTTACAGATAATTTTTGAGGCACAGTTCTCACCTGCCTCGATCGTCTGAATAGTATTTTGCTGTTCTAGCAGAGTTAGCCAAATGTCAACTATCAGACCTAAACAAACGATATATAAATACATAAGAAAGTGAGAAATAATTATGTAATTATGTTTTGTCGATACTGATACAATCTAAAAGCCCTCGAGTGTTCTACTGTTCTGTGGTTTCCTCCTCAGCCTTTACATGACTTCTGTTTATGCGTATCTTTACTTCAAAACGTGCTAAATTGTAAACTTTAAAGAAAAAAATTAAAAATTGTTCTTTAATTTAGAATTAAAACTGTTTGGTATATACTGTATACACTAAAAAATCGAAGTACTATATAAAACAGATTATTGGAGTATGTTTTACAAGAAAGTGTCATTCCTCTATAGTTCATGATTAATTCAATGTGTTACTTGCCTTTTTTTTGTGAAGTTTACTACCAATTTCTGAGTGAAAACTCTTTCAAAGAAAATTCCACACCAACTTCCCATTATCCGCAACTGGTTGTGGTACTTGACTGTTTATTTCTTTGCTCGTTGTGCGTGAAAGCTGGCAATAAAATAACCGCAGTAGTAATGAAGTAGAGTCCAGTCGAATGTTTCTCTTGACTTGTCTCTTGTGGTCCCTACAGGGCCCAGGGGCCCAATAAGCATCCATCTGCAGACAGCCCACTACAACACGCTTGAGTGGACATCCATGCAAGCCAGGGTGTTTGTAAGTGTGTGTGCGTGTTTGTGCAGTCTAGTATGTCTGACTGGAGCTGCAGACATTTTATCATTCCAGAGTCTTGGGGGAGCAACCCCCCCCCCCCCCAGCAAAGCACAAAAACATCTCAAACCCTGCTCTCATAGTGTTGTCACCACATCCAATTGTTCGTCTTTTCTTCTGTTTGCCATGCCACCTTTATAGTCTGCTGTCAGCATGTATCACAGCTCATCCACAAGGACACTAGCAAACCACCCAGGCAAATCAATTCCTTTCAGCCAGGCCAGAGATCGATAGAGCTGCTCTCTTAATCAGCTCTCTGGTGACTGCAGCGAGGAGGGATGGAGCGGGTGCTAGTTATTCTCGCTTTGTCCCGCTTGGTGCCTCTGTTATTCTTTTTTTTTTTTGTTTTTTTTTTTTTTTTTTACTGTTTTATGATTAACATCTATTTACCTAAGTATTTATCAAATTCCCACCTGTGTGGTGGGCAGAATTTTATTTCAGAGCCAGCCATGGTGGAGTCTGTCCGTCACAGTGGCTCTGTCAGTCTTTCTCTCTTGATGGGTCGAGCCGTGTTGTGAGCTCTCTGGCTCAGTACTGCTGACGCTCTGAGTAATTGTGGTGATTTATTATAGGGCAACTGCTGCACTGTAAGTTAATTTATACACAATAACTTCCAAAGTCACAAACACTTAGGAGGCGACACACTCTGGGTGTGTTTGAAACAGAAGAAAGCTGCCCAATAGTGGTTCAATAGTGCTGAAATTTTTTAATGCACTAAAGTAAACCAAAATACCCTTAATCAAATACTAAAATGTATAAATATAAACATTATGCATTTCCATAATAAATATGCTAAAGTCCGTGTGGGGAAGGTTACTTTGGAAATGTAATAGGTTAAAGATTACAAGTTACCCAATCTGAAATGTAATAAGTAGTGTAACAATTTCAATTACTTTATTAAAGTAATGTAACTGATTACATTTAATTACTTTTTGATTACTTTTCTAAAAATGTCTAATGTTTTCAACTGTTAATCATTTTCAAACATGGCAGGGTTAATCTTACAGTAGTACTCAACACTGATTAATGTCACACTTTCGAAATCCTTCATCACTTGATTAAGATTAAATATTTTATTTTAAAGGAGACATTGGAGGCACAAATATCTTCATTTGCATGTATTGTGTCTTAGCAGTGTGTGGACACAACTACAATGATAAAAATGCATTCACTCCTTTTTTAATCCCCAAAGAACCTAAACAGTCTCAATTATCAAGCGATTTTGATTTTGGAGTGAATACCAGCGCTCTCTTCCACCTTCAATATCATGACTGAGGTGAGACCCTTGAGCAAAGCACCAAACCCCCAACTTTGTTGGTGTGTGTTTATGGTGTGTGTGTTCACTGCTGTGTACACTTGGATGGGTTAAATGCAGAGCACAAATTCTGAGTATGGGACACCATACTTGGGCCCAATCACAATTCTACCCATTAGTCCTTTCCCTTCCCCTCAACCAAAAGAGAATCCCCTACCCCTTCACGTGAACGCGCAAAGATTTTTCGGGACCACATTTCAAACGAAGGGGTATGAATTATCTCGGCGTAAACCGGCTTCAGCGGCAACATTGCTGACTGAGCGAACAAAAAGACACATAAATGTTAGCATTTTTGGCATTAATAAAGATTTTAAGGAAAAGTAATCATTTCTTTTATGTTCCATTCAATTGTGAGTTCATATTTACAGTCATGTTACTAAAGAAATGTTTGCAAAAAATCGCTAAAGTTTGCTAACTTCATATTATTACAGACTGCACGATAGTCCTACAACATATTTTCATGTCTGATCAGGGCGATGACCATCGTAGACATTGAGGAGGGCTAGTATCCCCAATAATTATAAATCGCTAAAACCTTTTCTCAAATATTGCCAATTCGAGAGAGAGAGAGAGAGAGCTGAGCGAGAGAGAGGAGATGAAACGGAATGTGATGCGTTTATGACTTTTTAGAGTGAGTTTTACCTTCAAAAACAGCGATCTTATCCTCCGTGCTGGAAAAATAGCGATTCAGTATTAAAGTGTTAATTAATAAAATTCATGGCGCGCAGCTATGAAAGATTTCTTTAGCTCTAGTAGTGTGTGACGCTGCTCAATATATGAATGGTTGTGTGTGTTGTGTGTGTGTGGTGTCAGTAAAATGCTGAGGCAAGGTTAATATAGAAACGGTAAATAGAAAGGCTCTAATGCCACTCCAGCCACCACATGTATAATGTGTGGGGTATTGTAGGAGCTAGTTAGTTCGTACGTATGTGACATGTGACGATAGTAGTGGTGTCCCAATTCTTGGGGAAAGGTATCGACCTTCCCTTTGACACTCTGTTTCCAAGGGAAAGGGGAAGGTGTAGGCGGAGTGGTAGGCTTGTAATTGGCGCGGAAGGGTATACAAATAGGAATTAGGAATTGGGTCTTAGCCACATGTCAATTCAATTCACTTTCACTAAATTTGTTTATGTCTGGCTGTGCAATTCATTTGACTCCAGACTGCTTTCTGAATGAGGGACAAATCAAGGCAGATTTTGCTAAAAAGTTAAAACTCAAGGATAGATCAGTACCCATTGTTCATGATCCAGCTGCAGATTTCAGACTTACTTAAAATCATTCTGAGGTTAAATGCATATTTAAAATCATAACAAGAAATAGTTTAGCTATGATACTGTTTTTGAAATCAACTCTTTGCATAGCTATGACAGGAAACACTGGAATCTAACAATGCCTTAGAAAAAAACAGTTAATCTTAAAAAAAAATAAAGCATATACATAAACCCTATTGGATAAGCATGTTATAAACTTCTGAAACATTGGTGTTTCATATTTTACAGCAGTCACTGCAATTTATGAAAGAACTAAATTAAATCTGTATGTGGGAGTGTGTGTGGAAAAAATCTGATGTAACCTCCTTTGTAATCCTTAACATTTTCATAAGTAACTGTAATTTAATTACACATTTTTTCTTAGTAACTGTAACTGATTACAATTACTTTTATTTTGTAATTAAATTACGTAATTCCGTTACATGTAACTAGTTACTCCCCAACACTGGCTAAAGTGTAGGTCCGGAGTTCTTTTTTCACAAGGGAATGTCTTCTGAATTTTGAAGGTTTCATGTCACTTGTAGTTGGCACAAATATATGCAATATTGTTTTAGGTTTTTGAGGATAAGGGCATCTCACTGAACTGAAGTCTGTGATGGAATTTGCCTAATCTGGCTAGCTACTACCAGTGACCGATGAATATAAATGCCAAAATACTGTAGAGTTTGTTTGGAAGCACATCCTTTGACGTCAGCAACAAAAGATATGGGAATCTGAAAACCCCTGTTTATTTTGATATCCTAATTATGTGTGATGATATGCTTAGTTGGATTTTATTATTTTTATTCAGCATTGTTTCTCACTGTTGTATGCGACCAGATCAGAACAGATATGCAACCCTTTTCAATTGGATGTCCAAGGCACCATAACATCACATTTGACGATACAGAACAAATTAAAGTGAGCTTTGCAGAGAAGCAAGTTAATATTTAAAGTAACTGTAAGCAAGCCATTATGATGTAGATTTCCCTGAAAAATGAAAACTATGTGGGGCTTTAAAAATATTGCATTTCTGCAATCCAACATACCAGCTTCTTGTTCAACCAATGGTATATGGCACAGAAATGCACACCTACAGATTCACCTGAGATTCACAGGATAAGGCAGTAAGGGATTCCTAACAGTGATTCGTCAAGAAACCACAACACTTGTTCTCTCACAGACCAATACAATGGACTTATCTGTAGATGCACTATCAGTGAAATAGAGGGGACGCGAGAAGAGAGGACCCATCTGTGCTGTAATCACTTCCTTCTCCACAAGCCCACACTGCCTTTGGGCCTGACCGCACACCTGTGTACACACAGCTGCACACACACACACACACACAAAAAAAAAAACTCAAATACATGAGAAAACATCACGTAAACACAAATTAATTTATGTGTTAGAATTTGAATGAAAAAAAGATATGGATATTGCTTATTTTAAGCAGAATGTTACATTTGACTTACATGTTTAAAATGTGTACACGGTCAAACTTTCTTCAGTTTAGGCAAGTCAGATTATTACCATATTTTAAATATCGATTACATTGTCTTATTTTAAATATAGCTTACATTTAAAAACACATTTGTAAATACCCTTCTATTACCTGGTAAATAAAGCACCAAAAAGAGAAGTATAAATAACAATGCAGTGCTTTGCACTGTGGATATGTCTAATCAATCACACTGCCATCTACTGTTCAGTGAGGAGACGTCACAATCTCTTTCCTTTCGAAGATTATATCCAGCCACAGTTCCCTTTCATGGGCTATGGGGAACACCTCGTCGTGACCAGTGTCTGAAGCATACATTGAAAAAACACCAACACGTTGGCCGGCGACAGCCATGACGTCACTACCAGTGCGACTATAGTATAAATAGGCACCGGGAGCACACATTATTCTCTTCTTCGTCTTCATTGACTGTTCTGTTTGAAGTGTGCATTTCCAAGGAAAAAGTAAGAGCTATCTCTATTCATTATGATGCCGACGCACCCTGTTCGCAGTAGAACATTTAGAAGGTGTGTGCATCCGTGTCACCGCTATTTGACACCAGATGACACACAATCTATGTGTTGTTTGTTTAGGCGAAGATAGCATGCATACGCCATGTCCTGGGTCGCAGCGACATGTTCTGCGCTGCAGCATTGCGGAGCCCCCCCGTATTCCCCTGATTTAAAAGCTCACGTCTCGTTTGTCTCTCTTGTTAGAGAATAAGAGAGGGCAGCCATCTGCTTCCGCGGTCAGGTGACCCGCAGACTAGAGGCACGGCAGAGACGCAAATGCGACTTTTGTGGGGATCTCAGGTGACACCTGCCGTGAGGTATATAATGAGGGTATTTTCACGTGTCTGGTGTCTATCAGTTAAAATTGAGCGAAGGCGGGCGAGAGACACGCACGCTGGAGGATTGATGCTGTTCTATCTTTAACAATGTCACATCTGAACTCATGGGGACAGTGGCTCTGCATTGGGGTCAGCATGCACTAGTGTAAGAGAGTGTAAGTGGATATTGGTGGTATGAAAGGAGCGAAGAAGTGATGCTGAGCCCTTCTCATCCTCTGCTGGTATGTGAGCTGTAGAGGTCATGGATCGCCCACGGCGAGGTCTGGCTTAGCGGACTAAGGAAGTGACGTCGACATGAGGTCGTCTGGGAAGTTAATCTTTCTGGCCATACACCTTCCACTCAGGTGATTCCTTCCTTCATGATCCCATACTGAGAGCGGATGGAATGGAAGAGGCCGTTTTCCTCACACATCCATCGGTTTCAGCATAACAGTTATGCGAATATCGAGGCGGTGCACGAAAACGGCTATGAGAGAATGCCCCTTGTAGAAGAGACGCTAGCTCGCTATCTCTCTATGGGTGAGACATCGTCTCTAAAAACTCCCTCCTTACCATCGTGCCCTTCAAGCTACATATAAATTGCCTGGCAGGCTACCAGCAGCAGGTCACCCCCCCCCCCCCCCCCCCCCCCCCCCCCCCCCCCCCCCCCCCCGGCTGTGCTTCGCTGCACCCTCTGGCGGTGCTCAGGACATACAAGGTGACCTGCTGAAAGACCTGGATAAAGGTGAGGGCCTTTCTTTTGATGAGATGGCTGAGTTGCGCCGCACCACGGATCTTGCTCTCAATGTCGCTAAGCAGGCTGCCACTACCATTGGCAGATCCATGGTGGCCATGGTGGTTACGGAGAGGCATCTGTGGGTAAACCTGGCAGACCTCGGTGAGAAAGAGAGGGGCTTCTCGATGCGCCGGTTTCGCCTTCTGAATATTTTTGGTTACCTCCGTTGAGATGGTGGTCGAGAAGTTCAGGGAGGCGAAGGCGCGCTCAGCTGCCTTCAAAACCTTCATTCCACGAAGGCCTAGGTCTGAGCCCGAACAAACCAGGGGTTCTGGCCCGTCTCGGTTTGAGGATCAGTGACGGGCACAGAAGGCTAGTGTCGCAACTCGCGCTCCTCCTCCGCCTGCGGGTAAGGGTAGGAAGTATCGTGGGTCAAAGGAAGGTAGGCAATACCTGAGGGATGTGATCCAGACAAGGAGTCAGCGCTTTCGTCCGGATCAGAGTACTACTTAGGTATCCACTCTTTCCCTCAGGGGGTGTTTGTATCGTTGTTAATCTGTTTTTACTCCCCACCCTAATTACCCTGTAACCACCATCTCTCCAACTGACCGAGGTTAGGTGGAAGCTTCCTGCAAAACAGTCTCCTTCTGGACCTATGATGTTTTTGGTTGGTTCTATGGCTAAATCATAGTAACCACCTTACTGATGGTCTGGTCTAGAGGCTTCTCCAGACAGAGCTCCGACACGGGAACCATGGTGGGCGAGTACGATCCAGTCTAATATACTGTAATAGATATATATGTGTATTAATGAGACTGGTGGTGTGTGTAACCTCGCTAGTTTCTTTGCAGTGTTTCCGAGGAACTGTGAGTTCGTCCCCTTTTCTAGGATAAGTCTCGATGAGGCCCCCTCTGAAAAGCCCGGGTTCGGAACGGGTGCTCGACTTGCAAGTGTTTCTTTCATCGCGTATATGTCAGACTGTGAGACAAGCGTGGTTTCTGGCTTCTACGGTCTGATCATGCGGGCTAAAGCACAGGCTTTGCGGGAGCCTTCGAATGAACATTGGGCCACACAGCGTGTCACACTGCAAATGAAATTATCGGATAGACGGCTGGGTATGCTTTTCATGTACCTGACGGTTCATACAGTATACAGGGGTCGCCCTGAGGGTTTACCGCTCACCAGGACTAGTCCCCTCTGCTGAGGCTATCGAGCGGGAGGGGGACACGATGGCACTACGAGAACTTCTACTGGTAAATGCTGTCGAGGCAGTGCTACCCTCACCTTGGGGGTTGTAGTTTGAGCTTGCCGCTCCCGTGGCCCAGTACTTCCGGGGTGATCTGTGAAAGATGCTCGAAAACTTAAAACTCCACATACACTAGGTAAGTGCAACATCGTTAAGCTTTGTGCACTTTTAACAATCCTAGCTGGTGATAGTGTGCCGTTGAGCTTGGCACACTTTCTAAAATCTAAAAGCTGTAAGTGGCACGTTTGCTTTGCCCCACTTCTAAAGTCCTGTATGGTAAGAGCTACGCGCAGTAGCCTTGTGCTCTTTCTGAGTGGTTTAAAACCCCGGTTGTCGCCTTGGGCACCACTCCTCCTATGTATCCTCTGGATATCTACTTAACAGGGTGTTGCTACTAGGGGTCAGTTGAGACAGTTCCTTCAGCACATACAAAGAGAAAGGTACGGTAGCCCCTGTGTGACAGGCCAAGACTAGTACGATTCTAGGCTCTTGGTCGTATTCCCTTAAATGAATCTATTCCTGATTCCAAGCCTTGAGCTCTACCCCGGCCCCAGGAGTCTGGCCCTAAAAGGTAAGTATTTGGGGTATGTAGCCTAGGCCTTTGGCAGTAGGGAATAACGTCACTGACAGCCATCTAACGCCCCCCCCCCCCCCCCCCCCTCCCAGGGGTGAACTCCCATAGCAAATATGGTTAGAGTTGGTACTTAGTGCCGCCATGTGTTCTGAGCATGCACTCCTACGCAGGTGGGTGGTGGGTATACGTTCCCCCTAGCGGACGCAGTTCAAAGTTCCCATGAAAGTGAATGTCTCAGGTTACTTATGTAACCATGGTTTCCTGAGTAGGGAATGAGACACTGCGTCCTCTAGGTTTCTTGCCATGCTGCGGACGCAAGCTTCAGACGAAGAAGTGAATGACGTGTGCTCCCGGCGCCTATTTATACTATAGTCGCACCGGTAGTGACGTCATAGCTGTTGCCGGCCAACAAGTTGGTGTTTTTTCAATGTATGCTTCAGACACGGGTCACGACGAGGCGTTCCCCATAGGGACCCCTAGAGGACGCAGTAGTGTGATCACACCGTTCCCTTACTCTAGGGACCATGCGGTGGTAAGTAACCTGAGACGTTCTTCAGACTGTGGTAAGACTCCCATTACTCTGAAGACTGATCTTGGATCAGACATTGTTCAGTCAGAGCGAGTAGGGGAAACTGCTGTAGAAGGTCCTTCTTATTCACCTTGCCCATCTGGTTTCTGGGCATTTCTTCCACAAGGATCAGCCCTGTGGGAATGGTGTATGGAGCCATGTGCTCTCTGAGAGAAGAAACCAAAAGAGAAGACCAACTTAAAGACCCCCTGAAATAAGAAATTATGGATTTCAGCTGTCCTTTCACAATTGTTGTTTGTTAGATAGTCCCCAATGAGATCCTGGGTAAGCCCGCGGCAGATGGTGTGATATAAATTCTAGCTAACAGCGTTAGTGTCAGAAATAATTAGTCAAACAAGAATTTGAATTCCGTCAGAAGCTAAGATTCATCACAAATGCGATGTCTGAATTAATTTATTGGTGATCGATGAGCTCGAGACCTTGTGAAACTGACCATAGACAAAACATTTTCTCTAATACCTGCCTAGAACCCCTGAAATTGCAACATTTACTTGCATCATGTTATAACGAAACATGAAATCCAGCTTTCATAAATAGTAGCATTTGTACAAATGTACTTACGTAGACCATGCTTCAGATCTTTTTCAAGACTGAATAACGAAATCTTAAGTTCTGTCAATTTTGTTGCAGATGGCAAAATCACAGAAATTGTTTTTATAAAATTAAATTCTAGGAGTGGAAGGAAATAAAAGATGTGTCATAATTTAATGCTTCATGTTGTTTTATATGGAACATGTCGTGAAAATGTCTCCAGGCAAAGCAAAGACTCTAATGATTTTGTGCAGATGTGAAACGTCACAAGTGAAATACACACATAAATACATAAAATACCAAAAAAAACAAAAAAATAACTCTTGCATATCTTTTGACAAAGCCGCCTTATTCTCTTTGGAACTTCTATTGTATGAAACGCTGCCAGATATGTGGAATTCGATTAATTCCACAAACAATGAAATCAGCATGAAATAAAGACAAATACTAAAAGGCAGAGTGGAGCGTTGAGATAATTAAATTTTTTGCATTCTTGCCTGACTCTTGCGTTTGACTACAGGCCTGGAGCCGTTTCTATCATCTTACATTTTTTTTGTGTGTGCGAAAATATTTTTTATTCTGTTTTCTTCTAAGTCCCTTTCAGCAAGGTGTCTCTCTGTTAATGCATCCTCTTTTCTTTCCCTCCCTCTCTCTTTTTCTCTTCCCTGCAGTGGTTTGAAAATTCTGAATGGCACTTCTCACTCTTGAATATTCTATTCTTTACTGTAGCCACATTCTCTTTGTGTGTGTGTCTGTGTGCAGTGTTTGTGTCACTTTCAGCTCATCATTTACAGACTTTCTATGCCCTATGACATACATAGAGTGATGGTTACACAGAATGAAAGCTGGAGTTAAAGCACTGGGGAGTGAGCATCTCTCTCTTTTTCTCCGCATGTTGCTCTTTGCTGGGCTGTGCTGGAGGGGCTGGGACAGGTCAGAAGGGCCACCTCTAAAAACACACACAGCATCGCACCAGCAGGGCACAGCACTGCTGCCAACACCCCCACAACATATGGAGCTCACACACACATAGAGAAAGTAAATGCCCTGAGCTACTTCCTGTAAAGGGACATGTGTCTCCTGACAGAACTTACATCCAGGCAAAAATGGTACATTTGGGCAACAAAAGTGACATTTAAAAAAGCGAGAGAGAATGAGGTATAAAAAAAACAGGCAATGCTAAACAAAACCCACCAGACGCTGTTTCTTTCTTCTCACCATCATCGGTTTCTTTCTCCACCCCTTCACCCACAAAAACCACATCTGTTCTTGCAGCATGCTCCTAAATGAGTTCTTGTCCATGAGTTTGTGCCTACGTGTGTTTATTGTTATTTATAAAAAATCCTCTTGAGTCTAATGCATGTCCTGAGGGAGTCCAACTCGACATCTGACTCAACATGCTACACGCACGCTGACGCAAGCCCAAAAAACACCACAATAAACTACTTGCAACAAGGCTGCTGGTGCATTTCAGCAACATTTCATCACCTGCCTATATTTTCTTTTTTGAGTAAGTTTAAGTGTGTCTTGCTAGATGCTGATTGACACTAGAAAATTTTGGTCAGGTCATATCGCATTCTGACCTCTAGGGGAGCTGTAGAAGGAGAGCTCAGATGTTGAGCTGTTCTGTGAGTTTTACAAAAAATAAATAAAATAAAATCACACACAATTTAGAGTTGACAGAGCTACAAATGTGCTGGTCATAAATTTCTTCATATCAGTCAATATCGATAATTATCATGATAAATGTCAAATATTTCTTTCTTTCGAGCTTAAAGGCAGATTTCTTCTCCGAGTTTTTTTTTTGTCAGAACATGACAAAACGGAAATATTTAACCAAATCAAAGGTACAACATTCAAAACATTTATAATGATAAAATATTTGTTTCTATATTAAAATATGCATGAGTAAATTAAGTAATATTTTTTTTCAGTGTTATTTCCTTAAAATATAAAATATCTTAATAGGAAATTAATTTCTTAGTTCCTGCATGTTCTAATGGGTGATATTGTTTCAAATCATGAAATAAGTTTGTGTTCCCTGACTTTGATGGCATGATGCAGATGCACATTTAGGTCATTAACAGAAACCGTTACATCTGTATAAACTGTAATTGTTATACTGTCATTCTCCTTAGTGCCTGTAGGTGGCACAACCACTAGTGATTATTAGTAGTTGTGTTCCTTTAAAATAAAGCAAGTGAAGAAGTTAAGTACCCACGCGTGGGGCTGTGTTATTTCTCGTAGTGCATTCAAGAGTGTATTCTACATGTTATGATAGTGAAAACAGGTGAAACGAGGTGGATTAATCTTCCAGGAAGCTACCACAGTGAATCGTGAGTAGTTAGGCGCACCTGAACTTTTATTTTATTTTCTCTGCGAAGCTAAAGTGAGCTAGGTTAGATAGAATGGCTGTTACTATAGGCCATATAGAAGCTTTTGATGAAAGCGTCGAACCATGGACCACCTATATTGAAAGATTTGAGCACTTTGTAGAAGCT
This sequence comes from Sinocyclocheilus anophthalmus, assembly GCA_018155175.1. NCBI lineage: Eukaryota > Metazoa > Chordata > Actinopteri > Cypriniformes > Cyprinidae > Sinocyclocheilus > Sinocyclocheilus anophthalmus. Next base: position 51,766 of record JADLZN010006417.1, on the reverse strand, counting down.
AACAGCATTAATGCCGAAAAGAAAGTGCCTGTGCTACTCAGCGTGATTGGAGGAAAAACATATGGATTACTCCGAAGTCTGATTGCGCCGGATAAGCTGAGAGAGAAGAGCTTTAAGCACATCACAGACACGCTACAGCAACATTTTTCTCCGAAGCCCCGGATCATCGTGGAACGTTTTCGTTTCCATCGGCGGAATCAGGAGGAGAGCGAATCAGTGACACAGTATGTTGCAGTGCTTAGAGGACGATCAGAACACTGTGAATTTGGGGGACATTTGGATGATCCACTTCGCGATAGATTTGTGTGTGGCTTGAAGAGTGAGGCTACACAAAAGCACTTGTTGACTGAAACTACGCTGACATTTCAAAAAGCAGTGGAGCTGGCAGTCTCCATGGAAACAGCGTCACGCGAAGCGCACCAACTCAGCGGATCACTGACGGTAAATGCAAATCGTAAATGCAAATTGGTAAATCTTTATCAAAGACTTAGACGTCAAACAACAAATGTAAACGATGTGGAAAGGACAACCATAATGATGATGACTGTTGGTTTAAGGACAAATATTGGAATACATGTGAAAAAAGGGCCATATCAGTCACGTTTGCAGGAAGAGTAACAATGACAGAAAAACAGAGTGGAAACAGAGTAAAAGCTGCACGGCCAACGAGAGAAACTAAGCAGAAAGGCTATGTCAAGAGAGGAAGTGTACACCATCTTGATGCTGAGGCAGCATCCAGTGATGATGAAACAGACTCTGATTTAGCCCTGTATAAACTGTCACAGCCAGGAGAAAAGTCCAGTATCATTGTGAAACCAGAAGTTGAAGGAATGCCACTTGAAATGGAATTGGACACGGGAGCAACAGTGTCTTTGATTTCAACAGAGACTTATGACAGAATACTGAAACACCTGCCCTTATGCTCAACTGACATTGTTCTTCGAACATATACAGGGCAAGCATTGCGCCCTGAAGGTGTAATTAGGGCCTTTCGCACCGCAGGAACCTTTTCATAGTACCAGAAATAATTGTGGAACTACCCACTTTTCGGCGTGTTCTCACCGCCGCAACTGGGTGTGATTTTAGTACCGGACTGCCTTTTTTGAGAACCAAATTAGCTCCTACTCCGGAGCAGGGTCTAACCAGCACAACTGGTACTAATCGTGACGTAAGTAGACATTGATTGGCCAAACGCGTATGAAAACGCCCTCACCCGCCATGATTTAAAACACTGTGTAAACATACTGTAAGCATGTCAACTTATTTCGCAAGTATGGAGAACAGCGATAGATGGACGGACGCTGAAGTGCAGGCACTTGTAGCAAATGTAGCACTGCCAGTTGTCGTTGGAGATTCTTAGTCCTCCTTTCCGTTCTTTCAATCGCTTTACGTATATGTCGACTTTCCATGTCCATTATTGTGAAACCCGCGAGACACAACAAAAACACAGCTCCGATCACAGCGTCCTCCATCCTCCTGTTGTTAATGTTGTTTATCTTTGTTTTAGTTGTTGAACGCCGCGCACAAATGACATCGCTGTAGACCGGTTCCTAGTACACACTGTTGGTGCGAATGCAACCCTTTAAATGGTACTGGGAAATAGTTCGCGCAAAATCGTCCCAGTACTTTAGTACCGTACATTTAGTTCTGGAACTAAAGCGGTGCGAAAGGGCCTATTGTGTCATTGTAAAATGGGCAAACTGAAAGCTGTTCTTCCATTGTATGTTGCGCATGGGGATTATCCACCACTCTATGGCAGAGAATGGCTGCGTCAGATTAAACTGAACTTGAAAGAAATAAAAACACTCAAATTGAAGACGCTTGAAGCTGTTCTACAGAAACATGCTGCTGTTTTCTCTAAACAACAGGGGGAAATGAAGAGCATTAAAGTTAAAATAACATTGAAACCTGAACACAAACCCAAGTTTTGTCAGCCCAGAGCAGTTCCATATGCTCTGCGTCCAAAAGTTGAAGCAGAGCTGAACCATCTCACTGAAAGGGGAGTATTGTTACCGGTACAATACAGCGAATTGGCTACCCCAATAGTCCCTATAGTAAAGAAAAATGGAGCAGTGCGCATCTGTGGTGACTTTAAGGTGACGATAAACCCCGTCCTTCACATTGAACACTATCCGTTACCACGTATTGAGAACCTGTTCGCTTCATTAGCGGGAGGACAATGTTTCAGCAAACTGGACTTGTCATATTCTTACCTCCAAATGAGGGTTGAGGAGTAGTCCATGAAGTTCCACACAGAAAGGGCTATTCCAGTATAAGCGCCTTCCGTTCGGGATCGCTTCAGCCCCAGCTATATTCCAGAGAGCTATGGACCAAGTATTACTAGGTCTACCCAATGTCCATTGCTACCTGGATGACATTCTTGTTACCAGGCGGACTGAAGCTGAACACCTGGAAAACCTGGATGCAGTCCTTGGACGCCTGGAGGAGTTTGGCTTGCGTGTTGAAAAAGGGAAATGTGACTTCAAGGACTCATTGGAATACTTGGGTCACATAATTGACGCTGAAGGTTTGCACAAGTCACCTGAAAAAGTAAGTGCAATTATCAATGATACAACCCCATCAAACATCACACAGCTGAGATAATTTCTTGGCCTGTTAAACTATTACGAGAGATTCATACCCAATTTGGCAACTATAGTGAATCCTTTGAATGCCCTGTTGTGTAAAGGGAAACGTTGGCAGTGGTCTGCAGAGTGCGAGGCTGCATTCAAAAAAGCAAAGGAACAATTAGTGTCACAAAATGTCTCGACACATTACGACCCACAGAACGCAATTCGGCTTGCATGTGATGCATCACCTTATGGCATTGGTGTCGTCATTTCCCATATGTTACCCAGTGGTGAAGGAAAACCAATAGCTTTCGCATCGCGCACACTTAGGAAGGCAGAACAGATTTATGCGCAGATTGAGCGTGAGGCTCTGGCAATTGTGTTCGGGGTCAGGAAATTCCATCAGTATCTCTACGGATGAAAATTCACGCTTTTTACAGATCACCGCCCCCTTACTACGGTCTTTGGACCACAAAATGGAATTCCATCTATGGCAGCGGCACGTATGCAAAGGTGGGCATTACTTTTGTCTGCGCACAACTACACCATCGAGTACATAAGAGCTGAACATCATGCAAATGCTGATGGTCTTTCCCGTCTGCCATTACAAGTGGAACACAAAGAGAAAAAGGATGCTGTAGAGCTGTTCTACCTCAGACAGGTAGAGAATCTCCCTGTCAGTGTCACTGATATCCGACGTGAGACTATGACTTACTCTACCTTGTCTACAGTTGTCGAAATGGTTCTGAAAGGGACTCAAGCTGTCAGCCTGACAGATAATAATGAACTCTCACCTTTCATCTCCAAGTGCGATGAACTGTCTGTCCAACACGGGTGCTTAATGCGGGGTATGAGAGTCGTTATTCCTCACAAACTGCGGAAAAGGGTGCCGGAAGAACTGCACACTGGCCACCGAGGAATTGTCCGAATGAAAGCCATTGCTCGCAGTTATGTGTGGTGGCCGGGTCTTGATGCTGACATTGAACTGCAAGTGAAAATGTGTCAGTCATGTCAACAAATACAGAAAACGCCATTCCAAGCACCCCTACACCCATGGGGACTGTGCTATTTATCGTAGTGCATTCAAGAGTGTATTCTACATGTTATGATAGTGAAAACATAACAGTAATAACCTCATATCTATTGGATAAAATTTTAATATTCTGACTGTTTGAGCTAGGACTACATTAAAAAAACATTGGTCACCTATAGTATCACACAATTAGATCATGATAACCAAAGGTAAAACCACACTTATTAGCACCTCACTACCATTGTAAAATGTGCCTGCTTTTAAGTGCTTGCTTGTGCCGTGGGCCAAGAGCTGGAAGGGGCGGGCGGCAGGACTGTGTGTTACAGCCAGTGCGGCCAAGCGCTTGCTTGGGCTGCAGGCCCCGAACTGAAGGTGGAATGTGGCGGGGCTGTGATTGGCGACGGAGGCAGCCAAATGCTTGCTTGAGCTACGGGCCCCGGCGTTGTTGAAGTAGAAGCCGCGGTCGGTGTAGCATGCACCCTTGCGGCAGCGGGACCCGGGGTGCGGCCCAGGCGGAAGACGGTGGAGTCCGGCGAGGCGTATCTGGAGGTTTGTCTTGCCTTTTGCCCTTCTTTGGGGTTGGGGTGAACTCGGGAGAGAGGTTAGTTAGATGCAGATTTGTGTACAAGTCATATAATTCTGCTTTGTTTAACTTGCGTGAAGACTGGACGTCGGATTTGGTCAGCGCTTGCCTCAGACTCGACACAGTCCACTTTCCTATTGGCTGAATCGTTGACCTGGCCGAGCGATAGGAGGACGCCGGGGAGTTGACTGAGGTTTCTCGCCGGAGGTGGCGAGGGTAGGCATAGGCGTCTTGGGAGGCGAGTGGCTGCTCGAGCCGTACAGGGTCCGCGAGATGGGGCCTGGGGCTCGATTGCGGTGCCACGCCGAGGAGTAATGGTCTTAGGGCCGGCTGGTTGAGGCGATGGGACCGGAGGAGAGTTGGATTCGTCTTCAGACGAGGAGGTTTGTCGTTGCGACATGGTTGTAGATGAGCAAACCAAAATGCTGATAAACCGGCAATGGATAGAGGTAAGTCAGCAGAATTTATACCATGGTGTTGATTAACTTGAGTGTGCTCCACCTGTGTTAATTAGGGCTAAGTATCTGACACACTTCTCCCGAACCTTGTTAATAAAACATAATTTATCGTTGTATCAAGGGAAAAATACAGTATATTGTGATAATTATTGTTATCGTTTTATCCCACAGCTCTAGCTAGAACCTATTTAATAAATCTTGCCTTTGAGAAAATCAGTCAGGACTGCTGGGATTGTCACGTTATTAATATTCATGAGGCAAGATAAGTTTTATGCATCTCCCCTCATTTCAAAACTTTTTACCAATCAGGCAAGACTGGGGTGTGGGAAAAAAATCTATATATCAGCAAATATCAATTTATATTTATAGTTCTGTTTAATTCCATTATTTAAAAATGTTTTCGATGGTCCATGTCTCCACTGCCATCTGCTCTGCACTCTTCTACTTTTTCTGAGTATGTCTCATATTTTAAAAGCAAGAGTTTGTTTTCGATGAACGATGTTCGATGTTTTAGTGGTTTGAATAAACTGCAGTGTGGACCGAACTTTATTCTAAACTACAGTCTGGTTCAGTGAGGATATGAGTTACGTGGCCCAGGCCTTTAGCTGTGACAGAGTCAAAGTCTTCCCCTTCTTCAACTGCACAACTGCAGTGACCTTCTGAACCCAGGTGGGGTCTGGAGCACCAATCACAGCCACATCTAAAAAAAGAAGAAACAGTGTATATTTATTCCCCTGTTCATATGTACATGCGTATCCGCGTGAACGCTTGTGTACCTGTGATATCTGGGTGGGCTAGCAAATGTCTCTCCACATCTAGTGCACTGATCTTGTATCCTCCACTCTTGATGATGTCCACTGATGTGCGGCCCATGATCCAGTACATGCCATCTCTGTAGAGTGCAGTGTCACCTGAAAGAGCACCCAGAGAGGTCAGAGAGCCCTTCGAGTTACACCTGCTTCCACACCGCTCTCTGGTTTAATGGGGGTCTGCGCCTCTACTAATCACTGAAGAGTCAAATATGAGACTCAAACAGTGAGGCAAATGGTTGTATAGACTACATCCTCCTACTACAGCTGCGAAAGGGGGCAATACTAAGTATATGAGGGTTGTGTGCATGTGGTTGCTGCATATTGTCCTCTGCTGAGCTCTAATAATAGCCTGGAGTCAGGCTCAAGATCTTCTGCTTGCAATCTTAAAAACCTATTGCACAGAGCTGCTCAGCTGGAGACTGCTTAATTACCACCCCATAAAACACAAACACACAGCAGCCATCAGCAGCAGGAGCAGTGTGGTACATCCTATCCAAACCCAATAGCACAGAGCTACTCAGCTGGAGACTGCTTAATTACCACCCCATAACACACAAACACACAGCAGCCATCAGCAGCAGGAGCAATGTGGTACACCCTATCCAAACCAGGTGCAAGTTTCCGGCATCAAGTTTCTTCACTGAAAGTGAAACAGTGCTACAACGTGACAAAGCAAAGCCAATCAAAACTTATTTGATGTTTGATGTGCACCTATGTGGAGTTGAAATCAGCTGAAATTAATGTGGACTTGTGGTTTTGTGGCCTTTGCTTGCATGTTTCTGTGAAGTCCAAGAAACTTATAAATAGCCCATTTGTGGCCACAATGCACTTTTTTGCAAGACCCTTAATGGTGTGGCCTTGACAACAGACTACTATGCAACAATTTAAGGATACCGCCATAAGTTGTATCCAAAAGTACTAGCTCAGAGAATGCGGTACTTCACCATTTAACAAAGATGGCAACTCCTCTCCAGTAGCTTAATGAAACACAATACACAATTTTGGCAGACCTAGTAGGTCATCTGGGTATTTTTTGCCAATTATTTAATGAATACTGCACATTTGGACTAATTGACCATATTACTTTTTGTGTACTACATAGTAGGGCCCGTGCTTTCAGATGGAGCGGCATTTACCTACACAGAGGCGTAGATCACTGACAAGCTACACAAAATCGCGTTCAAAATCGCAGGTGATTCATTGATGATTTTGAACGCGATTTTGTGTAGCTTGTCAGTGATCTACGGCTCTGTGTAGTAAATGTCGCTCCATCTGAAAGCACGTGCTGGAGATTTACTACTAATCACCCAGAAGCGGCTTTACTGATGAGATGCGCATGAAAATCGCATTTGATTTTTTGCACAGCCCCACTACGTAGTAAGCAAGTAGACATATTAGTTTAACGGAAATTAAACCAAGCAACTGACAAAGTTGTCCATGGCTTGTCGCAGTCACTGCTGGTTGGGATACTCTCAGAATAACATAAAAAAGATGGAACCTTTAGCTTGTTGCTTTATCATGATGTGCCTGGTTAGGACAAGGTGTTAGCCTCTATTTTAACACATACCTTGATGAAAGGCCAAAGTTTTCAGATTGATTTTGAAAAGTACAAGTCATCACTAGTCAGAATCTCTTCCAATCTCTTTAGCAGAGCAGAGACAAAGAGACTACTCATCAAGTGTTGGGGCTCAGCTGCGGCAGGACCATGCAGCCGACAGGAAATAGGTCATAGCAGGTGAGTGACTGAGTGTGAAAGAAAAGGAGGAAAGAACATTGGGCCAAGGTGTTGGATGTCCAGTGTGGATCATTATTGAGTGCTAAGCCCCAGCTGTGGCGATGGAGAGATGAGAAACGAGAGTGCATGGGTGTGAGGTGTGTGAAGGTTAAGGATGATAAGTCATGGGTTATAGTGTATGAGTGTGTGGGAGGGGGTGGTTAAGTTGGCAGGGCAGGGGGAACTAGACATAGGCTGTGACTGGTTGGAGATGAAAACCAGTTGAAGAGTGAGATAGGAGTCACATCCACATGGTCAGTCTATATATCAGCACCCAACAACTGTTACAAACTTTAGTTAGCTTTCATCCTTTATTGCTGCAATGCTTCCATTCCCTTCTTAAAGGAAACATCCCTATCATTATTACTTATGAATATCATAGAGCCTTGTGGGTGGACATTTTTGACCCTGTTCCAATAAGTTACCTCTTAAAAATCATTCAAAACACCCTAGCAACTGCTTACCATCACTTTGGCAACAACCACCATACCCTAGCATTGTGTTAGGGAGATTTACACAGGCAAACACACTTTTTTTTTAGAAAATGTCTAGTTTCATTCATACTTCCTTCAACTCATTAAACTGAGGTGTCCAAACGGGCAGTGGGAGTTCAAACCTTACTTTAAATGTTAAGGCTGTGACACAATGGTCGACTGTCAGCCAGTATCAGGCAACGTGGTTTGTACTGTTTGCACTAATCTCACCCCCATCAGTGTATTTTTGGCCAATTGGGCATGTTTAATTGGTGGTGGAGTCTGTTGGTGGGAGAGATCACTCTGTCTGTCTGTTCAGCTTAGCGAACCAGTGCATGAGGAGAAAAACGAAACTGATGAATAAGAGCAAACGAAACTCAAATGAGAGTGGTGTGAAAGCAAGTAAAATTTGTATATCCGCAGTCTTAGCTCTTCTGGTTTCCCCTTTTGAATGACATACAGTATACAGACTACTGCCATCTGCTGGTTTGGAGAGTTATTTCCTTTCACGCAGGTGCAGAACATACATGCTATTTGGCTGACATTTTGGCCCAGACGGCGACGTGAGGTGGCTTTCATCACTGCTAATTATCTGATGTTGATTTGCTGTGTCTGGGTCTTTACATAGAGTGGGTCACTCCATGGAGGCAGATATATACAGTATATATAGTTCAGTCATGAAACTCTAGATGGTGCAGGCTGACGGGTTGTTAACGTAACTGATGATATTCAGAATTAAAAGACTTCATGCTGCATATGCAGCCAATGAGCTTATTACCTTGCATTTATATGGCTGGCTAGCATTCACTTGAGATTCCTGCAGCGCGCTTTCAGAGTTTCTCTGAAACTCTCCACCTTTCCCAGCTCCACCTGTATAGATCTGCTATGGGTTATTTTATATGCTATTTGTGCAGCAGCAGTATGTCTTAAATACTCATGGCACTGTATCGACATATGCATTGGCAGTAGCAAGTTCCTGTACTTGCTTGCAGCAGCAGCAATAATTTACAACTACAGCAATAATCAACAGCAGCAGCAATTCAGCAGCAGCAGCGTAGCAGATCTATTCCGCCAAGACCAAACACATCAACACTGTCAAGTACATTACCATGGCAAACTCTCAGAGAGTGTCTGATTAGGGATGGGCATTTTTTAGAACCAGTATTTTTTTGGACCGGTACGTAATTGGGTCAATACCGGACTACCGATAAGCTTCAGGACAAACTATACTGTTATCGATACTTGCGTTGTTTTATCTCCATATACTTCAATGTTAATGGTGAATTAGAAGCTGCTGCTTGTCATTTTCCTTCACTGAATGATGTGGTCGACGCTTGCTCGACGTGCTTGTGATATCCACGCTGTGTGTTTGCATGCAATCAGTCATCACGGCAGAGTGAAACATTCGAAAGTGGGGGCTCACGTTACAAAACTAAGCGACACCAGTGTCAGATGCAATATATGCAGTAGTGTAATAGTGAACAAAGGAGGCAACTAGTAATATAATGAAACATTTACTAACAAAACACAACATCTACCTCAAGCAATGCGCTGTATTATGTCTCGCGGCTCCAGCTTCAACTGAAACTCGCGAGACATATTCACATCAAATGTTAATTCAGTGGTAGAGTTACACTCACGAGACACTGCACTTATTCGTTTTGTTTTCCGGGCTTTGTGATATCACAAAGCGGCTCATTAGAATTTCATTACAAATAATTCCCGCCTACAGAAATTCGAATGGTTGGGGGTGGGGAGGGGCGAGGTTGTGGTTAGAACGATTGGTTGAGTGAGCGCATGAGACAAGACGACGAAGAAGAAGTGCTGCTGCAGAGTTAGTGCATCAGAGAAAACCAAGAAGAAGAGCTGCTGTGCTGTAGCCTCAAATTTTTGCCATGTCTAGAACAGCGGTTCTCAATTACAGTCCTCGCGTACCCCCGCTCTGCAAATGTTGTATGTTTCTCTTATTGCTTCAGACATTTGTTATATTTGACTGTAAGTGCCCTGCGAAGTGGACATTACCGGATATTCCTCCATGATTCCAGTTTGAAGGGAGCGTATATGTTCCATACAAAGGGCATTTAAGTGTGCGAGACGCAAATCTGTAAATGAATATTCCGAAGTGAAGTAAACTTCAACGGATTTCCCCTGCTCAGGGAGTAGGGAGCAACGAACACCGTGTAGGGACCATGTCAATCGGAACACAGTTCATGCACGGAGCTCACTTCTAACGAGATGATGATCTGAATCAGGTGTGTTAACAAAGCGAGACATGCAAAACATGCAGAGCGGGGGTAAAAGGATGAATTGAGAACCGCTGGTCTAGAACAATTCTTACAAGTATAACACGACGTAGCTGGGCGCCGCGGACAGACGCCGAACGGTGCCGCCGGTGTGCCTACACTCATAGAAAATAATGTATTTGAATTTTAAAGACGTGGCGCGACGGTGCGCGACTGCCTGAAACGCTGTTTTTTCACCTCCGTGTCCAAACGTCTTTGTTTGGGCCTCCGAAAGCGGATGATGTCAGGAAACAGTGGTTTCAATTTATTTTTTAACTCTGTTCCTGAGCATTATAACCCCAATTTGCTATTGTGTGCAGCGCATTTTACTGAGGACAGCTTCCACAACACGAGTGAGAAGTGCCGGATTCGCCAAAAGCTTTTGTTGAAAGATGGAGCAAGGGGCGGGGCAGTACTGAAACACCGTCTAAGCTGTTCGCCAATCACAACGCACTGGGACAGCTAACCAATCACAACACATTTTGTTTTTCGGAAGGCGGACCTTCATCAAAGCCGGAACTAACAGCCGTTTGTGCCAGGCTGGGGAGAAGGTATTTTAATAATGTAAATTATGTGGAAAATAATGCGTTTTTTTTTTTACGAGAACCACCAAACATGAGAGCATGTTCTAGTACACCCCCAAAACAAAATCAAGACTTTGTAAAAGAGCATAATAGGACCCCTTTAATACAGTTGCTAAAGTTCCGCAGTAATAAAATAACTTGACATTTTCAACAACTTTTCACATCATAACTGATAACCGATAACAGTATTGATAAGCACCAGTATCGATAAGTATCGGTATTGGTATCAGTATCGATAAAATGTAAACGATACCCATCCCTAGTCATGATTGAAATTAGGATCACATGACTAAATTTAATTACTTTGAAAGCCGGCTGTTATTGGACATTGCTTATGCAATAAATGAGTCATGGCTGATTTGAACAGTGTCAGTCCAGTATGCTTGCCATATTAGTTGGTATACAACTATATATATTAGTTTTGTATACAAAGTGTACATAGAAAAACAACTGCCTTTTTTTCCAATACATTTTTTATAAAGCTCTAAAACATACAGCGTTTCATCGTTTTTTTATCTCTTTGCCTCTCTCCCACCGCTCCTCTCTCTCTCCATCTCCAGCGAGGAGCACGGCATCAATAGAGGGCCCATCTGTTCCCATACATCAGGCTCTTCATTTCAGTTTATTAGCTGGGATAAATCATAAATATTTCATTATACATCACGGGCGGCTGTCGCAGGGACGGCGCAATTTATCAGCTCTGCCCTCTCTTGCCACCCAGCACCGGAGCAATAAGCTTTCCAGTCTATTAAACAAGATTGATACAGTGTGTAAATTTAGATATAGGGAATTTCTTCACAGACCACTGCTCCACAGTGATAGGCTGGGGTGAGGTGAAGGAGAAGCGGGTGGGTGGAAGGAGACGAAGAGAGCGAGCAAGGGATGGGGCCGGTGGGGAAAAGTGGCTGGGTGTTAACAGCAGTAAGAGTGTATTTACACTCGCCCCGTCCCACTTTAAAATAACCATATCCGGCAGTGCATGGTGTAATTTGGTCACAGTGGCATAGCTTCCTTCTCATGGAAATGAACCAGGAACGTGTTTGACATGGGGAGAGATAAGCTGTTGGTGTGTGAGGGGAGAGAATATACAGAGGTGTTTATCCTCTTTAAGAATCTATAATGCCTCTGGGGAGGGATCAAAGGTCACAGAAAGTATTAAACCCTCATGTCAGGGGTTTTCTTCTATGATTAAAAGCAAAAGAAGGTTGATGTTGACGAGCATGTGGAAATGAATAACAGTGTGTCCTAACCAGCAAAAAAACAGCTAAAAGCTACCTCTTCCATCGAAAATAGTTTTTGTCCCAACCAACCAGCAAAGAATGAGCAACATTTTGTTAATGGTTTGGGTTCTGTTTCTGCAGCATTGCACTGGTGAGGCCAAATAAATAAATAATTAAATAAAAGAACAATAATTGAAATAATTTTTGATTCACTGTGATTGTCAGGATCTTTATGCTTAGTGAGAACAGACAAATTGTTTGTTGCTCCAAAGTTGTAGTGTGTCGTTCTGACAAGTGTTGTCAAAAGTACCGACGCACTGACATCGCATTTTTTAATTTCAGTACTACCAATGTCGGCCAGTACTTTTGACAAGACTAGTTCAGACACATACTATTTTGCAGGTAAAGTAGACTGTAATGGCCAATTATATGTGGAAATACACACAAAAAACTAAATAAAGTAAAACTGAAGATCTGTGCGCGCACACACACACACACACAATATAAGACCATTCTGTACACAGTGCAAACATTGAAAATAGTTAATTCAGGGTTCCTTCATTCATTTGACGAGTTCACATACAAAGGCAAATTATTTATATGAGTGTCCACAATGAAGATAAAGAAAAATATTTTAAAATATACTGTGCATTGTATGTATTCATGTTGATTTCATATGGTTTTGAGGGGAAAAAAACCCCCATCTATACCATATTCAAAAAACGTTTCAGTTTAATGACAAAATGTCATGTGATGCATATAACCATCAAGTAAAATAAATAATAACATATTTTACTTGCACCCTGAATACATGTGAGTGTACAGAAGTATGTACTGTATTCAGTTTTTTGGGAATCGTACCACATGATATTTTACAATCTGAACTAACCTGTTAAGGTGAAATAGTCTGATGTCGAAAGAGATTTATTGGCATTGAAGACAGTGATAAGGATCTGCTGGGGTCCTCTGATGTTGTGATTCTTTTCTTATGACATTGAAATATTCCATTCAGATGATTCATGCAAATCTGAGGATTTTTAAAAAAGTTGTCCGTGTATGTATAATGCTTAATACAGCGGTGTTTATAAGCACAGCACTGCTTCATGAACAGTGGTACCTGGGAAAATAATTGTATTTCTTCTTTTTTTGTAAACACTCCCTACTGTGAGTTAACTGGCCATTTTCATTCAGCCCATCTGCCATTTTTGTTCATACCAATTATATATAAAATACATAATCTTTTATGATTTTGACTTATCCCTTTTCTTAGAAAATGGATTAAGGGCTGAAATGTGAGGTTTATAATTTTAAACCTTTCTGTTTTTGTCAAAACTTGCAATATTGTAACTGTAAAGTTATTTTAATGGTGTCTTTTACAGCCATTTTACGGTTTAGGATGTTACCATAGATACTGGCTATCAGATTTTTCTGAAATTATTTTAACTATGCTGATACATTTTTAGAAGAATGTAAAGAATAGGCTCATTAATCAGTATTATTTGTATTATTAGAGCTGATCTCCCCCTCCATCTCACAACAATGCTCATCATAGAAGAGGTGTATCCAAGTGTATATGTGAAATGCATTTTTAAGGTATTAATAAATTAATGCTGTCACGCCATTGACTTACAAGCCAAAACACCTGTAAACTGCCTTTAAATTAATCAAGTGTCTCCCAGATGCTCACAAAAACTATAAGCAAATGAGACTAAATGATTGATTTTGCATTGTTTCTGAGAACACAAGCGTACATAGACATTCTCTTTAACAACACACCTAACATCAATACAAATTTTAACAGCAAAGACCTCTGATTCTGCACTCCATGTTGTGAGTCATTTACATGAGGTAAACAATGACCCGTCAACTACATGATGACTTTTCTGGACGACTATTATAAATGAGTAATTGTGCGAATGCTAATATGAACCGCTGCATGAACACAGTGGCAGCAAAGGCATCAGTCTACAGAAGTCACTGCAGATGTGCTACGGCCCAGCGGTTTTCCTAATTAAAATGATAAGAAGCTTTATTGCACTAGTTTTTTTTCTCACTGTCTGGCTGAGGTGTTTAAGTGAACACAGCCATGTTGCATGCTAAACAAGGACAAACACATGATGCAATAAGGAGAAAGCATCCCACAGACAACTCATGCATTTAAAGCAAAGTCATCCTTCACAATATTTCCACATATAGTGTCATCTCAGATGGAGAGCTGAGGTTTGGTGACGAAAGAGCACTGCTTTAACATTGGAAAACCAATATGCTTGTTTAGATTTTTTAACTCTTTGATTTAACAGGACAAAACGTGTCGTTTTTGCATACACACAAAATAATGACCCGAACATGCCAACAAACACAACTGTGAAAGCTTCTGTCACATGCCAACACTTAAACAAACATAAATAGGCTATTTTGCTGGAAGCTCAGGGTGTAAACAAAAACAATGCAGCACACACACATCATACACACACATACTTGCATGAGAGGCTGAAGGGGGGTTGACAGCTCTGGAAAGGGCACTGTGACAGAGGCCATGTTTCACGTCCAGCACACTTACACATCAGTGAACAAACACAGCGCTCTGACAAGCTGTGAGCTCCACTGCTCCTCCTCAACATGTGTGAATGACTCTATATTCCCTGACAGCCATGAGAACAAAACTGATGTGAGGAACATAGGCTCTGTATTCTTAAAAACACACTGCTTTAGACAATGAATGTCGACTGGTTTTGTGACACTTGAACCGAGCTTCCGTTCAAGGGAGCTTCACCAAATTGCTATTTTTTTCCCTCAGAATCAGTTTCAGATGATTTCGATTTCAACACAGATGCAAACAGACATAACAAAAATTTGGGTTTCAGCATAATAGCATATTGTTTTAGCATATTAAAGATTTGCTTGTAATCTGCAAGTGCTGCAGTGCTCTTTAAGATGAAAAAAGGAACAAAAACATATCAAAGACTAGATCAATGAAGGATAATGTTGACAGTCAGCATATAAAGTGCCGTCTTCCTCCAATATAAGCAGAACTCAAGAGTTGTAGATTGAGTGGGGCTTGATGGAAAGTGATCTCTGTTAAGTAACCAGATATACAGTAAACACTCACAACTACATTAATATTAATGCATGAATTTTAGAGCATTATAACACTTCCAGCTCTACAGAAAGGCTAATGAGGATGAATAACAGACAGGCACTGACAAAACACAAATTAAATTTATCATCCTTAAGCTTTTTTTTTCTCATAAATTGCATCTCAACTTGCCTATTTCGACTATACATTTCCTTTATAAGAATCAAACGCATACCACTTTAAGTGGACCAAAATGTGAACCAAGCGAAAAAGGATCCGGTTTTCTTTGCATTCACACTGGCCTTGAAAGGGGACTCATTTTGGTCCCCACTGTGATGGGGCATTAGTTCATTTTCATTGTTTATTGTGGAACACAGCCAACTTGGATATTATTGTAATGTAATACTGATAATGATGAGTGTGTGTAACATTAGCACTTAACTAGTATTGTAAGGATGGACTTTGAAAGTCCACCAGAAATAGTATATCATCCAAGCATATTTGGCATCCTATTTGTAACACATTGTGACTCAGAATGCACTAATTCTAATCTTGCATACTATTTTGAAAAGATAGTATGTCAACAGGGACACAGCCATAGTCTTATTTTAGTAATTAATACTCGAGCGAGTGCTTTGCACTTGGGTGAGTGATCTTATTTGTCTAATATGATTCAGTGAGAGGGGGCGGAATTGCTTTATGTTAATGGAACTGATTGTGCAGCTTGCATCTGTTAACAGCTCAACTTTAGAATATCATGGAGGTTTTCAATTTCAACTATATTAAGCTGTAGCATTCTAATACACAATAAAATGATTCATTTCAGACCTTCCAGAATGAATTGAGTTTATTTTCTTGCCCCACTGGCAAATTGTGTTTTTCTTGGTTTTAGCACAAAATGGATGGGTAACAAAAATACACTTAATTAAAGATAATCTGAAAACATGTCTTTGCATCTTAATTTATTTTGCTGTCCATCTCCTGTATCAAATCCATGAAAGCAGGTCTCTCTAGCTGAGAAGGACAGGAGAAGTGTAAAAATTAGACTAGGTCAAGCAGCTGTTCAGGGCAGCCCCTCAGTGGGACGGGGTATGCATCAGGGAGGACATATCTCCTTGAAGACCCCAGAGCTGTTGAGTAGCAGTGCCAAAATTTAATGCTTAAGATTCACATTTACCAAGAGTAAACTGCAAACTGACCACTGCTACAAGCACAAGGCAGACTTAGAACTTAGCTTCTAGACGTGTGCGACTGTATGCTTTTCGGAAGGATATGCAAAGCTTTGGTGCTACACACAGCCAGGAATAGGACAACTAACGTTTCTTGGGCTCTCTCGAATTTTATTCCTATTGTTACTTCTTCTGGTGTGTTTGTGAATGTCTGATCAGTGCACATTATTTTGAAGCAAAAAATATTTATCTTTGTAAAGACACTTCCTTAACAGGCTTTTACACTTAACTTCCTTAACTTAATTTTACAGCAAGGGAAACCCATATACACAGACAGAGAATTTTCAGTGCAGCTTTATAAAACACAGAGCCTACTAAAGTGTCCTCAAATAGCACATGGCTGTCTAGCGTCTGTGACAGCAACAATAAGGTCACTTCTCCCCCTCACAATGTACAATCAGCAATGCTCTATCTGCCAACAAGTGCACTCTCTCTCAAAAACAGGGTGATGGCACTGGGGACAGACATTCTTCTGCTCTTCAAAAAGAAGAAAGAGTGATTGTCGCTGTACTCAATATGTGGCCCATTTCAACAGCTGACAAATGTATGTCACCTTCACAGAATCCTCTTAGCAGGTTACTTATTAGTACATGGCTCATGAGCAACAAGACGAGATACATTTGAAAAATCTCAGTTATACTGTACAGAATATATGAATGTTAAAGGATGAGGGGAAAGAGGAGGGGGGTTTCAAATATTGCCACATTTTACATCACAATACTGTACTGATTTTGTTCTGGCCAAAAGATTGTTTTTCTTTTATTTAATATTTTTTGGGGAAAAAAGGAGATTGAACACCATTCTGAGACTTTGAGTCTTTGAGAAGCCTAACGAATCTTGTTCTAGGGATCTCTATCTAAGAAAGACATGTTGAAAACAATGTACATTATACAATGTACATTATTGTTTATTAATTAATAACTAATGTGCTCCTTGCTTGAAATTCAGCACTCATCCAATGAACACTTTATCCAGTTTCACTAATGCAACAGAATCACCAATCACCATAAATACACAAGCAAAAGTTCCATGTAGGTCTACTCATGGCTCAGGAACACAAAGACAATTTGTAATGTTCTCATGTAAAGGATATACAGTAAGTACAGATGTAATGGCTGCTACAAATTCAGCTTTGCAATCACAGAAAAATTTGTAATAAAATAAATACAATTATATATATAACAGTAATAATAATATTTCACAATATTACTGTTTTTACCATTTTTGATCAATTAAATGCAGCCTTGGTGAGTGTAAGAGACTTCTTTCAAAAACAATAAAATATACATATATTCTTATATATCCAAATATATACACACTTTTGATCAGTAGTGTATTTCAGAGCTAAAACAGGCTTTATTAGACTCGTGACCTCCCCACTGGCGAGTTTAATCTTAGTTGAAGTGTGTGTTGGATAGGTCAGTGAGAAAGAGAGACGTGTGACCTGAGGGTGGAGGTCAGGAAGAAGGATAAGCAAAAGAAGGGTCAGGAGGAATAGATGGAGATGGGGATGAGTGAATGCTTCATGTGATCAAGCGATGGCTGGGATCGTTTGAAAACAGGGCTGGGTGATGAATTAGCCGCCCAGCAGACTGAAAACACTGATGCACAGAACAAAGCAAATAAAACACGCAAACTCTTCCATATATCATTAATAAATGTCTACAATCTGATCTCCGAACAGCAATAGTGGAGAGAGAGAGAGTGAAACAGCTAGTTAACATTCTGCCCAGCGCTCCGGTGCTCGGGAGTCAACCCTGTTACCATCTAGCTCCTGTTATTTATGAGCAGCTGGGCTAATGTGCATTCCCTAACCAGTGCTTACCCGAGCGTACCCGACTTTTAGCTTGCCTCCATTATTCATAATTATCTGTGCGCAGCATTTGGAAAATTGCTAATGCTTCTCTATGCACAGCCTTGTCTTATTTATTTATTTTTATTTATTGTTTCCCAGAGTGTAATTCATTCCAGGAAAGACCTGGTAGAGAAGAGGGCATCACCTCAACCCGCTTGTCTTCCTTCATTTCTTTTCTATTTTTTCTTGCTTTTCCCTTATTTCTTTTTCTACTGTTTATGTGTTAGAATAAATAAAATGGTTGTTTACAGCATGTGGAATGTTACTATAATATCACTGGTAAAAATGACATAACATGTAACCAGAGACAGACAAGTCTGAAATTCAGTTGACATGGCCACAGAGTGTTCACGGACCATCTACATATTGCATACAAAAATTTTCTCAAAACTCCAATTACAATCTGAGTAAGGTAGTCAGAGCACACAGGTTTTTATCAGTTTGCTGGGAAACAAAGTAATGTTTCTAAGAGATACTTCCAAGAAGGAATACTCACTGGATTTGCCAAAGTGTTTGATATGTGTGGTTTTTAATCTTTGAAAGTAGAAGCTCACAAAACACTGGAGTCAAATTTAACCACAAGATCAAAATGACAAATATTGAAATTGTATTTTCTCAAAGAAAATCAAGTACTTTCATCCTTAAGTCTTGTTGTGATCAGGTTAAAAAAAATCTCAGTCTCATAGAATATAATAATAATATTATATAATAATAATATTAAAATATAGAGTATTTATACAGGAGATTTGATAAGATTTTTTTAGAAACACTGTGTTTGAACAGCATGATTTTCATTACATTATTACATAAATTTATATTTTTGGAGGTAGCGCATACCAAATAAGAAAGATTTTCAATTTAGCTTTTCATAAAGGTTAAAACATCCATGTTATTATGTTGGTCAGGCACCCTCTCCCTGCCTAGGTTGGGCAGAATAAGCTGCATTTGGACCAGAATTTAAGCTGATCGTAAAACATCTGGCAAGACTAGTGAGTCAGTTGACAAAAAAGATGAATAGCAGGTTACTGAGTTAATATTTCACTTACAGAAAGAAAGAATAAAGCAAAAGTCAGGGCAGACATTGATCCCAGATATTTATTAAGAAATCCTAATGACCTTCAACCAGAGTTAATGAGGGTGTGTGTGTGTGTGTGGATGCTGATGGAGTATCCAACAGCAACAAAAAAAAAAAAACAGGAGCGATATGTTAAGAAGAGAGAAGGAGGAGGGAGAGGAAGAGGGAGAGGGAACATAAAGGCACGCATGAAAATCAATGGGAAGAACGGAGCATGAGGATTGGCAGAAAGTGAGCGCTGTAGAAAGGGTGACAGATGATCTATAGAGGTGCCAGTCACAGCCTGCAGCCACACTTACACTATTAGAGACACAGCCGGGCAGACACGAGCCGCATTGATCTGCTCTATCTCTCTCTCTGAGAGTGTGCTGATGAAATGCGAGGGTGTGAGGGTGACCAGATGGACTGCAACATCCAGCAAACTCATGAAGAATGAGAAGAGAAGTAATTTTTTCAGGTTGCAGGTGAAAAGGAAATGAGAAGGAAGTTTTTTATTAGGGATGGGCATGATGGTTAATAACGGGCATAATGATTAATTGTTCATCAACTGACTAAACGATTAGTAGAATATTCGTTATTGCGTGAATTAAGTGGAATAAAAACAATAATCAGAAAGCCTAGACGGCTTATTATTGTGGTATCACTGATTTCAGATTCACCTGCTATTAAAAATCAATTTAACAAAACGAACTACGATTTGTCGCTTTTTATCATTTTTAATAATCTATTCCTGGGTGGGGGGCTCTTTATGTACTTTATGCCAACAGACAAAATTTCGTAACAATATACTATTAGTACTGATACTACTAAGTTAGTATTGGTATTAATACTAGTGAGAGTATAAATATTAATAAATCAGAAGCAGATAGTCTGTTTCAGAAAAAATATTTTGTCCATGAATACATACCACTACAATGAAGCACGCACACACGCACGCACGCACACACACACACACACAGGCTGCAGACTGGTGTGCTTTGAGCTGATTGCTCTCCCTCTTATTATGGGATGGTGCTGTGTAATGGAGTGTGACAGAAGCGTGGAGCACTGCAACTCTGTCCTCGCTGCCTCCTGCACTCTCTCTCTCTCATCAAACTGCCCTCTTTTCCTCTACATTTTTATTTACCTTTTTAAAATTGATAAATTTTCATCAATTATGGTCATGGTGTTATGTATGGTCAACTTACTTTCATAGAACACAAGTATATTTTAAACAGTCTTTCCTATACAATGAAAGCATGCAAGAAGCATGAGGTGTAAAGATACAAAAGCGCCATAAATTTGTCATTAATATTCCATAGTTTTCTGAAACTATACTATACTCTCTGTAAGGAACAAACTTCTTTCTATGCCACAGCAGCAATTGGTAAAAGAGCTTTTATGTTTAAAGCCCCAACAGACTGGAATAATTTACCTGCAGATATTCGATCTATTACATCATTTATGATGTTTAAGCAAACTTTGTTATAATATTTTGTTTTGTACATGTTATTATTAAAGATGTTACTGATTCTTTATATATTTTCTTGGTTTTATATTTGATTGGATATTTTTGTATTGTTTTGTTTTTGTTACTTTGCTGTGATTGTATTACGTTGTATTTTGGGGACCCCTCGAAAACGAGATGGTACATCTCAAGGGGTTAATCCTAATAATATATTCAATATAAATAATAGTATAGTTTTTATTAATATTTGACTTATTTTCCATTTTCACTTTATTTGAAGTTTAGTACTTTGTGTGTTTTTGTCAGTAATAAGTGTGTGTTTTGAAAATAGGTCTTATAGTTTTCACATTTAGTACATTGAAGTTAAAAATAAATGAAAATGATAAAATGTCCTCGCTAACTAAGCTATAAACTGAGAAATAATTATTATTTATTTTGTAGAATATTATAAATATATTTATTTTATTCCAAGTAACATATTTCAAGTTTTTTATGGTTTCAGTTAACTATAATAACCCTGCATCACAGCTCTCAAAACATACTTCACAATCAAACCTGGAAACATGCTGAACCAGATATGACATTAGTTTGAATGTGCACAGGTGCAAACAGAAAGCTGGTTTATAGCTTCTGAACATAATGCATACGGCCCATGAGTTATACATATATATATGTTTATGCATAAGAGCAGCATGACAAGTTTGCATCTCATCTCATTTTCTGTTCCATGAAAGAAAAGTCAATAATAAATGATGACAGAATTTTCATTCTTGGGCGAACAATTCTTTTAATTTTATGTCCTGCTTTTATGGCAGCAACCTCTGGACCATTGTGCCTTATCATTTATCTCTCTCATTCTCTTTTTGCTGGTTTCTTTGATTTGTCTTGCACTTTATTCAGACACACAGTCAAACCTTCATACAGCTCCACCTGAGCATGTCACACAGTCCCACCTATGCCCAGTGTGTAGACATACTCCCCCTATATTGTACATGCAGTACCATAACAGACAAGCATAGAGTAAGTGTGAGAGCAGTACCGGTTTTGAAGCATCCGTCCTCACTGAATGTGTCTGCTGTCTCCTGAGGTTTGTTCCAGTACTTCTGAAAGACAGAAGAACCTCGAACCAACAGCTCGCCCTCCTTCCCCTCCAAACCAGCCTTTACCTGAGACAACACCACAAACAGCACACACACACCACACACACACACCACAAACACACACAAACACACACCACACACACACCACACACACACTCACACACACACCAACACATGCACACACACAAACACACACACATACATACACACACAACACACACACACACACATCTAGAGAATCGAGAGTAATTACAAAAGTCAGTAAGGTGATTCTTCATTAATAACTGTGTATGTAAATACAAATTTGATCTTATATTTCAATACACAAAAAAATGCATACTTACAGTTTAATCATGATTTTTGTGTGAAAACATTTGCACAGGTTTTATGCACAATAATGTGTATAATGTACACTTGAATGACTATCCACCTTCTTCTGTATAAGTTCACTGCATTTTAAATTGTGGGTAGCACTTCCGGTTTGGAACTTCCACTTAAAATGATTGAAACAAATAATTTCAAATAATAGGGTTGCACTACAAGGCAAGGCAAGGTAGTTAGATAGTTAGTATCCTGCTGTAAACTGCACAGCTGTGGTCTGCTCTCATGTTTTTCTCTCCAAATCATCACTCATTACTTTTTTATTTTTACAATTTTTTTGTCTCACAAAATGTAGCTTTCTGCCCTTTGTCACTTCTAATTCCTATCAGTGGTGTTTACTGGAATATTTCAAAGGTGGAAAATACAACATTTATGTCTCAAATGATGGAAATCACTTTGAAATATGCACAAATTTTCCAGTTAATGATGGAACATTTTTGATTAACACAACATACATGTATGTTACATAATATAGACATAATATATATATACAGTGGGGCAAAAAAGTATTTAGTCAGCCACCAATTGTGCAAGTCTCCCACTTAAAAAGATGAGAGAGGAATGTAATTTTCATCATAGGTATACCTCAACTCTGAGAGACAAAATGAGAAAAAAAAATCCAGAAAATCACTGGTAGGATTTTTAAAGAATTAATTGGTAAAAAAACTCGGTAAAATAAGTATTTGGTCACCAACAAACAAGCAAAATTTCTGGCTCTCACAGACCTGTAACAAATTCTTTAAGAGGCTCCTCTGTCCTCCACTCGTTACCTGTATTAATGGCATCTGTTTGAACTCGTTATCAGTATAAAAGACATCTGTCCAAAACCTCAAACAGTCACACTCCAAACTCCCCCATGGCCAAGACCAAAGAGCTGTCAACGGACACCAGAAACAAAATTGTAGACCTGCACCAGGCTGGGAAGACTGAATCTGCAATAGGTAAGCAGCTTGGTGTGAAGAAATCAACTGTGGGAGCAATTATTAGAAAATGGAAGACATACAAGACCACTGATAATCTCCTCGATCTGGGGCTCCACGCAAGATATCACCCCATGGGGTCAAAATGATCACAAGAACTGTGAGCAAAAATCACAGAACCACACGGGGGGGACCTAGTGAATGACCTGCAGAGAGCTGGGACCAAAAGTAACAAAGGCTACCATCAGTAAAACACTGCGCCGCCAGGTACTCAAATCCTGCAGTGACAGACGTGTCCCCCTGCTTAAGCCAGAACATGTCCAGACCCGTCTGAAATTTGCTAGAGAGCATTTGGATGATCCAGAAAGGATTGGGAGAATGTCATATGGTCAGATGAAACAAAATAGAACTTTTTGGTAAAAACTCAACTTGTTGTGTTTGGAGGAGAAAGAATGCTAAGTTGCATCCAAAGAACACCATACCTAAAGCATGGGGGTGGAAACATCATGCTATGGGGCTGTTTTTCTGCAAAGGGACCAAGACGACTAATCCGTGTAAACGAAAGAATGAATGAAGCCATGTATCGTGAGATTTTGAGTGAAAAACTCCTTCAATCAGCAAGGGCATTGAAGATGAAACGTGGCTGGGTCGTTCAGCATGACAATGATCCCAAACACACGCCCGGGCAACGAAGGAGTGGCTTCGTAAGAAGCATTTCAAGGTCATGGAGTGGCCTAGCCAGTCTCCAGATCTCAACAACATAGAAAATCTTTGGAGGGAGTTGAAAAACCGTGTTGCCCAGCGACAGCCCCAAAAAAATTACTGCTCTAGAGGAGATCTGCATGGAGGAATGGGCCAAAATACCAGCAACAGTGTGTGAAAACCTTGTGAGACTTACAGAATAACGTGTTGACCTCTGTCAATGCCACCATGATACAGGGTATTATAATAAAGTATTGAGAGAAATTTGGTTTATTGACCTAATACTTTTACTGTCACCATATTGCAAAATTAATTCTTTAAAATTCTTACAATGTGATTTTCTGGATTTTGTTTTTCTCATTTTGTCTCTCATATTTTAGGTATACCTATGATGAAAATTAAAGGCCCTCTCATCGTTTTAAGTGGGAGAACTTACACAATTGGTGGCTGACTAAATACTTTTTCCCCACTGTATATATAGATATAATGCTATATACATTATATATACGGATATAATAATTTGGTAACACTTTACAATAAGATTCCATTAGTTAATGTAAGTTCATGTGTTAACTAACATGAAAAAACAATGAACAATACATTTATTACAGATCACGTTCTTAATCTTTTGTTACTTTAATGAAACTAGTTTTCATTTTAGTGAATGTGTAAATTCACAAGTGTCTAACTAATGTTAACAGCACCTACTTTTGAGAAAGCATTAATAAACTGCTGTAGAAGTATTGTTCTCATGAGCTTAGTCATGCTAACCTAAAAGTGTTCAAACTAATGTGGACTAGATGAACCTTATTGTAAAGTCGGTGCCGATATATTTTTAAAAATAATTTTATCGATCAATATTAGTATATATTAATATATATATTATATATATATATATTATATAGATATATAAACTTACTATATATACTGCTATACCACACACAATCATATTTAACGATGTCCACGGATATTGCTGCTGAAAGACTCATCTAAGCTTTTGGGGTTATTCATGGCCTGCTGATAGTAAGTTGTTAAACCTTTTAAGTTTCCTTTTGATGTTTGATGGTTGAGGAGTGAGAAGAATTATGCTACCTCATTGAACCCAGTTTTTGTAAATGATTATTACTGCATTCACAGAGTGAATCCTAAACAAGTCGCTCATTGTTTACAGTTTAACAGAAGTTACACCCATAATTCGTGCATGGGGCATATATAGGAAAAAGACAGAGAGAAATACTTATATACTATAGGAAAAAACAGAGTGTTCTCTTGTGTACACACAGGCATTATCATTAAATACAACTTATTGTCTTATATTTTCTTTTATTTTGGTGGCTTATATGCAGTCAAACTATTGGTTTACCATGTTCTTATTGAGATGTAAAGCATGAATTATATAGCAATTCCTAAAAAAGATAATGGTAAACTTTTATTTAATTACTGAATTGATTTCGAATTGAATTTGGTGTGTGGAGAGGTTTAATTTTGGATTCTGGGAGAAATAATACTCAAATTCTTCTTGCAAAAACTTAATTTTCAAAATTCAATGTTCCAGCATCTCAAACTCACTAACGTTTGGAGGAAAAGTCAGCCTATTGTAAAACTGAATCAATCTGACTAAATAATAAATTCTGTCCGCACTGTAAAGCTGTAGCACAGATATACAGAGCTGAAGAGATGTCTTACTCCAATATACACACGTATGTGGAATCTGCCCATTAGGGTCTTGAATGTGAATATAAATGAGATGGGGGCTGATTTGAGGTCTATATGCGGTGTCCACTGGGATATGATTGAGTGCAAGTATATACTGGAATGTGGTTGTCCCTGTAGCAGCATTCCTGTCACAAAATGAGAAAAGGACACAATAGCTCCCAAACTGCTTAAAGAAGCCATTAAAAAGCCTCCAGTCCCTCTGCCCATCACAAGCCCTCATTAAAACAGAGGACACACACACAGACATGCGCACACAAACACACTGCATGTTTGATTCAAAGCCTCTGGAACAGCAATCCACACTGTGCCACCATAGGGAGTGGTAGTACCCCCAGTACAAAAAAAAAAAAAGTATTTACATCACTACTATGGAACAATTGAGTTATTGTCTTGAGTAGCCCTTCTGATGGCTTGTTTAACTAGATTTCTAATTTTATGAAAATGTCAGGGTGACTGTGGATAGATATATACTGTAGATATATAATAATAAAACACTTGTTACTCCAGTGCACTATGTCTCTTTATTTGACTATTTGCAACATTTATCATTGCGCAGCGACTTGTGAAAGCTTTGGTAATACAAATGCCGTTTTTGTCATGCCAATAAAACACACTAAAATGAAATTGAAAACTGATAGAAAGAGAGTGCAGAAAGTGAGTCATTGTGAGAAGGAAAAATAGAGGTGGAATATGGTGAGGCGCAGTTCCAACAGACATATAAGGAATGAGGTAAGAGAGAGAGATGAAGATATGAAAATGCGTGAAAAATCAATATAAATATTTATAAATAACATGTATTCACAAAAACAAGTTCTATTGCTTGTGTTTCAAAATGAAATCCAAAAAAACAGTTTTGTCTATTTGTACACCATGCCATATAATCCTTTAGTGCCTTTATTACTACATAAAGATGTTAAGAAGAAATTGAATTAATCATTAAGTACATTCAATTATGATGTGTCACTCTTGATAGAAGATATAGACCCTCACTAAGTTGAATAGCTGGCTCATGGGTTACACAGTGATATGCACAGTGGCTAGATTTAATTCAACTAGAGCGATGCCTAATCTAGTGTATGAGTTTCTGGGCTATTTTCAAAATGGGTAAAATCCAGAATTGCATTATTTCATGAACTGACTGGAAAAAAAATTCAGACAATTTCTTGAAGAGACTTTTTAAACTCAGTTTGGAGCTTTACAGCATCAATGTTCTGTTACAACAAAGATTCAACTATGATTTGGTTCACACTGCCACACACATTAAATCAGACTCATCATAATTAATGGGCGTCTCCTCTGGTGATCACAGTCAACCCTGAGACTGATATTGATCGACTTCAACCTACTTCTGAATTAGACAGCCTCATGCTGGTGTCTCATGGGACTGAGCAGGAAATGTTAACAGTGCCAAACTCCTCTTAATCATCACCTCTGAGCATTAACTTCAGCCCATTTTTCCTCAGAACTCTTCACTAATAAAACTACATGGCAAACAAGCTGCCTCTGATAGCTACGTTAGCACCTTCACTCACAAATGCGTGACAATCCTCAGATACCCAGAGCAATGCAAGGAATTGCAAGAAGAGTACTAAAAGTACTTTGATACTGACACTAAAAGAAGTTGACAGGAGCAGTTTGATCAATGCTACATCACTCAGAAAGACCCATGGAGAGTTTCTCAGAAGATAATCACATGTAAACAACAAAACGCAGACGAAAGAAAGAGAAACAAACTACTTCAGAATGGAGGTTCTGTGACAACTTGCCATCATAGACTGTCTGAGAAAAAAAAAATACTGTTATAGATATGAAGCATTAGGGTAAAAGTAACAAAGCCAAGATGATTGTAAAGACTCAAACTACCCCTATTTCAGAGCCTGGCAGAAGTAAGTGGTATATAATACCAAAAAAATCTATCCATCGTTCATATTCACATTCATCTAAATGGCAGTTGATCGGTCAGATTTGAATTCAATCATTGTACACAGCAAAAATTTAACGTGGAAACCATAGTTAACAACGAAAATACTATGGTTATTACTTGTGGTGTTGATATGCCGGTACTGAAGATAACCATGATATTTAAAATATAAAATACTGATATCATATTAATACTTCACATATGATAATATCATAAATGATTCAGCACCTGGTTGACACCAACAATAGGTGCATATTAACTTAAAACGCTAGTATCCCTTTCATCGGTCCCGGGGGGGGGGTGTCGCCCATCACGTCAGTGACCGACGAATTGTGATCTCGCTTAGAGGGACCAATCTACTTCGATTGTAAACTAAACGAGCCAATTCACATTGGAATGCGATTATTGCATCCAGCTGCCACAGATCACAGCGTGAGCATAAGTAGGCAGCAGATGCAGCACATATTAAGCATTTCGCTTCGGAGCCGAGCGATCACAACGTTCTGCTCCTGACTACTCTACTTAGAGAAGAAGACTGAACAAGTTCAGCACGCTCTTAGAGAGCTCTTCATGTTGGCGGACGACGCTTCAGCGGTGGTGGTTTCCCGTGTCTAGTGGGTTGCACACATCAGGCTGCACTACCCCCCTGTTTGTGTTGCAAATGATCACCTCCCCTGTGCGCCTCAGCACGCTAAAAAAGCTATTTCCCTAAAAGAGCAATTACAGTGCGTCTTTTTAAAGACGACGTTGCATGGCAAACTTGACGTTACGTCTTTATGTAAAGACTATGTGTTCTTGCTATAGACAACGTATCCCGGGTTCTGGATGCGGTCGTTACTCTGGCACTGGTTTATGTCACGTCAAAGCTGCCTCTCGTGCCTGGCATTAAGCACCTGGGGGGCGCTGAGGTGGCTTTCGTGGTTGGCTCATGCTCCCATTGCGGGGGTATTACCATCTCGGAGTTGCGGACCGGACTCCGGTACCTGCAAGGGGGCGGAGTGCCCGTGCCACTGCTTAGATCTGGGGTTCCCTCTGGTGGCATCCGGGGGCGTCCTTTTTCTGGCGGTGTGCGGACTGGTCTTACGGTCACGGTGATGAATTCCCCTCCGGGGATGCCCAAGCACGCCGGCACTTCGAAACCAGCGGGGCTCTCAAAACGAGCAGGCTGGACCCTCCCGGGGGGTACCACCGGTTTCTTCCGAGGCTCCCCCCGACGAACAGATGTCGACTGCAGCATCGGAGGGTGAGCCAAAGCTTTCTGGAGAGGAAGATTCGGCTACGCTGCTCTCCTCCGGGACCGGCTATGCTTTCCCAGGCCGTCGTTGGGGTAGGGCTCGAGTGAAGACTTTCACCGTGTCCTGAGCCCTCAAGGTTGCATGATTGGTTCTCGGGGTGGTCCACGCTGGTTTTCAGCGCCCCGCCTCGGTGCCTTTCTTACCGGAGGTGTATGAGGAGCTCAACAGGTCGTGGACGTCACCTTTTTACTGCCGGAAACCGATCTGCTGGTTCCTCTTCCCTCACCACCCTCGATGGTGGGGCTGCTAGGGGGTTACAAGGGTCCCCCCGTTGGAGCAGTCCGTTGCGATGCAGTTGTGTCCTAATACAACCACCTAATACACCCCCTCCACCGCAGGGATAACCGGCCTCCTCCCGGGTCTGTAGGTACTTCGCTGGCCAGGCGATGCCTATACGCCCTTTGGAACAGCTGCCTCCGCATTTACACTCTACCGCGGATTTGCAAGTTCAACCAGAGCCAGGCACTGAGGGACTTTCACATGGTTGGTCCACACACCTTAAGTCTCAAGAGAACTCCGCACCGCGCGGCGACCTCGCCCTCGAGCGACGAAGGTACGGCGAGGTCCTCTGGGTCGTGCGATTCCACTAGGGTGGTCCTGGAGCTCCATTTCTGGCTGTGCTGCTGACATGCGTGAGCGGACAGACATGATTCTTAAATCCCCCGTGTTCCCAGGCCGCCTGTTCGGCGACACGGTGGGACTTCCCATCGTTTCTCCCTGCCAAGCAAACTGAGGCCAGCAGTACACATCCGCCCTTCGTGTCAGCTGCTGCCGTCGCCGAGGTCGCCGCCCCTGCCACTGCCAAAACAGAGCAGCGCTCCTTGCGCCTCCAGCAAAGATGTTCCGTGGAGCCGGTCGCATGGCAGCCTGTGCCCCTCCGTCCAGGCCCCCTGCAAACCTGTTGGCAAGCGGAAGAGCAAGAGGCCCTGAGACTGGCGACCCAGAGATGGACGGGGTTGCTCTTTGGGAGATGGTGAACGCACCACTCTCTCCCCCGGAGGAGGGCCGGGTGGAGAATCTTTTAATCTTTTTCCACCACTGACCTCTTGGTCGGTGGTACCCAAATTCTTGACAAAGAGCAATTCCTCTATTTTTTTTGGGTCCCCAGAGGGGACGGGGGTTTGTGGACGATCTAGTGCGTATCACACTCTCCCTCCTCTCTCGCCAGTGAGCAGCATTGGGCGGATCGGGAGGACGAACCAACTGACTACCCACGCACCCTCTGCTCGAACGCAGGTCGGTGTTACACACCCAGACCCCGTCTCGACCCGCTACATACGCCCGAGCCTGTCCCTGCGTTTTTTCCGCTGCTTCCACTGCGGGTACCCTGAGTTCCGTTGATCGCCACGAGCGCGGTGTCTGTGTTAGCCTGGCTTGAGCTACTCCCGGCCCGTCTCGATGGCTCCTTTGAACGTCGGCTCGTCTATGCGCTTTAGGTCGCCCGACGTCCCCCCCCCCCCATTCGTTGCCTCCGCTTCACAACAGTGAAGGCGGACGATGGTCCTGTCTTGCGGGCGGAGGTCACAGTCCTACTGTTGAAGGATGCGATAGAGCCGGTCCCTTCAGCTGATATGAAGACGGGGTTTTACAGTTCCTACTTCATTGTACCCAAGAAAGGCGGTGTGTTACGACCAATCTTGGACCTGCGTGTCTTGAACCGGGCCCTCACCGGATACCGTTCAAGATGTTGACGCAGGAACGCATCCTCGGGTGCATCCGTCCCCGAGATTGGTTGGCAGCGGTCGACCTGAAGGACACGATTTATGTGTCGACCCTGTCCCACACAGACATTGCTGTTGTTCGCATCCGAAGACGGCATTTTCAGTACAGGTCCGCCTCCGGCTGTCCCCTTTTGCCCCCGGTCTTCAACGTAGTTGCGGAGTACCCCTTGTTCCCTGAGAGAACGAGCATTCGCATTCCTCAACTACCTCGACGAGCTGTCTCAGATCAGTTTTTTTGGTGGCAACACAGGGATTTAGTGCTCTCACAACCTCAGCCTGTTGGCCTGATCGGGTCCACTGGGAAAAGAAGCAAACTCTCCGCCGACGCAGAGATCCGGTTTCTCCCCGGTATGGAGTGGACCGGTAGTTTCAGATTTTTTCAGAGGTTCCTGGGCATAATATAGCAGCCAAAAAAAACGGCGGTAGTCACGCCACTGGGGCTGCTCCATATGAGTCCGCTGCAGCACTGGCTCCATGGCCGCGTCCCGAGGTGGGCGTGGCAACGCGGAACCTTCCAGGTCCAATTTACAAAGGTCTGCCACCAAACCTTCACCCCGTGGTAAGAACTTGCATTCCTCCGGGCAGGAGTGCCCAAAGAACAGGTCTCCAGGCATGCTATGGTTTACACAGATGCCTCCACCACCAGCTGGGGGGCAACGCACAAGGGGCACGCAGTGTCGGGGGTATGGACAGGCCCCCAACTGCAATGGCTGCACTCGAGTTGCTGGCAGTGCACGCTTGCCCGGGCCTCCTCAAAGAGCGCTTTACGATGCAGCATGTACTAGTTCCCGCACAGACAACACCGCGACCGTTGCGACATCACCTGACAAGGTGTTCTGCCGCTCCCGTCGCTTATCGCACTCATCCCTCGCCACCTCCTCCCTGGAGTCAATGCATCTGAGGTCGCATTCGTTCTGTCACCTTCCTGGGCTGCTCAACCTGTCATCCTACGAGCTTCAACGAGCGCGCTCCCGGGAGAATGGCGACTCCATCTCCAGATGGTCCAGCTGATTTGGAGTCGTTTCGGAGCCGCTCGGGTAGACCTGTTTGCTTCTCCAGAAATCTCTCACTGCCAGTTGTTCTTCGCCCCTGACCGAGGGAACCCGGCCACGGAACTCATTGGCACACAGGCTGCTGCGTGGCCTTCGCAGTATGGCATTTCCCCCATTGAACCTTCTGGCAACATCTGCTGTTGCAAGGTCAGGGAGGATGAGGGCAGGTCCTGGCGGGGCACCCATTGTTGCCTTCCCGTACCTGGTTCCCCTACGAATGCTCCTCAGCGACAGCCCCTCCTTGCCATTCCCATCGGAGGAAGGATTTCTGACTCCGAGAACGGGTCACCCGCGTCCAGACCTCTTGAAATTCTTCCGCTCAGAGGTTCTGAGCGGCCTCACCCCAAGAGGTAGTGTGACTACCACACTTCAGGCGAGAGCGCCTACGCTGAAGTGGAACCTGTTCGTTTAGTGGTGTTCTTCTCGCTGAGAAGACCCCCTGAGATGCCTGATCAGGGTTGTGCTTTCCTTTTTTAAGCAAGGGTTGGAGCGAAGGCTGTCGCCCTCCACCCTTAAAGTTTATGTCGCTGCAATTGCTGCTAACCACGACCCTGTAGAAGGGAAGTCGCTGGTGAAGCATGACCTGATCATCAGGTTCCTTAGTGGGCGAGAAGGTTAAATTCTCCACGGCCCCCCTCTATTCCCTCGTGGAACCTGACTCTGGTGCTCACGGCACTACAGCAGGGCCCATTTGGGCCTTTGTAGTCAGTTGAGCTGAAGTTTCTATCAATGAAGATTCTGCTCCTGCTTGCACTGGCCTCCATAATGAGGGTAGGGGACCTGCATGCATTTTCAGTCGGCGATTCTTGCCTAGAGTTTGGGCCGGCTGACTCGCCGGTAGTCCTGAGGCCCTGGCCCGGCTATGTGCACAAGGTTCCCTCTACTCCCTTCAGGGATCAGGTGGTGTACCTCCAAGCGCTGCCCTCGGAGGAGTCAGACCCAGCCCTAGTTTTGCTCTGTGCCGTCCGAGCCTTAATGTGCTACATTGACCGGACGCAAAGCTTCAGGACCTCAGACCAGCACTTTGTCTGTCACGGAGGCCGGCAGAAGGGGAATGCCGTCTCGAAGCAGAGGATGGCCCACTGGATAGTGGATGCCATCACCCTGGCTTATCAGGCACAGGGTGTGCCCTGCCCGTTCAGGTTGCGATCTCACTCAACTAGAGGTGTTGCATCCTCCTGGGCGCTGGCTTGTGGCGCCTCGCTGGCGGATATCTGTATCTGGCTGGGCGACCCCTAACACGTTCGCCAGATTTTATAGCCTTCGTGTGGAGCCGGTATCCTCCTTTGTTCTCACCTCAAACGGGTAGAAGCACTGAGGGGCCCCGGCTTCGGGTCGGCTTGCAAAACCACTCCAGAGAGTTCATACAGTAGACCCTGTTGAGTTCCTCTGTCCCCTCGGCAGCCAGACGTAGCGGAGCGTCCGGCGCCAGGCCTTCACTCGCTGGGTTGTCTTCGACCCACTCGCTGAATCCTCTAGAACCGGTAGAAGGCTGGGTTCCATATGTAAGACCCAAGTGGATCTCATATGTGTAAAGTCCACGGTATAGCCTTGAGCCCGTGTTTCCCCGGCAGACTTCTGCCATTCCAATAGGGTTCAATCACCTCCATTCTTCCATATGCACCTAAGGGATGTCCATATGTGTATTGCTTCCGAAACCTCCTTCGGGAAGGATAGAGCTTCCGTAACGTCCCTGGTCCAAGTGGAACGGGTACGTTTTCGCAGTGTTTTCCAGTCTTACTCAGTGGGCAGTGCCATAGTAGCAGTAGCTGGTCCTCTTGTGCAGGCCCTGGCCTGCGCCAAAAAATAGGGGCGCAGGTGGCTTCCACAGGACACTGGAAGGGGCAGTAGCTGTGGCCTTTTGGTAGGATCCCAATTTCGTCGGTCATCCGACGTGACGTCGGGAGTGACCGACTGAAAGGAAACTCTCGGTTATGTATGGTAACCCTCGTTCCCTGAAGGAGGGAACGGAGACGTCAGGTCCCGTCGCCACAGCTCCTGTACCACTGCTGAGCGGCCGTGTCACCGTCTCGGCTCCTCAGCGAAAACCTGGTATGCGTTGCACTGGCTGCCTTTTTATGCTCACGTTGTGATCAGCGGCAGCTGGATGCAATAATCGCATGCCAATGTGCATTGGCTCGTTTAGTTTACACTCGAAGTAGATTGGTCCCTCTAAGCGAGATCCCAATTTCGTCGGTCATCCGACGTGACGTTTCCGTTCCCTCCTTCAGGGAACGAGGGTTCCCATACGTAACCGAGACATTTCTATCCATCCATAATAAAAAGGAAAAAAAAGAAAAATGTAGCTGTTATTTTTGCTCAAAATCATGCTGATCAAATCAAAATCATGTTGATCAAATCAAAGCAAGACACTCTTCCAGCATCCGAAAAAAGTTAATCAACAGATTTTCACTATACAATTATCATGGCCAAAAGAATTTTGCAGTGATATTGTTATAGTGAACGTATAGTATAATCGTGCATTGAAAATCTGATATCAGGCAGGCCTAGTTCTTAAAATGACTGTAAAGCCATAAAAGATTAATATGGGATCTTCTTCAAACAAGCTTTCAGAATCTTCAGTTGAACTTCTATATTGGTGACGCTATGCAAGTACGGCATACCACTGTTAACTTTTGTTAAAGGGGGGGTACAATGCTGTTTCATGCATTCAGAGTTGTTCACATTGTTAAAGAGTTGGATTCTCATGCTAAGCATGGACAAAGTTTCAAAAAACAATTTGGACGCATGACTGATTATTTCTGTGCCAAAAATCTTACTTCCGGGTTCGTACAAGTTTCGGCGAGTTTTTTTCGATCGTGGCTCTTCATGACGTAGACGAGGGTGGAACTCCTTATACGGGCATTTCTCCCAGAAGAGCGCGCCCGCGCACACATCGACCAGAGCGAGAGTGAGATCGCGCCCATCAACGAGCTTCATCCGGCGGCAGCGCTGCACGGGACTCACTTGGGAAGAATGTCTCCAATCCAAAGAAGTGTTTTTGGTTGTAAGGGAAAGATAACTTTGTTCAGCTTCCTAAAGAACCCAGTGATATGTAAACAGTGGATACAGTTAGTTTTTCGGGGCAGCAACGGAGTTTCACAAGTGTGTTTGTTGACGAACGTTTTATAAACAAGGCGTAGTTCGACGCTGGATTTGCACATCGCTTGATACTGAAAGATGGAGCGGTCCCAGCTATAAAAGTTCCCGGTCATGATTCAGAACTGCAGACGGTAAGTGAATGGGCACCAAATGTCTGTTTTGTTGGCATTCAGCGGCCAAGTGCTCGTCACTCTTTAGCTCTGCCCACGGCGCGCCTCCAGGAGCTCGGCTTTTTCCGGAGATGGCTCTGGAAGAGCAGCAGAACCAGATACCATCAACCTAAAAGAGAGAGAGAGAGAGAATTGGCCATCATTTCATTTTATACACATTTTTTTAATTCACTGGTTGTGCATAATTTCAAAAAGTCTTGTTTCACCATTTGACCCTGCGGTAAAGTACACAGAAGCTTATGTGGCTGAGTCAAATAAAGGTTTGAAGGCTTCGTTTTGATGTAGGTGTACTGAAGAAAAAAAAAAAGAGAATTTTGGGGGAGACGCTCTGGCTGGTTGCATCTGAAGACAGAGGCAGTGAGTCAAGATTATAGCTAAATTACTGTGGTGTTTTAAAAGAGAAAGAGAGAGGATGGTACCGTATTCTCTCTTTGCACACAGCCCTGATGAAGTCTTGGACTCGAGGTTGAGTAAAGTGTTGGTCATAATATTCAATGAGTTTAGAGTAGATAGTGGGAACTGCCAAAAATACATTCACCATGGGGGACTTTGAACCGATCAACTGCTCCCAAACCTGGAACACAGCAAAAACAAACAAATTAAAAATTTGTTTTTATGACAATGCATTCTAGCATTGTCAACCAAATATGTACCTGAACAGTTTAATATAAATATAAAAGGAAATTAATCAGCCAAATTTGCCAATAATAATGCCAGCATGTTCTAATACTGTAGGTGTGTACTGATATCTAAATGTTGGCCAATTCATTAACCAATAATTATTTTTATTTTAGCACTGCATGTTTTGTCATTGTAAAGTTTGGCTGGTTAGCATCAGCAGTTTTAACTCTTTTTTTAACTCTTTTTTTGGAAGGCTCTTAAAAGACACTGACCACTATTTATTATTTATAACAGATTTTTTTATATCAGCTATTATTAAGTATTAGATAGCTGATATGCACAACAAATGTTGTATTATTTATTTGTTATAATAATAGCTAAATCAATAAGTTACAACAATTTGTTTATTACTATTATTTTTTAGTTTACTATAGTTGTTATTTGTCATCATATATTGAGGTGTATATCTAAATGATCAAATTAGATATATCCTATATTATCTGCTCTATAGGAGATATATCATATATATCTATATATATATTTAGTCTGAAAGCATTTCTCACATGAATGATTAGATTAGTAATGATTAATGATATAACTGATTCAGGTAATATAAAAAAAATAGACAGTAGGTCACAAAAATAAAAAAAATAAAAAACTGAGAAAAGATTGCAGGATGTTGCCAGCTGAATGGGAATACTAATATATATTTTCTGCCTTTACAGACCCCCTTAGTTCACAGTAGGTGAAATCAGACATCAAATCATTTAAATGTAGAGTACAAAAATATACTTCTATAACCAGGCAAAAAAAAAAGTATAATGTTTGACCTGGATTTAAAAAAACAACAACAACCCTCATATTAATTGCTTCCAGTATCAGCCTAATCAGACTGTTACCGTTAATTACAGAAAAAAAACACCACAGATACTGATTAAGTCACTGATTGTGCATCCCTCGTGTTATTTGTCTTGGTGACTGTATAATCTTGGGGGGAAAGGTTGTCGACTGGAGGAATGCTGTTAAAAAAGGAAAAAGCGAGTATAGATTTGTAAAGGTCAGTGTGATTCACAGCAGAAGAGAAACAGTTCAGATTCCCAGTAGAGCTACTATTGAGGTCAGAGTGAAGACTGCACTGTGCAGGACACACTGGGCTTTTACAGCGTTTCTCTGCTTTTGATGAATGTGTTGTGTGAAGCATAGTGAAGGACGAAAGACCCAATCCCCGCCACACACACCCACACTCATCCCAGTCTGTCAGATGGAAACAGATGCATGAAGACAAGCAGCATAACTGTCAATATAAACAGACTTCTCATGCAGGCACACAAATCAATTACAGAGCATCTAACTTTCCTAACTCCTAAGTCACATAATTTCATTGTACCACATACAAACACGTGAGAATGAAAGGCGGTACAATGTATGATCAAACATAAATGTGTATGATTCACACATAAAAGTTACAATATAACAATTCTTTCTTTTTCATCTCACACATACACACACACACACAGTCTCGTTGCACGCCTGGCTGCACCTTTAGAACACAGTGGGAGAAACGCGTGAATTAATTGAAGGTGAACGACAGATTCTCCTTGGCTCTGTCCCCCATGGGAGGCGCAAATCCTCCCCCCATCCTCTCTCTCTCTCTCCATTTCATTATTTCCTGCTTCAGTACCTCCATGCTCTTATCATTCCTGCTGTCTCGCACTCTCTCCATCAACCCCCCACCAACACACACACACACACACACACATATACATACACATACACACACACAGTGACACTTCTTTTATCATCAAAAACCCATCTCTCATCACCACACCTCCTCCTCTCCACTCTGGTACCCAAGTTGCTCTGGTTTCTCTTTTCATATCATTAGCCCCCCAACAAAGAATTGAATGCATTTGTTTGTACTTCCACATTGTTTATTTCAAAGTACAGTATGTATGTGTGTAAACTTGTCGTGCACAGGCTGCTCATCAAATTCACAAATAATCTGACACATTTTGTCTGGAGACATTCCTGACAATAAGCTATCAAAATGATTTGAACTTGTCAAATTGTTTTGCAGACTTCAGCCAATTAATTTGCTGGTCTATAACAAAATATAACAAAATACCCAAAATTCATGAAACGTGGATCAAATGAAAAAATAAATATAGCTGCAAGTAGAAAAAACAAACAAACAAAAAACAAGAGGAGGAGTGCAACTTTCAGCTGTTTATTCATCGCACTGAAAATTAAAGGTCAAGACAAGTGCTTTGCATTGTGGGACTGAAGGTCAAGTCAAGCTCATTGCACAGTGCATAGACAGTGTAACAGCACATTTTGGCAGGTGCAGTAGGCTATTCTTTCAAATTTTCACAATTCTCTTACTGATTGCTGCACACAGCAAATAATCAAACACAATTGTTTTTCCTGTGTTCATGAATTTTTAAATGAGAAATAAGATGGGGTAGGACATCCATGAATGGACTTGACTTTTTATTACAGATAATAGTCTTTAGTTTACACATTAACCTGGCAAAACTATTGTAGGATATCATACCGAATCAGACAATCTAAGATTTGGTCAAAACATGGTTGAAACCTGAAGAGCCCAAAATTCCACAAGAGGCCCAAGACAACAGGATGTCATAAATCAGACCCTAGCCAGTCTGAAGCAAGCCTAACCAACTCTTTCACAGAACAGCTTTCAACATTAAAACAAAAGAACACTTATTGACTGTAATGGGGTTCTTTAGTAGGGCAGGAAGAAGTCGGAGTCAGCGTGACTGAGGCTCGGGTAATTTATTGAGCGTCCCGTAGGAAACAGCGAATACAAGCAGGCGCTCTGGCACTGCAAAACAAACAAAACTTATATAGCACTTCTGCATATCTCTGTGCCCTGGCCACAGTCTCTCCCACACGAGACCTCAGTCTGTCCTCTCCTCTCTCTGTTCCAACTGGGGCTTTTACGGTCTCTCCAGGCCAATCACTGAAAACGAGAAGCAGGTGAATGTCATCATGCACTTGACCTACTTACACACCGCTCGTCTCCGACCGCTCTCTCCCGCTGCAGACTCCGCTAAACCACGCCCCCCTCGCCACATACCCCCACCGCCCGACTCAGGCCGGGGAGCCCTCCGGCCTGCAGCCCCCCCCAATTTCTGGAGAGGAAGTCAGCTACCGCCATCTGTACCCCTGGCCTGTGGATCACCTTGAATTTTAAGGGTTGTAATGCTAGATACCAACGGGTGATCCGCGCATTGGTATCCTTCATGCGGTGGAGCCACTGCAGGGGCGCGTGGTCCGAACAGAGCGTGAACTCCCGGCCCAGGAGATAATAGCGGAGGGTGAGAACCGCCCACCGGATCGCCAGACACTCCTTTTCAATGGTGCTGTACATCGTCTCTCTCTTCGAGAGCTTACGACTGATGTACAGCACCGGCCGTTCCTCACCCTCTATCTCCTGGGCCAGGACCGCTCCAAGCCCCCTGTCCGACGAGTCAGTCTGCAACAAAAAGGGGAGAGAAAAGTCAGGTGAGTGCAGGAGCGGCCCGCCACACAGAGCAGCCTTTATCTGGGTGAAAGCCTGCTGGCACTGCTCTGTCCACTGGACCGGATCTGGTGCTTCCTTTTTATTGAGGTCAGTCAGCGGGCTGGTGAGGTCCGAATAATTAGGTACAAACCGTCTGTAATATCCCGCCAGCCCCAGGAACTGCCTTACCTCCTTTTTGGTCTTGGGTCTTGGGCAGGCCGCAACCGCTGCCGTCTTACTAATTTGGGGACGCACCTATCCATGGCCCAAGTGGAAGCCCAGATACCTGACCTCCACACGCCCAACTGCACACTTCTTCGGGTTGGCCGTCAGTCTGGCCCCTCTCAGCGCTCTCAGTACGGCCTGCACATGCTCCATATGCCGCTGCCAGTCGTTACTATAGATAATAATGTCATCTAGATAAGCAGCAGCATATGTCGCATGTGGCCGAAGAATCTTATCCATGAGGCGCTGAAACGTGGCCGGCGCCCCGAACAACCCGAACGGAAGCGTAACGAATTGGTGTAATCCGAACGGCGTGGTGAAGGCTGTTTTTTCTTTGGATAGAGGTGATAAGGGGATCTGCCAGTATCCTTTAGTTAAATCCAGTGTCGAATAAAAACGAGCTGCACCCAGCCGATCAAGCAGTTCGTCAACCCGCGGCATTGGATATGCGTCGAATTTCGACACCTGATTAACCTTGCGATAATCCACACAGAATCGTACCGAGCCGTCCGTTTTGGGCACCAAAACTATCGGGCTCGCCCAATCACTATGGGATTCCTCTATTACTCCCATTTCCAGCATCGCCTCTAATTCTGCCTGAACCACCTTTTTTTTGTGTTCCGGCAAACGATATGGCCGGCTGCGAACCACCACCCCCGGCTCGGTCTCTATGTGGTGCTGTATGAGGTCCGTTCGACCAGGTAGGGGCGAGAACACATCCGCAAACGCTGCCTGTAGCTTGGCTACGTCAGCGAGCTGCGAGGGCGAGAGGTGATCTCCCCCTGGAGCCAGAGCTAAGGATTGCAGTTTAGTATTTACCTCTGGCCCGAGATCCTCCTCCCCACTCACCACCGTCGCAAGCATCACTGACTCCGCCTCACTCCATTTTTTTAGGAGGTTGAGGTGATAAATCTGACGTGCCCCGCTCCTATCTGTCCGAACGACCTCATAGTTAAGATCCCCAATTCGCCGTGTGACCTCAAAGGGTCCTTGCCACTTGGCGAGTAATTTAGAGCTAGATGTCGGGAGCAATACAAGCACTTTCTTTCCCGGTGCAAATTTACGCAGCCTGGACCCCCTGTTTTACAGCCGGCTCTGCCTGTCCTGGGCCTGTAACAAATTCTCCATAGAGAGCTGCCCCAGTGTGTGGAGTTTTGTTCTCAGGTCCAGCATGTTCTGAATTTCATTTCGGCTTTCTGAAGGCCCGTGCTCCCAAGTTTCTCTCAGGACGTCCAGCACCCCGCGGGGCTGATGCCCATAGAGCAGCTCAAAGGGGGAGAACCCCGTGGAGGCTTGGGGGACCTCCCGCACAGCGAACAAGAGGGGTTCCAGCCACCTGTCCCAATTTTTGGCGTCTTCGTGAACGAACTTCCGAATCATGGTTTTCAACGTGCGATTAAACCGTTCCACCAGACCGTCTGTTTGTGGGTGGTAGACGCTGGTG
Source organism: Sinocyclocheilus anophthalmus (assembly GCA_018155175.1). Classification (NCBI taxonomy): domain Eukaryota; kingdom Metazoa; phylum Chordata; class Actinopteri; order Cypriniformes; family Cyprinidae; genus Sinocyclocheilus; species Sinocyclocheilus anophthalmus. The sequence goes on along the minus strand of JADLZN010006417.1, from coordinate 11,399 downwards.
CGAATCGACTTAATGCCCAATAATGCGTAGAGTTCGCGTAATGTACGTGACATGAACGCCGTGCCTTGATCAGTGAGAATCTCCTTTAGGATTCCCACTCGGGAGATTAACCGAAATAGCGCGTCCGCCACACTTTTCGCCGAAATGTTGCGAAGCGCGACTGCTTCAGGGTATCGTGTTGCATAATCCACCAGGACTAATGTAAAGCGATGCCCCCATGCAGATCATTCATATGGCCCGATGAGGTCCATACCAATTCTCTCGAAGGGGGCCTGCATTAGCGGTAGAGGGCGCAAAGGCGCTTTTGGGGAGGCCGATGGGTTTACCAGCTGACATTCACGACACGCGGCGCACCACCTGCGCACGTTCTCGTGAATGCCCGGCCAAAAGAATCGGGCCATGAGACGATTTAGTGTCGCTGCCTGCCCTAAATGTCCCGCCATTGGATTACAATGAGCCGCCTGGAAAAGCATTTCCCGACGGCTTTTAGGTACCAACAATTGGGTTGTATCCTGCTTTGTCTGAGTGTCTTGTGTCACTCGGTACAACCGCTCTTTTAAAACCGCAAAATAGGGGTACGAGAGCGGACGGTCGGGATGGAGAGGCTGCCCGTCGATAGTCTGAACCTGTTCAAATGCCCATTTCAGGGAGTCATCCTGGGACTGTTCCAGGGGGAAATCATCACGTTCAGAGAGGGTTAGCCTCTCATTCGCGCTCCGTTCCCCCGGTTCAGTATCCCGTGGTCCCGGTTCAGCCTCCCCCACCTGCACGTCCGCTCCGGTCCCCGGCTTTCTCTCTCCACAAGATACATCCGCACACAAATACCCCAGTAATTGACTAAAGGCTGGCCAATTCGTCCCCAAAATTAGCGGATGCCGGAGGTGCGGATTAATTGCGACCTCCACACTATGTTTTTGCCCCCGAAATTGAATCAGCACGGACATTAGAGGATATTCCACCACCTCCCCGTGCACACACCGCACCGGAACCATGCGGCTTCTATCCAATGCCTCGAGCTGAATCAGGCTTTGATGGATCGAGGTCTGGTTACACCCCGAATCCACCAAAGCGAGATAAGTACCCCCCTTAATACTCACAGGTATTTGGTACCGGCCAGCCTGACCGGGGGCAGCCTGTGGGGCTTCCGTGACCCGGATCATTGTCCCCACCTCCATCATGGGACACCTGTAAATAAAATGCTCTGGGTCCCCGCAATGCCAACAGGCCGGCCCAGACTTCCCCGCCGCCCTGGTGGCAGGAAGTGGGTCAAGGGACTGGCGTGGAGAGAGCGGGGAAAAAGGAAGTGCTGCGGACCCCGCCCCGGCTGGTCCCGCCCCCCTGGGCGGTGCTCTCAGGCCAGCGGCAGACTCCGGAGGCAGCCCGCCCCTTCCCCGGGGAGGAACTCGAGGAGTGATCCCCGGACGGGACCTAGGAAAGGGAACAGGACGGGGAAAAGAGGAAACATTAGGGGAAGAGAGAGAGAGAGAGACCGCCGGCAGGGATTCCCCGACTCCTGGGCACGCCACCATCTGGTCCTCAGCCAACTGGATGGCCAGGTCCAGCGACGCAGGGGCGGTGGCACTGGACCCACTCCGCCATCTTCCTCGGGAGACAGCCGATAAACTGCTCCAGCACCACACCGTCAAGGATCTGCTCGACGTTGCTTCCCCCAGCCAGCAGCCATTTCCGGCAGGCGTCCCGGAGCTGTTGAGCCAACACGAAGGGCCGGCCACTTTCCCCCAGATCCAGTGAGCGAAACCGCTGGCGATGTTGTTCTGGGCTCCGGCCGACCCGCTGTAGGATAGCTGAGTGGGCAGTTGTTGGGCCGCCACCTGCGCCTCCCCTGACAGCAGTGGTATCAGACGCACTGGCCAGTGCTCTTGGGGCCACCCACATGCCTCGGCCGATTTCTCGAAGAGGTCGAGGAAAGCCTCTGGATCGTCCTGTCATTCTATTTTGTTCAGGGGCAGATGAGAGGGGCCGACGGTGGTCCTCGATGTCGGCCCTCCTTCCCGACCCTCCTGGTCCACCCAGCTCCAGAACAGCTCCCGATCCTCCTGTTGCGCCTGCATCAGCGCACGGAACCGACGCTCCTGGTCGTCCCGCATCTCCAGCAATGCCTGATGCTGCTCTTGGTGGAGGCCGGCGAGCGATTGGATCACTTCCGCAAACGGCGAACTTGGTGGTGACTGCATGATGGCAGTGGCCGGACTTCTTCCTCCCGGGTTTCGGCACCAGTGTAATGGGGTTCTTTAGTAGGGCAGGAAGAAGTCGGAGTCAGTGTGACTGAGGCTCGGGTAATTTATTGAGCGTCCCGTAGGGACAGCGAATACAAGCAGGCGCTCTGGCACTGCAAAAACAAACAAAACTTATATAGCACTTCGGCGTATCTCTGTGCCCCGGCCACAGTCTCTCCCACACGAGACCTCAGTCTGTCCTCTCCTCTCTCTGTTCCAACTGGGGCTTTTACGGTCTCTCCAGGCCAATCACTGAAACGAGAAGCAGGTAAATGTCATTTTGCACTTGACCTACTTACTCACAGCTCGTCTCCTGTCCCTCTCTCCTGCTGCAGACTTCGCTAAACCACACCCCCCTCGCCACATTGACAATTCCAAGGAGATTGTCAATTTTGGGGGCAAGTTATCAAGAATAATGGTCAAAAGAGATGCATAGCGTGACCATCAAATGGAAACATGTGATAGTGATCACAAGCTCTTCGGATTGACTTTTCCCCCACTTAGGAGACAGAACATACTGAAATTCCTTACAGACATTTGAACCTCTCTGGTCTTCACAGAACGCATCCTTACGTTCACAGAATGGGCACAGAAACTGTTTTCCATGCACCTAAATGACACTAAAAGGACTCGAGCAACTAATCATTGCTGCTATATCTAACCCCATATCATGTATGTAACCCACATGTGACTTATCAGGTCTTAATCATTTATTGTGAATGTATTTTGAATAACTATTGAATAGTTTATAGGATCACATTCATGTTTAGTATGCGTGTGTTTTAATCTTCATGCTTGAAACGTTTATTCTAATCACTTCGTTGTCAAATGTATCATATTCTTGTTATAGAAATCATGTCCAAAATCTATACTCTGCCAGAGCGGGAAAAACGCGGATCATGTGAATGAGATAACGTTGATTTATGTATTGGGAGGAGAAATATACAACACCCCGAGCTAAGACAGCGTCTAATTGGTCAAAACACCATTTGGGGTGTGTTAAACAGCCTGGTTTAAATACTCAGGACACCATCAAACTTTGGTTTTTGTGTCTAGCTTTTAGCTTTTTGTGTCTAGCTTTTAGCCATGCGGCTTTTAGCTTTTCGCTTCTAGTCATGCTTTTTAGTTATATGCTTTTTAGCCAGCGCTTCTTAGCGCTTTTTGTGCGTGCTCTGGCTTGCAAAACCTCCAAAAATCTCCTCCAAAACCATGAGTTTGCCTAACGCCGCATCTCCGAAAGAGTGCCGTCTAAACTTCAACTGCAAACCACAGCTCTGCGTCGTCAGCCAACGCCCAACCACTGGCTTCCCAAGACTGAACTTCCAGCCAATCAGCGACCGCGGGAAACCCCTTTCGGCAACCAGACAAGGAAGGGAACCCCGCACACAGGAAAGCAAGTACCTCCAGATCCTAGCTGAACTGGTGCATTTAATATAAATTTTAACCTCATTGAGGAACTCAGTGCGAGGGTTAATTAAGTGATTGATGGTTGTTCAGATCTATGCAATTGCACATATTGCTGTAAACTTGGGATTTCACATTTTCATTCTCTTAAACTAATTATTTCTCTCTTTCTGCAACTTGTGTGAATGCGTGCGTTAGATTAGTTTATATGTCTTAGATTTATCCAATAAAGTATATATTGAAAAGAGAAGTATCTTGGTGTTTTGGTGCTCACAAGTTAATGTCTTAAACTGCCGATCTTCTTACTATGCTAATTAATAGTGTTTTCACTATTTTTTTGGATTTTAATATCCATTGCAGAGTTGATGTTATGCGGCCTGTTCAATGAATCGCTGGCTGTCTCAGTGATCAGCCGTAAAACAGTGATTCTGTCCTAATTCCCTTACATATTATTGGTGGAGTTCCCTTTAAAATCTTAAATGATTCCCTTTGAGCTAAATTGACCTGTTTCCCTTACACTATGATCACAGACTTGCTTAATGGCAAGTGAAATTAACACAGAGGGACAATCAAGAAAGCATTATATTGAGGCGAAACACGCAAAAATGCTCTGTGAGCGATGAATCAGATGACTCAGATAAGCCAATATTTTTCATCCATTTTCTAAAATTTTGGATTACTTTTTAAAGATTTTTGTTGTTAACATTTAAAAGTACACTAGCATAAAGATGTCTCAGAGCTAACAGATTGAAATCTACAAAACTACAAAAAACACACGTTTTTTCTTTCAAAGCCAATGTATCTGTAAAACTGTACATGACCAATCTCGCACAATGAAATCCAATAATGAGCAACATACATGTAGAAGACACCCACCCTGCACCATCACATGATGGATAACCTTTAACATCCCATCAATAATAATAGTAGAGTCTCTGACTGCAGGGTGTCTAATGCATTCATACCGCAATAAATTCATCTACACGCATGTTTTGCTCCCACCAGAACTGAGATGAGCGCTCATGACTCAAACAACTCCAAGCCAAAGTAACTGTGGCTCAAATATAGATTTTTCTGCTTCATTAAAAATTACTGAACCGCATGTTGTAAATAAAACCCTTGCGGTGAAGAAAGCATTTGATCCCTCAAAGAAGGTGTTTGTTTTTTAACATGTGCGTTCAAGGTCATATCTGTGGAAAACAGAGAGTGTAACTTTCTTGTTGGCCTGAATGTCTTTTTTTTCCTATTGTGTACTCTCCAGACCTTTCTTGTCAATCAGATCCTTGACTCCCATTAAATTCTCCTGGACCTTAAAACCCTTCCGCTTGCTCGCTCACTGCCGTAAACCCCCTCCCTTTACAAAACACGGATCATTCCTCAATGTCAACCCATCCATTGATCTGCTTCTAAAGCCCTTACTGAGAGTTGGCGTGGCCAGATACAAAGCTACACTGGGCAATCTATCACGCAAACTCCACGCTCGCAGTGACAATCCAGGCTATCTTTTACACACACACACACATATACAGAGAGTGTTTGAGCCAGAATCTGTCAGGTCCCGAGTCCTTGTATTGACGCCTGCAGCGCTGGCACGCAGCAACATGGCTACAATTAGTGCATCCCTCTGACAAGTACCCGATAAGGGTGATCAGCAGCCTCCTCCACCTTGCTACACATAACTTCATTGTGCAGGTCTCATGAGTTCCTCCCCAGGGGAGCCGGGCAGACGCCCCAATTCACTGACACTTGCAGCATGGTGTTCTGCAATGTTGCTCTAAGAAAAAAAAATGGCTTTGTGGAATAATCTTTGTGGAATTATTTACAACTTAATGTCTATGTATTGCAACTGTGGCATGCTGTCAATCACCACAGACACTTTTTTAATCATTCCACAGTTTGCAAAAACAAATGGAAAACACATTTACAATAATGTACAGTAATTGAAGCCTACAAGGCAAGAAAGCTGAACGGTTTAAAAGCACAATTGTGAAGCTTGTCATTAAGTTAAAAATTGTTTTGCAAAATTGTCTAAATCATTCTTTTTATTTGAGGTGGGATTTCTTTACTTGGAACTTTGGACATGTATTGGAGGCCATATATGATAGCAAAGTTGCCACTGCTCAACTAAATCGGATACATTTTTTATCCAATAAGAAAATATGCGCATTAACCACTATAGAAAAACACAGTCATGTGACTTTGCACAATGGGACAGCATAACTGGACTAACTAGCGGACTGATCTCGTTGCACAGCATCTGAAATATTGTTTTGGTCATTCTGAAATGCTTCAGACAAAGTCTGTCGTCAAAGTGGTTCGGTATAATTACTTCCCAGAACCGTCTTTCACAACTGCATTTCCAAACAGCAGGCATCGGTCCACGAAAGCAAGATAACATGACCACATGCTTCGTATGTGTGCTCTGAGGCATTTATTATATACAAAAAAAGACCCACAATGGCTTCTCCTAGCAAATTACCTTTATCTTAGTGATATTTGGCGTCAGTTTATCAGGAAGTGGCAATTTTGTTCTCTTCATCTCACCTGGATGGAAAGAGTACTTATTTTATGCAATATTCCAAATTTGCTCAAAATTCGCAACTTTGGTTGGAAACATTGCACTTCTTCATATTATATATTGCCGACTGTGCTATAGTATCAATTTTTCTTGAATGGATTACTCTTGACTATATAGGTAAGAATGAAACATTCTCTTCTTTTTCTCTTCTCAACATTTGACATTTTCCTCTCAAACGCTGAAACAACTGTTTATACAAGGCACTGTGTTTCAGCAACTGTCCAAAGCACATGAATAGGAGGTATGCGATTGACTGTCTGTTGTTAAGTATCTAGCGGTAACATTCTAACACCACATTGTTTCACACTGTAAGGGTAGTTGTGGGGGGATTTCTCTCCACTGGATTCACCGCCGACACCCTAGCATGAAGAAATCTTTTATTTATTGAAGAAGACGAGGAGGAGGACGATTATCGGCACAAAACATGCCTAACAGCGCGCGTGCAGAGAGAAAGAGAGAGAGAGCGAGAGAGAGAGAGAGAGACTGCCTGAATGACTGAGTGCGTCCTCCATCAGGTTAAGTCATATTCATAAAAAATTGTTTGTGATGTCCTAAGAGTAATGTTGTGGTTATATCCATTCAATTTTTAAGGGTAGCATACTCCCCCATGGCTTGCGTCAGCACTGGTCAATGCATTGATTTCTATAAAGTGAAGCATCAGACATCTTTAGCTTTTCCCCCTGTTGTTTATCCCAGTGTTTACCCCTCACGTCACTAGCTCCGCCCTTGCACCATATCTCGTGACCGGAAGAGAAGATGAGTCGTTTTGAGGGGGAGGGGAGGTTAACGTTTTTGATTAAAGATTACGAGGGCACATTAATAAAATTAAAAAAAATGAAGTGCACGGATAAATTATTTACAATAAACACTACAGTATTTCATTTCAATTGCACTACAGTATTTCATGCCGACTTTAAATGGATGTCAATGGAGGAGAGGCTTCACTATGCTGAATAAACAGCTTTGGTGAGGAATCAGCTTATCATTTAATGACAGCCAATGGGCTAATCTTCAACATGTTTTACAATAAACAATAGTTTTGAATTTAACTATTTTTAGAGTTTACACCAAAGAAATGCTGTTTTATAAGAGAAGTCAATGAGTTTTTGCGACATGTAGGATTCAGTTTTCGGCACTTTCATTCATTTATTCCTATGGTATCCATAAATGGCGATTGATTGTCACACAACTCTGACTGAAATTAAATGATGTCACAGCTGTAACGTGATTGGGTATTAAGGCACACGTGATCCAAGTTGACGGTTATGCTTTCTCCAATGGTAAGTACTACAGACCTTCGCATGCTTAAATAATACAGTGGGCGGTCCCCCATATCATAATTTCCATGATTATGAGATACCAACTTGTAAAAAACATTCATGTCTTCGTAGAACTCGTAATTACAACTTGAGAACTGGGAGTTTTCTGAGAGCTGCAACTTGTACCACCTGACCAGCTCAGATTAATTAGGCACTATGTTTAGGCATTGATAGTGTGATAGTTCCGAGTCCAAGGGTGTGAACAGCTCCAAATAGAACATCACATGTTGTCATCTTGAAATCACAGTAATTACAACATGGCGTAAACGCAGCATAAGACCATCTCTGTTTCTTGCCATGTGCTTCCCTAGTTTATGTGTCATGTTCTGATTGGTTGTTTTGGTCATGTGACCCGTCCTCTCATTGGTTCATTGTTTGATTATTCACAGGTGTACCTTGTTAGACATTAGTCTCTTTGTATATATAGCTCTCATGTCTCCATTGTCTTTGTCTAGCTTAATTCCTTGTAAAGATGTTGTGCATGCAGCAGCTTCAAAAATATTTGTATATAAAAATGAATGAACGTCATTGCATTAAATAAACAAATATCAAACCAAATGACATCTGTAAACAAATGATGCATGTAGTGATGGCGAGATGAATCCTTATGAAGCATTGAAGCTTTTCATCCAAGTGGTTCACAAAAGGGTTAATTTATCGAAGCTTCATTTGCTCACAATACCACCTGGTGGCCAAAGAGTGTACAACAAGTAGATACAGGTGCATCTCAATAAATTAGAATGTTGTGGAAAAATTCATTTATTTCAGTAATTCAACTCAAATTGTGAAACTCGTGTTTTAAATTAAATGCACACAGACTGAAGTATTTAAGTCTTTGGTTCTTTTAATTGTTTTGGCTCACATTGAACAAAAACCCACCAATTCACTATCTCAACAAATTAGAATATGGTGACATGCCAATCAGCTAATCAACTCAAAACACTTGCAAAGGTTTCCTGAGCCTTCAAAATGGTCTCTCAGTTTGGTTCACTAGGCTACACAATCATGGGGAAGACATGATCTGACAGTTGTCCAGAAGACAATCATTGACACAGTTCACAAGGAGGGTAAGCCACAAACATTCATTGCCGAAGAAGCTGGCTGTTCACAGAGTGTTGTATCCAAGCATGTTAACAGAAAGTTGAGTGGAAGGAAAAAGTGTGGAAGAAAAAGATGCACAACCAACTGAGAGAACCGCAGCCTTATGAGGATTGTCAAGCAAAATCGATTCAAGAATTTGAGTGAACTTCACAAGGAATGGACTGAGGCTGGGGTCAAGGCATCAAGAGCCACCACACACAGACATGTCAAGGAATTTGGCTACAGTTGTCGTATTCCTCTTGTTAAGCCACTCCTGAACCACAGACAACGTCAGAGGCGTCTTACCTGAGCTAAGGAGAAGAAGAACTGGACTGTTGCCCATTGGTCCAAAGTCCTCTTTTCAGATGAGAGCAAGTTTTGTATTTCATTTGGAAAACAAGGTCTTAGAGTCTGGAGGAAGGGTTGAGAAGCTCATAGCCCAAGTTGCTTGAAGTCCAGTGTTAAGTTTCCACAGTCTGTGATGATTTGGGGTGCAATGTCATCTGGTGCTGGTGTTGGTCCATTGTGTTTTTTGAAAACCAATGTCACTGCACCCGTTTACCGAGAAATTTGATTACTTCATGCTTCCTTCTGCTGACAAGTTTATGGAGATGCTGATTTCATTTCCCAGCAGGATTTGGCACCTGCCCACAAAAGCACCAAAAGTTGGTTAAATGAACATCGTGTTGGTGTGCTTGACTGGCCAGCAAAACTCACCAGACCTGAACCCCATAGAAATCTGTGGTGTATTGTCAAGAGGAAAATGAGAAACAAGAGACCTAAAAATGCAGATGAGCTGAAGGCCACTGTCAAAGATACCTGGGCTTCCATACCACCTCAGCAGTGCCACAAACTGATCACCTCCATGCCACGCCGAATTGAGGCAGTAATTAAAGCAAAAGGAGCCCCTATCACGTATTGAGTACATGTACAGTAAATGAACATACTTTCCAGAAGGCCAACAATTCACTAAAATGTTTTTTATTGGTCTTGTGAAGTTTTCTAATTTGTTGAGATAGTGAATTGTTTTTTTTTTGTTAAATGTGAGCCAAAATCATCACATTAAAAGAACCAAAGACTTAAACTACTTCAGTCTGTGTGCATTTATTTTATTTAATACACGAGTTTCACAATTAAAGTTGAATTACTGAAATAAATGAACTTTCCATGACATTCTGCTTTATGAGTATGCAAACCTACATTACAGATGACCTGATGTGATCTATGATGCACTGTTTTGCTCCAGATAAGGCTTAGAAATAATCATTTCCACAGAGCTAAGCTAGTTATATCATAAATGTTATTTCATATGCTGGATAACATAATATAACATAACTGTGTAATAAACGTATTGGCTTGAAATTAATGGGGCTAGCAATGGGTGAAATCAGTCTTTGCTCATAATAGGCCGGAGGGCATATATTAGTCTAAAATTGGAAGTGGCTGATTTTAACAGGGCAGAGGACTGTGAATTTACAAGATTCAAACTGCTTCCTGAACCAGTCTGGCTAAGCGATGTTCGACGTCACATTAACGTCATGCCTCTAACTAAAGATACAAGCTTTGATGTATGCTTCACTGAAAGCTGCCGGGATTTCTCGACACACGCTCCGAAGCCTCGGCACAGAACGTAACATCACTAGATGCATGTCCTTTCTCAGAACAAACTTCTAAGATCGAAGACTTTTCTGAACCAATTTTAGCCAGTCAATTTTAAACCGACATATGAAGTTCAGTCAGTTCACACAGGTGTTCTAACAGAGCAGATGTAGTTCATCACATTAAATGTTCCACTAAATACTTTTGTCTTCATTTTGAACAGTGTGCTAACATTAAATACCTACAAGTCTATGGATTCACTGTGTAACTGCATGTTGCTCTGAATAATTCCCACATTTAATGATGTGGTTAGTGGTAAAACTGTACCTTCTGAGCACTGAACTCTGGCAGCATGATGCAGGTAGCACCCAACCAGAGGGGGCACATCAGTTTGTTTACGATGCCATGCACATGGTGAAGGGGGAGCGTGTGCAGGATGACATAATCTCTATTCCATGCCCACTCTGAGACCAAACACTGAACCTAAAAGACAAGAAAAAGAGATTTTGACCTACAGGTACTTGTGAGTGTTTTCATGGTCCACATGTTTGAAGCATGGGACAATCACACTGGGTACAGAAAAACAGGCCAAATCCATTGTGCCCCAAACCTTTAAATCAGCAAAGTGAATTAATATGAATAAGTTTGAGTTAAAATGGACTGAATGATGCTCACAAACAACTCTTCAGTCCTCATTGTGCTGTGGCATGAACATGATTATTTACCACGTGCAGCTGGGCTGGTGCATGGGTGCACAATCACGCAGTCCTGAATTAGGTCGAAATGTTTACACTCAACCACAGTAATCAGTTGCTTTGGGCGTATTTGGGTTTGATTAAAATTCACCTGTCTATTACATGTATAGTTCCTTACAGGCATTACATTTCATTTCTTATTTTGTTTTACGGTGTTTTGATTGTGGTACATCAAAAGAGAATCTGACATGAAATGCTTTTATGCCTCCCTAATAATGATGACACTGGTTGTAGTACCCAGCACAGTTTCTTTATTACTTGATGAGTAACTGAAGTAAGGCAAGGCAAGACAAGTTCATGTATATAGCACATTTCGTACACGATGGTCATTATAAGTGTTTTACATAAAAGAAAAGAAAATAATAACAAAAAATAATAATCACAAAAATAAAACAAGGAATTTAAAAACTTTGAAAATGATTAAAAT
>JADLZN010006416.1:0-118782 GCA_018155175.1 Sinocyclocheilus anophthalmus | reverse complement strand
TTTAAGTCATTCACAATGATTTATTTTAATCAGTTTGACTACCTTTTTACTTGCTCTACTATTACTAATTTTATTTTTTATATTTATTTATTTTAAATGTATAAAGGTTTTATTTTTGCGTTTTGCCTCCAGATAAACAGCAGTATTGCTTAATCGCTGATCATATCAAAATGTTAAATATTAGCTTTTGGAATATTCAGGGTTTGTGCTCTAAAACATTTGGATTAAAAAGCACAAACACAGAGTTTTTAAATAGCATCACAAATGTTGACATCCTAATTCTAACAGAAACATGGTGTAGATCAGATGTGTCCACTCAGTGTCCTCCAAGTTACTCTGAAATCAAGTGCCACGCCCCCCCCCCCCCCACTATGGCAACTCAACTCAGTACACCGGGGTAGAGATTCTGGAGGTTTAGTCATATGGATAAAAAAATGACCTGGCCCCTTTTACATCACTAGCAAGGCAAAAATCACATTTGGTTAAAATTGGATAAAAGCTTTTGAATTCTAGATAAAGACCTTTTTATCTGTGGAATTTATATTCCTCCATCAGATTCCCCATACTACGACGATGAAGTATTCCACACTTTACAGGAAGAAATTCATCAATATCAAACTCTGGGGAAGATTTTACTATGTGGAGATTTAAATGCTCGAACTGGCTCAGAATTAGACTATATTGACAATTCAGGAGATAAACATCTGTTCACACATATACCCCAAGGTCTCTTCAGTACCCTACCTAGAAGAAATAACCAGGATACTGGAGTCAATAGCCACGGGAGAGAGCTAGCCCACCTTTGTCAAACTTTAGGTCTTTATATGCTCAATGGTAGAAACAAAGGAGATTCCTGCGGACAATTCACCTATAGCTCAGATCTCGGGAACAGTGTTGTAGATTATGCCATATCAAATATAAGCCCTTCCCATTTCAGTGCATTTACCGTCAAAGCCCAGTCGCCCCTGTCTGATCACAGCCAGATCAATCTTCTCATTAAAGGGGAAAACAGCAAATCAAGGGACATTCATAAAAAGCCAATTCATCTACATAAACTCAAGACACCATATAGATGGACTCGTAGTGCTGCTGAAACATATATTAAAGCATTGAAGTCAAATGAAATAGTCAATTCCATAACACTGTTTAACAATTCAACATATAATAATAATTGGAAAGGAATACATTTAGCAATTAAACATATTAATGACATTTTTGAAAATATAGCAAAAAAGGCTAATTTAAATGAAACTACCACATATAAACACAAAAATAGAGCTAAACAAAAACCTTCTGAAAAGTAGTTTGACCATGACTGTAAAACAATAAGACAAGAGCTACGATTCATTTCAAATCAAAAACACAAAGATCCAGTCAACTCAGAATTACGCTCAAAGCACTCAGAACTTCTGAAACATTACAAAAACACACTGAGACAGAAGAAATGTGATTATTATAACACCACACTTCAGAAGATGGAAAACACAATTGATCAGGGTCAGTTCTTTTTTTTGTTTTTTTTTTTTTGTTTTTTTTTTTTGCCCGAGCATGTGCCGATACAGTCTAAACAATACAAAAGCCACAAGAACTAGCAATACAAGATGGTCACATTTGGAAAGATTATTTTGAGAAGCTCTATTCACATCAAGCTGACCCTCTGAAAAATCCCAACCAATTAACAGTTCTTGAAAAATTGAATGCCCTTGAATCATGTATCAAAAACAACCAAAATCCACTAGAATATTCAATAACCTAACAAGAACTTATTGGAAAACTGAAATCCCTCAAATGCAAGAAATCATGTGGCCCTGACAACATAAAAAATTAAATGCTTAAAAACAGCTCTCCTGAATTTCAGACTGCATTACTCAAACTTTTTAACTTGATTTTGAATTCAGGCATTTTTCCAGAGGTCTGGAACACATGACTCATCTCTCCTGTCTTTAAAAGTGGAGACAAAACAGATCCTAATAACTACAGAGGGATCTGTGTAACCAGTAATTTGGGAAAAGTATTTTGCTCAATAATTAACTCTCGGATTTCATCTTTCTTAGAGCAGCACAACGTCATCAGCAAATCTCAAATTGACTTCCTCCCTAAACATCGAACCACTGACCATATTCACACACTACACACGTTAATAAATGAACATGTACACCAAAAGAAAGATGGAAAAATATTTGCATGCTTCATAGATTTCAAGAAGGCTTTTGACTCCATTTGGCATAATGTACTGTTTTATAAAATCATTCAAAGTGGCATACGGGGTAAAATATAGGACTTAATTAAAAACATGTATAATCAAAATAAATGTGCAGTAAAAATTGAACAGCAAAGGACAGACTATTTTTCTCAAACGCGAGGAGTGAGACAGGGCTGCTGCCTCAACCCGACTTTATTTAACATATATATCAATGAACTGGCAGATCAACTGGACCAATCAAACAGTCCAGGACTACAATTATTCCACACAGAAGTCAAATATTTACTGTATGCAGACGACTTGCTAATTCTATCTAAAACACCAGAAGGTCTCCAGAACAACCTTGACATTTTAAATAAATACTGCCATGATTGGGCCTTAGACGTCAACATCCAAAAAACTAAGATCATGATATTTCAGAAAAAAAAAACTGAAATCTAGAACATGAACATATATTTACTTTAAACAACACCACACTCCAACATGCTTTACATTATAATTATCTTGGTCTGGTTTTAACTCCCACTGGAAATTTCAAATTGGCAATTAAAACATTACTTACAAAAGCCCGCAGGGCACTGCATGCCATACGAATGAAATTATTCAAAATAAACATCCCCATCAGAATTTGGACAAAGATTTTTGATAGTGTCATACTGCCTATAGCTCTGTATGGAAGCGAGATCTGGGGCCACCCATGATCAACCACCCCCCCCTAAACGAGTAACTGCAGTCATAAGGACTGGCACAAACAGCCTTTAGAAGTTCTGCATGTAGAGTTCTGCAGAAGCATCCTTCATGTGCACAGAAGCACACCTAATAACGCCTGCAGAGCCGAGTTAGGCCGGCTCCCCCTCAATCTAATCATTAAAAAAAGAGTTCTAAAGTTCTGGATCCACTTGAACTCTAGTTCAGAAGATTCTCTTCCTTTTAAAGCACTAAAAACACAAAAAAGAAGTGCTCAAAAAAGTCATCTCTGTGTAATGGTGTCAGATCTGACTAACAAAGCACTCGATATCACCAACCCTGAAAAACACGGGAGAATCAAAGACATTATGAATGAAGAGAATGAGACATACATACAGCATTGGAAAAAACAAACCAAAGACCAAATTCGTCTCCAATGTTATCTGAAACTCAACAGAGATTACAGTCTTTTTTTATGTTCTTGCCCCCATTCTTTCTTGGTTTTGATAGAGCACCCGACTATCTGCTCTCAGTCAGCCGAATATAACACACAGACACTACTGAGCAAGTCAAGACTGATCGTGCTCCACCAGCCTGGCCATAGAGATGTGGCGGACGAATAAAAACACTGGTTATCCTAAAGAATGAGCGCATCTGTACTGAATGTAGCATCACGGATCGAGAAGTGTGCGGAAGGAGCAATTCCTCCTTCCACTGTCGACAAATAAACCTCCTTAGAGGATCACATGCCCTACAGTCTAAATACAGCCAGGAGCATCTGACTTCCAGTCGGCGCCTCCATGAATAACCACAAATTATAGAAATATTACTTGGGTGAAGGACCTGCTTCCCTCTTTGCGTAGCCCACAGTATATTATACAAATGACCACAAACCTCAAGAGTTAATAGATTGAACAGCATCTGACCATTAGCTGCTAGCCATAAATGTTTTATATAAAATTATATATGGATGTATTTCTACATGTATTTTTGTTTTCGTTGTTTAATGGATGTATATTATGTGTAATTTAGTTCTGCCTATGTACAATGCTTGGAAATATGTCCCTACGTATGTCATGCCAATAACGCAACATGAATGGAATTGATGAATTGAGAGAGAGCAGCGTGAGAGAGAGAAGAGATGCATGTGAGAGAGAGAGGGACGAGAGAGAGAGGAGATCGGGAGACGTGAGATCGAGGCGAATGGGTGTGGTGACGAGTGAGGATGAGAGCCAGATTGCAGTAGAGAGTGAGCAGAGCGAGAATGAAGGAGCAGACGAGCTGTGTAGAGATGAGAGTGGAGGTGAGAGAGAGATGAGAGATGAGATGATGAGATGTTTTAGTATTAGTGAGAGAGAGAGGGAGAAGAGAGGAGGAGAGAGACCAAGAGAGTAGCTTTGTGATGGGAGCAGGAGTTTGGGCGAGGGGAGGCAGAGAGGGAGCAGTAGCAAGATGCGAGCAGGAGACGAGCCTGAGTGAGTTGCGATTTTGAGAGGAGTGAGAGCGAGGACAAGAGAGGAGAGGTGAGAGAGAGAGTGAGAGACGGAGAGATGCGACGGGAGAGCGAGAGGCGAGACGTGAGCATGCATGGAGTTTATTGGAACCTGAGTCGGTGTTGTGAGAGTGGGAGAGAGTTGCAGAGCATCGTGGCAGTGGGATCGAGAGACTGAGAGAGAGGAGTCGGCGCATTTTGTGATGTGAGAGCAGTGAGACGTGCGAAGCTGAGGTGATTTTTTTAGAGCTGAGTGAGATGAGTGAGCGCGCGTGAGAATGCGGTAGTGAAGAGAGAGGTGAGTGCGCAGCCAGAACGCGAGAGTGCGTTTTTTTTTTTAGCGCGAGCGCTGAGAAGAGAGCCTGCGAGTGCACAGGAGCAGAGCAGACTCTTTCTTTGCGAGAGAGAGAGCAGATGTGAGAGAGTGAGAGAGCACGAGAGATGAGAGAAAGGCAGAGAGCAGAGATGAAGAAGAGAGATTTTTATTTTTTTTTTTTTTTTTTTTTTTTTTATCTTTGGAGTATCGTTCACAACATCAGAGGAAGAATTTAACTGTTGTTCCGCGGAAACGCATACTCCTTTTTCAAGATCTCTTAGTTTATTTGCGAACATAAAACCATAACTGATAATGATACATTGTAAATGACTTGCGAATCGGTTCCGTAAATTGAAGACTCACTTATAACACACAAAAAGACACGCACTGATCGCCACCTACTGGAGTAACGATGCCATTTACAAAAACCCGTAAAACAAATCTTTTTTTTTTTTTGTAACCGATTCGAAAAAAGATTTCGAGCTCACTAGGATGATCAACATGTCACGACCGGAGCAAGTGTATTCTCACTATGCAGAAGAACGAGGTTGGGGATTCAAACGCGATCGACTCACTGCTACCGACGAGCCCACAGCGAACGGCGACAGTGCGTGGCCGAAAGTAGCTAACGTAACTACGCATAAAGTAATGCCGAATTTTGACTTTCTGCAGACAACTCTGCCCACCCGGATGCCGACAGGAAGTTCTGGCAGTTTCGCTAAAGATGGTTATGAATGTTTGTATGTTTTCAAATCGTTTTATCAACCTTGTTAAAAGACTGCGTGCGACATTCGACATTTATTAATACACGATATAATTTAGTTTTTGCTAAAGAGTGTGACCTCATTGTAATAAACCAATTTCTTTTGAACAAAATTACACAGGAAAACACGATATATCTAGTCTAAGAAAAATATATTATTAATTAAAGATCTAACCAAGCCAAAAGTAGTCTCTAATTTCCTTAACGCCTGGTGCGAACGTATAACATGTTGAATACATTTTAGCAGAACATTTTATCAACGGACGGTAACATGTTTGCCTCTTTGTTTCTCGTGCAGTGTGGAGGAATGGCTGCTGGGAGGCCGCTCGCGCTTCATGGCCTCTACAGCCCTGTTTCTCCCTTTAAGTTTAGCGCGCAAATAGGAAGGTGCGCTAGCCGCATACGCGGATATACGTTCCAGTTGAATTTTACGCGTAATAAGTCATCTTCATCTGGGAGAATTTTCTGTCAAGAAGAAAAATATCGTTTGTCTTGTGATTTTTTGTTTGTTTTTTTTTTTGTTTTTGTTTTTTTTTTGGTTTTTTTTTTTTTTTTTTTTTTTTTTTCTTTTTGTGTTTTTTTTTTTTTTTTTTTTTGTT
The DNA here is from genome assembly GCA_018155175.1 of Sinocyclocheilus anophthalmus. NCBI lineage: Eukaryota > Metazoa > Chordata > Actinopteri > Cypriniformes > Cyprinidae > Sinocyclocheilus > Sinocyclocheilus anophthalmus. The sequence goes on along the minus strand of JADLZN010006416.1, from coordinate 112,722 downwards.
TGTTTTTTTTACCTCCTTTCAAACGGATTTTTTTGATTGTTTGAATGAACAAACCCACATTTAGCGCATATAGTGGTCTGCTGTTAATTTAAAGACTTTACTTGTTACTATGTGGACTCAAAAATTAAGGAGTTATTACGTACTTAATATTGTCTTTATATGTGTATCATTGTTAGGGTATTTATTTGTGAACAATTATCAACGTTTTCAGACTAATATATTACAATAACTCCACAGGTTATGGAAAAATGGTGGTGAATGTGAAGATTGGAGATGAGAAACGCAATCTCAGTGAGCTGCTGGACTGGCTCAACCATATACTGCAAGCCACTTTCAGCCAGCTGGAGCACACCTGTTCAGGTATTCTTGTTTCCAGGTTAATTGAAACATTTTAATTGGAAAGCGTTGAATGTTAGATATTTTTCAGTAACACTTTTATGGTGTTTTTTTTCTAGGTGCTGCTTTTTGTCAGTTGATGGACATCATTCACCCTGGATCTATCGACATAAATAAAGTGAAGTTCACAGCAAAAGAGAATGCAGACATCTTGGATAATTACGGTCTTCTACGGGAAGCTTTCAGCAAGGCACAAATCAAGAAAGTGAGCAATTAAATAAAAATTCAGATTATGCTGGCAAAAAAATGCATCATATAAAATGTTTTTAATTGTATGGCTATGCAATGATCAACATGTATTATTGTCAACAATGCATTTTCTCTCTTTTTTTTATAGGAACTGGAGCTGAAATTGTTGGTGAATGGAGACATCCTGAAAACATTAGATTTGCTTACATGGTTCAAAGATCTTTATGATCACAATGCTGCAAAGCAGAAGTATAACCCTCAGGAGGGTTTTGTTGAACAGGAAGTTGTATCATTGAAATCAAGCAGAGAGTTTAAAATCTGTAGGTGTTCACTTTTTTTTGTTTTTTTTTATTGTTGATATTGTGACCTGTATGCCATTGTTTTATGACTTCTTCCTTTCTTTTTATTGATAGCTAAGAAGGAAGAACAATCTTCAAGACTCTACAGTCCTGTGCAAACAAAGTATCTAAACCAGAAAATGCTAAATGTTAAGAGGGGATCACATGAGTCTTTCTTCCGGAGTCCGGCCACAATGTGTTTCATCAGAAAGTATAGCTCATCTACCTCACCTGATGCTGGATCAAACTTTGCCAGTAGCAAGGACAGTCTAGTATTAGGCCAGAAATGTCGGGAAGACATTACAGCCTTCTGTAGTCAGACCCCATACTGCCTTTATTTATACCATGGAGTTGAGCTTGAGGATGAGAACAAGGCCAGTGTGCTGCTGTTGGGCTTTTTTGACAAAGTTACTGGGGAAAACAAATTCAGACTGCTTGATGTTCTTCATCCAGAGGAAGAGACTGCTGATGCCATCTGTACCTGCATAGTGGAGATGCTGAAGAAGTTCAGAATACCTCTAATAAACATGGCAATATTTTATTCAAATTTCCCAGATCATGAAGGTCTTCTCTCAGGTCTAAAGTTGCTGAAACCTGAGATTGTGTCTTTATGTGGACTTTCAGATATGGCAGGAGAGGTGTTTCACAGTGGTGTCGAGAATATGGAGTTTTCTGGCCTGATTCTGAATCTCATCACAGAGATCTACAAACACTTTACAACTTTCCCAGCTGCTCTACAAACTTTGCTTGAAGATGTTGATTGTTCGAACTTAAGAAATATCCTGACGTCCCAATGCTCTCTCTTCTGGAGAATCATCCAGAAAATGACTTTAGCTTGGTCAGACCTTGAGAAATACTTTGGATCTCTGGATACAGATGAAAAATCAATCTGTCGTCGTCTTAGTGATCTCAAAATAAGACTCAACATCCTCTTTCTTTGCCACGCTTTGCAACCGCTTTGCGATTTTCAGGAGAATATTGACCGAGGTGTCAGCATTACACAGCTGCTTCAAGATGCTTCTCAATTAGTGAGATTCTACACAACGAGTTTCCTCAGACCTAAAGCAGCAGAGTTTTTTCTTAGAAGAGGCAAGACCTCGCTTATACAGGACACAGTGGGACATTTACCTAGAGGAGAGGTTGAAGTCGGCAAACAGGCTGCTGATTTTCTCCTGCAACGCTCTGAAGAGTTGACAGACTACTTGGAGACATTCCACAGTTCCATCATCTCCTTCTACACGACTGTAACTGTTAATGTTATTGAACGTTTACCCTTCTCAGATTCTATTCTGAGAAACTTGTCATTAGTGTTGAGTCCAGGAAAAAAGCTTGAGGTGACTGGCAAAATAGTCCAAGATTTAGGTGTCTGTTTTGGAGTTTGCTTAGGCCCTGAGAATGTCAGCTTACTCACAGATGAGTTTTTGGAGTACCAGTTCATTGATGGGGGTGACACACAACTAGCCGACCAGTCAATGGAGCAGTACTGGAAGACGGAGCTGAGGATAATGGGAAGGACATCTAGTTTTGGGAAATTAATCATTAGCTTGTTGGCTTTGCCCAGAACGTTGAAAAAAGAGATCATTTTCGAACAGGTGAGTCTGGTGTTTGAAGAGCTTGAGAAACCAAAATATAATTTATCAGATATCTGTGTGATAAGATATAATTTCTCCCTTTTAATGTGACAGTGGTTATGAAAATTAATTTCATTTGGATTAAGGGACCTCTGACGATGTTTAAAGTGTCGAGAACATTCAGAGCAACTTTCGTCCATGGCAATGCACTGTCAACCGTCTAGAGCAGGGGTGTCCAAACTCGGTCCTGGAGGGCCGGTGTCCTGAAGAGTTTAGCTCCAACCCCAATTAAACACACCTGAACCAGCTAATCAAGCTCTTACTAGGCATACTAGAAACTTAAAGGCAGGTGTGTTGAGGCAAGTTGGAGCTAAACTCTGTAGGACACCGGCCCTCCAGGACCGAGTTTAGGCACCCCTGGTCTAGAGCAAATATCTGAAAGTTTGGTTTGTGTTGTGTGTGTGTGTGTGGTTGTCTGTATCTTAGATGTTTCAACAAACTGACTATCTCAAGGAGAGGAAAATGGAGGACTTTGAGGAGAAGGACATGGCTGAGGACGATGTTACAGACAGCAGTTCATATAAAAGTGCTCCATCACATCTTAGCCCAGAGACTCAAGGGAGCGTTATGTCCGGTAATGAGACATGCTTATACTCCATAAGGTTCAATATATATTGAGGAGCCGATCTGTACTTACTTTGCATCACAAATTCTTTTGCATTTCAGATATCATTGACTTAACAGAAATGGATGACATGGCACCAATATACGTGGAGGACATTGCACCAATGGAAGTGGATGAAATTGTGCCAATCTCTTCTGATTCAGACACAGAAAGCCAAAATAACACAGAAGGTTTCAGACCCTGTTCAGACATACCAGCTAGTTGTATTTTCTTTTACATTTCTGCAACATTGAGTAAAACTTACTTTGCCCTTCTTTTTGCTAGGGGATCATCCATATGTGTCTGTGATCCTAGATGATGATGAGGATGATGATGAAATCACTGATGATGATGATGATTACAACTGTGATGCCAATGATGTCACATGGAATTATGTGGTAAATGTCTGTCTCATTTGTTTGAAGTTTAGTTCTGGATATCTTTATTGAACATTTTGCTTTCTCTGCCAGAAAAGAAAAGAATATACATCTTCTACACGGAACAATGAGAAATAAAAATACCTTTTTACAATACTTCTGTGCATTCAATCAAAGCTGAAGTGAGAAGTTTCTGTGCTATTAATTATTTCTTTAAGATGGAACAGGATAAAGTGTTTTAACATCAGAAAAATTAGAGCGAGTAAGACTTTAGACTCTCCATCCAACGAGTGCTATGTTTTCTTTTTAGGATGGTTACACAGTGGGTGAGATGGTTTGGGGGCCTATTGAGGGCTTTGGTCTTTGGCCTGGACTGGTTCAGAGCTGGGACAGCAAGAGGCCTTGTGGCTCCATGCGTAAAGTGATTTTCTTTGGGAACAGGATGCTATCAGAGGTAGAAAAATGGCTATGCAGAGTCTTATGTGCAAGCTTTTGGGTATTCTTTTACTTAAATATGTGTATATAACAAATTGTCTATTGCAGGTCCAAGCAGACGATCTCCTGCCCTTTTTTTCATTTGCCAAGTGCTTCTGTTCTAATTCCTTCGCTACAGTAATGGCGTACAAAGATGCAATTTTTAATTCTCTGCAGGTAAGACAAATTTTGTTATTAGTGCTTTGTAGTTCATGCACTAGCATGCGGTTTGCAATTTACTCTGATATTACAGTCAGGAAAAACTGTTTTGGAAAGCTAAACCTAATTTTGCCCCTAAATATCACTGGTAATATTTTTTTGTTTGCACTTTGGAAAACATTTGTTCGCAATTCGTATTGGTTATGCTAGTGGCACAGAAATTACTTAACTTTTAAAGGTTTAAAAAAACTTCCAGTTGTTAGTACAAAACAGAAACATATTTGCCTCTCATTGTGTGTTTGTTCATGTGTCTGTAGGTGGCCTCCAGACGCAGTCGAATGTTTTTTTCTCCTGAGACAGACTCTAAGGATGAACTGCTTAGAGTCATGTTGGACTGGGCCTTTGGAGGCTTTGAACCATTGGGTCCAGAAGGACTTCAACCTCAATCAGAATGCAATGGTATGCAACAAGCACCGAAGGGCGCTCTTTAACCTCAGTGCTTTATTCCAATGTGTAGCATGTAGTATCAAATGCTGTATTAATTTACTATGTATTTATATCTCTCTTTCTTCCTTAGACAAGATTTGTATGCCTCGATCAGTGAATAGGAACATGAGAAAGCACAAAGACTCTACAGGAAAGTTATTTAAATTAACTGTGTCTCTCAGTAAACTCCCTGAATCCCTGGACCTGCACAGTGGCTCGATAGACCTTGGGACAGCCGATGTTTATAGAAAACGCATGTATTCAGAATTGAATCAGAGATCCTGGCAGACTGTGAAGACCCGTAGAAAACAAAAACCACAGCGGAATAAGCATCAAAATATTACCCCAAGAGTACATATCGAGTCCAGACAGAACAGCCAAAAAAGACGTAAGTACATCATTAATATTTATTGTTGCTATTAAAATTGTGATGGCAAAGGAAGAAAAAAAAACCTAAGTAGCCTGGTGTTTATTGAAATGATTTGACAGATCAAATGGTGCATGAATTTCTGGAAAACAAGAGAAACATTCAAGGTCAGAAACCCTTTCATAAACATTGCAGTAACTTGATAATGAGTGAAGGTCATCCTAACTTCATTTCTCCTCCTCCTCCTCAGCGTTCTGCTTATCATGTGGGAGTACGCCTGTCGAAATCATCCACCCACTATTCAAAGGAATGCTGTGTTCAAACTGCAAGGTAGTAAATGGTTACACAGCTGTAGTTCTCTCCACACAGGGGTTTTGGCTATACCAGCTACAGCTGTTACTAAATGTTGCATAAAATCAAGTATACAGTCATACAACACAATACAATCCTTCAGTGATGTGTCTGTTTGTCACATGTAGTATAATTTCACGGAGACGCTGTACAGATATGATGAAGATGGTTATCAGTCGTACTGCACCGTCTGCTGTTCTGGCATGGAGGTCATTCTGTGTGGCCATGACAACTGTTGTCGGTGAGTGTTTATGGTAATGTTGATACAAGGTCATGGGTTTGATTCCCAGTTAAAGCAAAAATCTGATCAAATGTGTAGCTTGAATGCAATGTATGTATTTAGTATTTCCACTGGTGTTCTTAGACGTATACTTGTGTATAGTTGAACTTGGTCTTTTACGCTTCCTAGCTCCTACTGTGTGGACTGTCTGGATATCCTGGTGGGTGAGGGCACATTTGACCGGCTGAAAAATGTGGACCCCTGGACGTGTTACCTGTGTGCACCTGAGAGCAGCTCTCGAGCTTTGAAGCCCAGGAATGACTGGAGCATCCGAGTGCAGGAATTCTTTGCCAACAACAGCGCTATGGAGTTTGTTAGTGCTTGTTTCATATTGTTCATCATCTTGTAAAAATATTGGATGATCTTCCTTATTTGTGTTTGAATTGGTTCGACCAATGACATTTGTTCTCCTCAGGAGCCCCATCGTGTTTACCCATCAATCCCTGCTAACCAGCGACGTCCAATCAGAGTGCTTTCTTTATTTGATGGTATAGCCACAGGTAAAACTGCCCACATTCCTCAACCACTTTAGTTTAATACACACTTATTATAGTGTTCTTGTACTGGTTATATGACTCATTTAAATGCATTTTTATGTTTCAGGATACCTTGTCTTGAGGGATCTTGGCTTCAAAGTGGAAAAATATGTGGCCTCAGAAGTTGATGAAGAGTCCATTACCATTTCCATGGTCAACCATGATGGAAAAATCACTCATGTGGAAGATGTTAAAAACATTACGAAACAGCATGTATGGTTGCAAAATAAATTTTCGTCGTCTTGTTTTTCCCCCCATGTCTTTAAAGTGTTAGTTTACCCCAAAATGAAAATTGTCATCATTTACTGACCCTCATGTCATTCTAAAACCACAAGATTTTTGGTCTTTGGTTCATTAATATTTTTATTTTTATTCATTTCTGTTCCTCGATTGACAGTCTCTTCACCCAAAATTCTGATGCTTCAAAATGTTTGTAAAGAGATCAAAAATAAATCCATATGAACGAAGAGGTTTAATCCAAGTCTTTTGAAGAGATGCAATAATTTTATATGATGAACAGATTTCATTTAGGCTTTTATTCACATATAATCATTGATCAGTGAACATAAACAGAAGCTCAACAATTCCTGCTTGACAAGCGAGACCGAACCTCATTTGTTCTCACGCATCAAGCAAGCATGTTTTAGCTTAGGTCACCTGATTTAAATGCTGTAAACATTGTTCATTGATCAATGTTTTTATGTGAACAAAAGCCTAAATTAAATTATTCATCTTATAAAGTGATCATATCTCTTCAAAAGACTTCAAAATCATATGGATTTCTTTTTTGATCTGTTTATGAACGTATTGAAGCGTCAGAGTTTTGAGTGAATATACTTTCAATGGAGGGACATAATCAGAGATTTTATTAAAAGTATCTTCATTTGTGTTCCGAACACAAACAAATTTCTTTTGGGTTTGGAACAACATGAGGGTGAGTAAATGATAACAGGATTTTCATTTTGGGTTGATGTAACCCTTTAAATGGTAAAACCTCTCTGCACATGTACTGCGATTTATTTACATATCTGAAGAAGACTCCTCAGCAGTCTGCTGATTGAATTTATTCTCTTTCTTTGTTCAGATTGACAAATGGGGCCCGTTTGATCTTCTCGTTGGTGGAAGTCCTTGTAATGACTTGTCCATAGTCAATCCTGCCCGGAAAGGCTTGTTTGGTAAGTCTGGATCCTGAAATCTAGTACGATTCACACATCAAGAGTTACAGTTTTGTTGAACGTGCTACTGCTGGGTGTGCTCAGCCAGCGCTTGATCTCATGTCAAAACAAGTAACCGTTAGCATCATTCATTGCATCCGAGATCCTCTTTACTCTCTGCAGAGGGCACAGGGCGGCTCTTTTTTGAATATTATCGGCTTCTGAATGTTATGAAGCCGAAGGAGGATGACCCACAGCCGTTCTTCTGGCTGTTTGAGAACGTGGTGTTCATGCAAACCCAGGTTAAAGCTGACATTTGCCGCTTTTTGGAAGTGAGTGTTTTTCTTGTTTCATAGACGTTTTGATAAATACTCTCAGCAGTTTATGGTAAATTAAAAAGCTCTTACATTCTATATATTTTTTCTTGAATCTTGGGATCACGATTCACACAAGAATGTTTTAGTCTCACAATGTAGTAATAAGTCTGTGTGGTTTGTTTTTAGTGTAACCCTGTGCTTGTTGATGCTGTGAAAGTGAGTCCAGCTCACAGAGCAAGATACTTCTGGGGGAACATACCTGGCATGAACAGGTGTGTGTCAGTTATATTCATATGAATAACACACTTGCTTTTTACCTGGAAAATACACTCAACAGTGTAAACTAAACATCATCCATTTTATTCTGTTTTGACCAGACCAATCATAGCATCTCAGAATGATAAACTCCGGCTTCAGGAATGTCTGGAGCCTGGCCGCACTGCAAAGGTCTGTCATGAGCTTCTAACTGAAGATATGCAGTACATAGTTCTCTAGTGATGAGTTCTGAAACTGGGTTATGTATAAACTGAAATTTGTACTGTTTTGCAGTATGAAAAAGTTCGCACTATCACCACACGACCAAACTCACTGAAGCAGGGCACCAATGATGCACATTTCCCCATCACCATGAATGGAAAAGATGACAATATATGGATCACAGAAATGGAGAAGTAAGTTTTACTTCTGCTCTTAGCTGTAAATAAACATTCAAATACAAATATGTATTTTATTTATGATGATTCTCACACTTTCACAGAATATTTGGATTTCCGAAGCATTACACAGATGTGAAAAATATGGGGCGTTTGCAGAGGCAGAGAGTGCTGGGGAAGTCCTGGAGCGTCCCTGTCATAAGACATCTTCTAGCACCACTGAAGGATTACTTTGCTTGTGACGAGGTCCCCTTGAAATGAACAGACATGATTTTTTAAAATCTTTTTCTGTCAGTGTGAATAGACTCAGGGACATGAGAATTTGTTGCTTTTAATGCGTTTACCCTTATTTTTAAACTAAAATGACTACCTGAATAATGTATGCTGGGAAACTATAGAAGGTTGATTCCATTTTATTGAATGTTGCGTCAAATCACGTCACTTTTAAAAAAAGTCATTTTCTCAATTTGCAGTCATGTTTAGCTACAAATGGAGTAACAAATTTGATGTGGGGTTGAGCAAAATGAATAAACATGATGAGCAAAATGAATGTGCAATGCTCTGTGACGTACCAAAATTACTACCGTCTAAGGTAAAGAAAGTTATCAAATGTCACAAAACAGTAATTCGCCACATGACATCTTTGCTCCCACATTTTAATTATCTGAAGCATTTTGCCACTTGGTAGCTTTTATGTCCTTATGTCCATAATTATTATACAATGCACAATTTTTTTTATCTAAGTCACATTTACTATAATAAGTTGTAATTATGTTGATATTCAGAGTTTTCAGCTTATTTTCTTTAGCATTTTAGTAACATTTTTTAGTATTTAAAAAGTCTTAAACGAGTTAACGTACCAAATTAAACGAGACTCAAAACGACTTTTATTTTGAAACGCAAAGACAAGCCTATTTTGGATGGACAGTCATGCAAAGTCTTCCACTGTAAGTAGACCTTCAGTCCTATTTTACGATATTTAGAAGCGAAGTAAGGGATAGCAGTATGTGTTGAGTGTCTACATAGATGTCCTATGTAGAGGAATGGCTGCTGGCGGAAGGCCGCTTTCGCTTCATTTGCAGCAGCATCAGCATGCGTTTCCTCCGTTTTAAGTTTCGCGGTAAATGGGTGGATGTGCTCAGTAAACGCGTTCTCAGTCACAGTCAGTGTTGGGGAAAGTTACTTTTAAAAGTAATGCATTACAATATTGCGTTACTCCATAAAAAAGTAACTAATTACGATACTTAGTCACTTTTATAGAAAGTAATGCGTTACGTTACTTTTGCGTTACTTTTTAATTCTGGACAGGGCTTGCTTGTTTGTTTTTAAAATAAAAAAGTTATATTTTTGGCAAATATATAAAAGCCTTTTCACACCAAAAGTGAAATGAATAAGCCTCAGGCTGAAGCGAAAGTAAAGTACGTCTGTACAGTAGAGTGCAGAAGAAGAAATTTCAACACACTTCAGCAATAAAAAAAAACACAAATGTTAGTCTAGAGTCATTTTTGCTTATTAGTATGGTTGAACCGGATCATCGAAGCTCAGAAGCAAAGACACTGGTCAATAGAATGAGATTAAATACATAAAGGATATTTGGGTTGTTTAACATTTAATTATTGCAGGATTTGAGTTGCATTACTTTTATTAATTTTGAGGAATACTGAATCTGTTTTTTATGAGTGAGATGAATTGATGCATATTCATATTTATTTTGAACTACAGTTACATCTTCTGATTTCTCTCAACATGGGGACAGGTGAGCTGTCAATCAATAAATTGGAAACAAAAGTAACTTGTGTTACTTATTTGAAAAAGTAACTCAGATATTCTCTTGTAAATTATAAAGTAATGCGTTACTTTACTAGTTACTTGAAAAAAGTAATCCGATTACGTAACTCGCGTACTTGTAATGCGTTACCCGCAACACTGGTCACAATATTCTCATCTTCCAGTGTCGCTCCTGAACTAGACATGATGCCAGTTGTATGTAAAGGCGTCTTCATTTGAGAGGGCCTCGTTCAAAAAGAGAACATCTTTTCGGTTTGTTACTTTTCCTTTCAGCATTTGATGTAGTGCGCGTGTTAACATTTTCATAATCTACATTCCCGCACATTGCACACTGACTGACAATCGTGTATACAGCACTGATTAATGTAAGAGCAAAGTGCAAAAGTGTGAAATCACCAGATGTCCAACGTTATAGCAAAATATATTAAATTAGGTCTCAGTGTAGCGGGAAGCACAACAATCATAATTCATACAGCCATAGAAAACCACGCGCGCTAACTTCACATTAGTTTATAGATTTTATTAAATAACTAACTTACTTAAAGGTATGAGACTAAATATGTAGTTGTGATTTCAGAGAGATTTTACACATCTAATTAAGCAAAATATGTTAGTATGATCGAGAATTTTTTGCTGACTTTAAAAAAAAAAAAAATCTTTTGATTAAATGCAGTGAAGCTAAACTTCACACTTAAATGGTAAGAAACTAATCTTTTAGTTCAGAGGTTTTCAAATCAAAATCATATTTTGCAGACTAACATTAACATTACATTTTCAGACGTCATCTTAGTTTGTTTCTCTGTAGTCTCTTTCCTCCTTTGAAAATGTAAAAGAAAAGGTGAGTCTGTCAATGATCTGTCAATCATGTGGATTAATGTATTTGTTGCTAACAACAGTTCATTTGTAATGCAATGAGTGCCTGAGATAACCTATCACTCCCCGAAAACCCCTTTTCTTCTGGTTAGAACTCAGATTGACCTACCAGATGATCCTACAACTATTACAAGGCTTGCAAAAAAACAAACGAAAGCCAATCAAACCAGAGACAGCTGAAAAACTAGCCAGACTTAAAGGCAGTGAAATATGTTGAATGCTCTGCTCTAACACAGGTAGGTTATACGTGTCGGTATGTTGTTTATAAAGCCAAGTTTTAAGTGTTTTTCTTTATTTGTGTAACAAACCGATTCACTTTTTTTGTTACAGAAAGGACTAAAGAATGTATTTGATGAGGCAGTATTAGCAGCTCTAGAGCCCCCAGGATCCCAGAAGACATGCAAATGTGTTATTTTATGAACTGGACACAGCAGCATCTTCAAAGACAAATCTGGGTGTAAACCAACAGGATTGTTTTATTTTTGTACAGGTTTTTATCAGGAAAGTAACAATAGGTTTTAATCAGTTTTTCCCCCCATTATATACCTTGCTACTCGTGTCACATGATAGGATGATATGTGTGCAGATTGTAATCTCTTTACTCATTTTGTGTGCCACTTTTGAAGTAATTAGTTTAATATATGTGTGATGTCTGTTATCAGCTGAATTTAGAAGACTTCACTGAGCCAAATGAATATGACTTGCCCCACATTATGTCAAGTTGAGTCACTGGGGAATATCTAAGAAATCTGTATTTTAAATAAAAATATAAACAATCATATATACAGAAACTATTCAGAGTCTGATCTTCTTTTAAAAATATCCATAGTATTTCAGTGTGGTGGCAAATGTTTACATAGTTTTATACACTGCCACTTTACCAAAAAGTATATACCAAATACATTTTTAGACTAGGATAAACTTGTCATGGAGGGGGGAAATGACCAAAATCAGTTTTCTCGTGTTATTTCTCTAACATGGACAGCTGTATATGATGGGCCCTTTTTAAATATTTAGTCACATGATGAAAAATTAAGCGGGCGGTATAGCTCACTCCCCCATTACTTTAGTTTTAAGCAATCCTTTCAAACAGTAGCAGCTGCATATGCAATTATACATATTAAAAAGTATTTAAAAATGATGACAATGTAGATAAAGATAAATTCATTTTATGGGAACATGTCTGAAACGCAAGTTCTTAATGATGGCCCTCCTTATTAACACAAAACATGAATGAGTCTGTTTAGGGTACTCAGTCTCAGTGCAACACAGTTTTTGGGAGATAATACGAATGCACTGATAATTAAGGCCTTTGGAAATAAACATCTAAAAATGGATTTATATGTAGTATAAAAATAAATACAGACCGATGAGTCTTCAAATACAGTCTTCAAGCCTCATACAACACTGAGAGATGCACTTTTAACTTTTATAAGGCCTTTAAGTTTACATATAACAGCGTTTCTCATAACAAAGAACAAATTCAGACAGTAAGACACTATCACTCTTCAGCTGCACAGATCTCCACATTACTGTTGGTGACCCGAATCCCATACCAGCCTGCCCAAAACTGTGTATCCTTCCCACCATGAGTGAAACGGATAAACCGAACCCCAGGTCCATAATCCTTAAAGACATGTATCATCTGAAATTTTTGTAAAAATTTATATTTGGTGAGAATGACAGTAATTTTTTAAAGGGTCAGCTGATTGTATTTTATTCTACTCACTTCACACCACTGCTGATCGTTCCACTGTGGAAATAAAACTGGTTCAGGCTCAAAGGTATTGATGGGTTTCTTCTTCTGATCAAGCAACTCTACACAGATCTGATACATGCTTCCACAATCGCAGCGCGGAGCGTACCTGCACCAGACAAAACATTCGCAAAATAAACTTTATTAACTGGTATAATAAAGGAAACACTGATACTGTAAAATTTGAGTTTGAGCAAATTATGTTTTATTACAAGGTTCGGGAGGAGCACGATCAGATAATCAATCAGTCTGGCCCAGGTGGAGCTCATCAGCTAATCACCTTAACAAGCACATACGTGTGTATGTACAAACCCAATTCCAAAAAAGTTGGGACACTGTACAAATTGTGAGTAAAAAAGGAATGGAATAATTTACAAATCTCATAAACTTATATTTTATTCACAATAGAATATATATAACATATCAAATGTTGAAAGTGAGACATTTTGAAATGTCATGCCAAATATTGGCTCATTTTGGATTTCATGAGAGCTACACATTCCAAAAAAGTTGGGACAGGTAGCAATAAGAGGCCGGAAAAGTTAAATGTACATATAAGGAACAGCTGGAGGACCAATTTGCAACTTATTAGGGCAATTGGCAACATGATTGGGTATAAAAAAAGCCTCTCAGATTGGCAGTGTCTCTCAAAAGTCAAGATGGGCAGAGGATCACCAATTCCCCAATGCTGCGGCGAAAAATAGTGGAGCAATATCAGAAAGGAGTTTTTCAGAGAAAATTTTCAAAGAGTTTGAAGTTATCATCATTTACAGTGCATAATATCATCCAAAGATGCAGAGAATCTGGAACAATCTCTGTGCATAATGGTCAAGGCCGGAAAACCATACTGGATCCCTGTGATCTTTGGGCCCTTAGACGGCACTGCATCACAAACAGGAATGCTACTGTAATGGAAATCAAAACATGGGCCCAGGAATACTTCCAGAAAACATTGTCAATGAACACAATCCACCGTGCCATTCGCATTTGCCGGCTAAAACTCTATAGGTCAAAAAAAAAACGCCATATCTAAACATGATCCAGAAGCACAAGCGTTTTCTCTGGACCAAGGCTCATTTAAAATGGACTGTGCAAAGTGGAAAACTGTTCTGTGGTCAGACGAATCAACATTTGAAGTTCTTTTTGGAAAACTGGGACGACATGTCATCCGGACTAAAGAGGACAAGGAAAACCCAAGTTGTTATCAGCGCTCAGTTCAGAAGCCTGCATCTCTGAGGGTATGGGGTTGCATGAGTGCGTGTGGCATGGGCAGATTACACATCTGGAAAGGCACCATCAATGCTGAAAGGAATATCCAAGTTCTAGAACAACATATGCTCCCATCCGGACATCGTCTCTTTCAGGGAAGACCTAGCATTTTCCAACATGACAATGCCAGAACACATACTGCATCAACTACAACATAATGGCTGCGTAGAAGGATCCGGGTACAGAAATGGCCAGCCTGCAGTCCAGATCTTTGCACCCATATAGAAACATTTGGAGCATACATAAAGAGGAAGGAGCGTACAAAGAAGAATAGAAGTTGAGCAACTAGAAGAAAAAAAAAAACCTGCTAGACAAGAATGGTACAACATTCCTATTCCTAAACTTGAGAAACTTGTTTCCTCAGTCCCCAGACGTTTGCAGACTTTTATAAAAAGAAGAGGGGATGCCACAAAGTGGTAAACATGGCCTTGTTCCAACTTTTTTGAGATGTGTTGATGCTATTAAATTTAAAATCAACTTATTGTTCCCTTAAAATGATAAATTTGTTTAATAAATAAAATATTGAAAATTGATGAAACTTCCACATCATTGCATTGTTTTTATTCACAATTTGTACAGTGTCCCAACTTTTTTTGGAATCGAGTTTGTGTGTGTGGTATGTATCTATATATAATACAAGTGGGTACGGAAAGTATTCAGACACCCTTAAATTTTTCTCTCTTTTTTATATTGCAGACATTTGCTAAAATCATTTAAGTTTTTTTTTTTTCTTCATTAATGTACACACAGCACTCCATTTTGACAGAAAAACACAGAATTTTTGAAATTTTTGCAGATTTATTAAAAAGAAAAACTGAAATTATCACATGGTCCTAAGTATTCAGACCCTTCGCTGTGACACTCATATATTTAACTCAGTTGCTGTCCATTTCTTCTGATCATCCTTGAGATGGTTCTACACATTCATTTGAGTCCAGCTGTGTCTGATTATACTGATTGGACTTGATTAGAAAATCCACACACCTGTCTATATAAGACCTTAAAGCTCACAGTGCATGCCAGAGCAAATGAGAATCATGAGGTCAAAGGAACTGCCTGAAGAGCGCAGAGACAGAATTGTGGCAAGGCACAAATCAGGCCAAGGTTACAAAAAAATTTCTGCTGCACTTAAGGTCCTAAGAGCACAGTGGCCTCCATAATCCTTAACTGGAAGATGTTTGGGACGACCAGAACCCTTCCTCGAGCTGGCCATCCGGCCAAACTGAGCTACCGGGGGAGAAGAGCCTTGATGAGAGAAGTAAAGAAGAACCCAAAGATAACTGTGGCTGAGCTCCAGAGATCCAGTCGGGAGATGGGAGAAAGTTGTAAAAAAAGTCAACCATCACTGCAGCCCTCCAAAAGTCGGGGCTTTATGGCAGAGTGGCCAAACGGAAGCCTCTCCTCAGTGCAAGACACATAGTTTGCTAAAAAAACACCTGAAAGACTCCAAGATGGTGAGAAATAAGATCTCTGGTCTGATGAGACCAAGATAGGCCTTAATTCTAAGCGGTATGTGTGGAGGAAACCAGGCACTGCTCATCACCTGTCCAATATAGTTCCAACAGTGAAGCATGGTGGTGGCAGGCATCATGCTGTGGGTTTTTTTTTCAGCTGCAGGGACAGGACGAATGGTTTCAATCGAGGGAAAGATGAATGCGGCCAAACACAGGGATATCCTGGACGAAAACCTTCTCCAGATTGCTCAGGACCTCAGACTGGGCCGAATTTTTACCTTCCAACAAGACAATGACCCTTAACACACAGCTAAAATAACGAAGGAGTGGCTTCACAACAACTCTGTGACGTTTCTTGAATGGCCCAGCCAGAGCCCTAACTTAAACCCAACTGAGCATCTCTGGAGAGACATAAAAATTGCTGTCCACCAACGTTTACCATCTAACCTGACAGAAATGGAGAGGATCTGCAAGGAGCAATGGCAGAAGATCCCCAAATCCAGGTGTGAAAAACTTTGCATCTCCAAAAGATCTCATGGCTGTATAGATCCAAAAAGGGTTGTTTTAAATACAGCAAAGGGTCTGAATACTTAGGGACCATGTGATATTTCAGTTTTTCTTAATAAATCTGCAAAAATGTCAACAATCCTGTGTTTTTCTGTCAATATGGTGTGCTGTGTGCACATTAATGAGGAAAAAAAATAACTTAAATGATGTTAGCAAATGGCTGCAAAATAACAAATAGTGAAAAATTTAAGGGTGTCTGAATACTTTCCATACCCACTGTATAGACACATTACAGCAACTTACCTCAGTCCACGAAAGTTTTCCAGGCATTCGGTTTTGCTCTTTTGGCCATTATATCACAGACTCAACTTTTTCCGTACGACGACGAAACCTGTACCGGGATCTTTCGTATCCTCTGTCGCAATCTGCCGGCCCTAGGCTCACTCCTTTTCCGCCAGTCACCGCCGCCGAGCTTCATCGCGGCCGTCGCTCTGCTCGACCAGCCACATGCTCTCCACAACACCGAGGCTTAACCTCGCCTCCACCGGCGAGACTTCCAACTTCCCCGACATCCTCATATCATTTGGCCATGCCAATATATCCTACGATCGGAAAGTGGATAGTATTTAAGACGGAAGCAAATGCTGATTTTTTTTTTTTTTTCGACGAACCATTCTCACGGAGGGTAAACAAAGCTGATCTTTACGATCGAGATTTCTTCATCTTGGGGCAAAAAAAAAATCAGCCAAGGCGGCCAATAGATCGAGCAAAGCCTCGAACTCGCCCACTCGACACTATCATTGTCCCGCACAAGACCCGGCTCTCCTCGAGCTTTGGGCCGCAGCGGCAGGTCTTTAACGAGCCTGGGCCGCGCCCCAGTTTTCACCGCAGCAAAACCTCATTCGCTTCCCACTTCGGCTCAACTTTTCACCGAGCCTCTTCCGGCCGCAGCGCCACATGCAGCCGGGCCTCCAGCTCACATAGCAGTCACTAGCGCGAGACTGCCTCCGCTAGCACCACAGGCCTTGTTGCAATAAAATTTTTAGGTAAAGTCGCTAAAGGTAGGTAGTTTGTTGTTAAACGACGTGATGACACTATGGATGTTGAGGTGTTTTTTTTTTGTTTTTTTGTAACCAAGACGCAAAAATGCGAGAACACGCCATGAAAATACTCAAATTTTCTGTCATAATTGTTAACTAGCTTTTCCCGGATTTTTAATTACTGTTTTACTCGGATAGATAGATAGATGAAAAAGATTAGATCATGAAAGTTAAACGGTGTCACAATTTATAGGTGCAAACCAACGAAGCACGGGGATACAAGGGAATGTGTGGCATCCTCCTAATGGTTAGAAGGTCGGGACTCGGTAACCCAAAGTTTGTGGGTTTTCGGTCCGTACCGCAGAATGTAGGGGGGTGGGGGGAGTGAGTGTACAGTGCTCTCTCCCACCTTCAAATACCACGACTGAGGTGCCCTTGAGAAAGGCACCGAACCCCCAACTGCTCCCAGGGCGCCACAGCAATATGGCCTTCTGCCCATGCCTCAGGGTGTGTGTGTGTGGGGTGTGTGGGTGTGTGTGTGGGTGTTCACGGCTTGTGTGTGCATAAAGGATGGGTTAGTTAAATGACAGAGCAATACTTCCAAGTATGGGTCATATTGGCCACAAGTCGTATTTTTTTTAAAGAATATTATGATTAATGATTATGATTATTGAACAAGTACAACTAGCATACCTAATTAGCCGCGGTGGGCATAATGCTTAAGCACCTCTCTCCAGTCTTACCAGCTGAGGCTGGCTTGGATGGTAGCGGTTTCAATTACTTACTACAATTTGGTGGTTAAGAGAAAAGCATGCTCTTTTGTAATTTGGATGTTGTCAGTCGTCATATTGTCTCCTGCTACTTCCAACCTCTTCCTTTTCATTGGTCTCCAGAGACCGTAGCACAATAGAGGATGGCTGCCTCTGCAAGCTACGTGCAGCATTTCCCCCCTCGAATATCACAAGCCACTGTGGGCCGCGCCAAAGCGGCTACGCTTTGCAACGCATGCCATCACATTCAGTCTTTCCTCCTGGTTTCTTCTAATCTTTCTTCAGGGACTTCAGGCTATATAGCACAACTAGCATGAGGCCTGCCTCGGCAAGCTGTGAAGGCTGCACGGCTTCTCAGACATTGTGCCCAGAATACAAAAGCGACGTGCCTCAGCTCAGCCGCTGAAACGAGACACCAAGCTGATAAGCTGGCCAACAAATGCCCTCACATCTCAGTTTTCTCGTGTTACATTGTTAATAATTGTTACTTCAGTGGCCGTCAGATCCATAGCACACATAGCATGGGCCAGCCTCTGTAGCGGGTACAGGTTACAGATGTCACAAACCCCATCGCCCGTGCCGTGGGACCTACAGCAGCTGAGCTGAAGGTACGGAAGCGTAAGGCTGCCGCCACTTGCAACACGGACACAAATAGGCTTTTCCTCCTGTTTCTAATTACCCCTTTTTTATTTTTAGTGGCCTCCAGCTCCCATAGCAGACACTAACCAGGAAACCGATTTAAACGTCAGTCTGCTTCTGCTGACAATTGCAGCCCATGCACCTCTTCCTCTTAGCTCCCTACTTCATTCAAAATTACGTTGTCTTCCAGATCAAGTTCCGGCTCCCCTCGAGCTTCAAGACGCAGCAGGCCGTCAGCAAGCATGGGCCGTGTCCCAGACTCGGCTGCTCCTCACACTGCACTGCCTTACTCCTCTTCTCAACCAATCACTGCGGCGCCTTCAGCTACAGCGCTGCACGCAGCGTTGCCTGCTGGCGTAGCTTCCCAAACTTCTATCCTTCCCCCTCCTTTCTACCTCTGGCGGCAGATGTTAGCGTGAGGCTGCCTCTGCTAGCCATTCAAGCTCCGCCACCTTACTCTTACCCTTCCGCTTCTCCTTTTTCCTATCAATGGCCAGCAGCTGCCGCTGCAGACGTCCAAGCAGAGCATCATCAGCCAGCAATGCAAGCTTACTGGCCTCCTCCCTCATTTCCTTCTACCTCTTCCTACGTGCTTCCCTAAGCACCAGAGGCTAATCCGTGCGTGAGGCTGCCTCCGCAAAAGGTTACGGCCCCTCCTTATTTTTCCTTCTAACTCTTCTCTCCAATCTAAACCTCAGTACACTTCATTCACAGCAGTCCCACCACTTACCCCACCGAATGTTGCAGCTCAGGAACCACACCCTGTGCCTAATACCATCAAGTCTCAGATTCTCATAGAAATTCAGAGCGCTGGCTCCGGAGATGGATCCATCGCCAACCCCAGTACCTCACTGCTCGCAACTCGCATTCCCATAACGCATCCCTTAAAACCTCCTCAACGCGTCACTCGGTTCGATCCTCCAATCAGTTTCACCCAGAACCATCCAATCTTATCTAACTGCTTGTAGATGATTTAAAGCTTTCCACCCCTCGTACAACCTCACGATTTCCCCCCTCTCAATCACATCTTTCGTTTCCTACCTTAACACCGGTAAGAACCTCCAAGCCTGGTCAATCAAAGGTTATCTAATCCAATTTTTTTTTTTTCACAAATTTAATGTACGGTGCCCCCTCTCCTGAAATAAACAATTCTCAAACATCTCTTTTGATCAAAGGAATTCAGCACTCTCACCCTCCAAGCCTGGACGCTAGACAGCTGACAACTTTCGACATTTCTTTCTAAATGTATCCACATTCTCTGCACAGGGTACCACTCACTCCATACTGCTCGTAGACTCGACGCTATGTTCATACTGGTTTTGTGGTTTCCTGAGATGCTTGGAATTCACAATAACTTCTATTCAACCCCAATCCAACCGTCTCCAACCTTTCCGTGCTTGACACCGAAACTCCTATTTCATCAAAGTAAATCTGATTAGTGACCTCCCGTCACTAATCCAACCATCTCAGGCCCTTTTTCTTGCCTACAATTCATAAGCTCTCAGTCTACATCCCCTCTTTTGTCGATGACTGACCATAACCACCCTGTCACACGTTTTTGGTTTCAAAAAAACATCCATCCAAACAATGTTCAAAAACATCGTCCAACCAGTCATACCCATAGAAAGATTTCCAGCCACTCCTTCCAAATCGGGGCAGTAACTACAGCAGCTCAAAAAAATGCCTCTCACAGCAGCAGATCCAAGCTCTCGGTCGATGGTCATCGGACGCCTTCAAGAGCTATATCAGGACCAATAATTTTCACATAAACAAAGCCCATCTAATTTCAGTCAAGATCAGTTAAAAGAAATTTGAGGCTGCTGCTGCAGTGCCCGCTCCATTTGATACTGCTGCTGCAGTGCCCGCTCCATTTGATACTGCCGCTGCAGTGCCCTGCATATTTTGATACTGCCGCTGCAGTGCCCGGCTTAATTTGATACCGCCGCTGCAGTGCCCCGCTCAATTTGATACTGCCACCGCAGTGCCCGGCTTAATTTGATACAGCCGCCGCAGTGCCCTGCTTAATTTGATACCGCTGCTGCAGCGCCGGAGTAACTGATATGGCGCTGCTCTGCCTGAAGTGCCCGCTCATTGGATGACGGCCGTCGACTGCTTCATTTGATACTGCCGCCGCAGTGCCCTGCTTAATTTGATACAGCCGCCGCAGTGCCCTGCTCATTTGATACTGCCGCTGCATTGCCCTGCTTAATTTGATACTGCCGCAGCAGTGCCCTGCTCATTTGATACTGCCGCTGCAGTGCCCTGCTCATTTGATACCGCCGCCGCAGTGCCCCGCTTAATTCGATGCCGCAATGCCCAGCTCAGTTGATACTGCCGCCGCAGTGCCCAGCTTTTGATACTGCTGCCGCAGTGCCTCCATTCATTGTTTCGAGACTAATGGCTTATTCAGCATTGGACCGGGCTCTCCTTTCCGGTGCAGCAGAGCCGCGGCTCCCTTCGGTCGCAGCGGGAGCCTTCCATCTGTTGTTTCGAGTTTCAAGGCTTATTCAGCATCGGACAGGGCTCCCCCTTCCGGTGCAGCAGAGCCGCGACTCCCTTCGGTCGCAGTGAGAGCCCTCCATCCATCGTTTCGAGCCCCATTAGCTTTTTCCGCATCGGACAGGGCTCTCCCTTCTGGTGCAGCAGAGCCGCAGCTCCCTTCGGTCGTAGTGAGAGCCCTCCATCTGACGCTTTAAACCAGGCCACATATTCAGCTGCAAGAGGGACTCTCCCTTCCGCGAGAGTCCCTCACCTGCTCCATCAGTCCTCATCGGCGGAAAGGTCTTGCCATCTGCCGTAGAGTCGCAGCTTACGTTAAAGAAAGAAAGAACCCTCCAGTCGCACACTGGCGGTCCTACGCGCACACTAATTTTCTACATGGCACGCATATTTTTGGTGGAGGCTACTTAGTTTCTCTCTGGCTGCGTCTCATGCCATAGCTATTTGGGGAGTCTATGCGTCGGGCTGTAAAACTACCCTCGGAGCCCTCCCTCTGGACAGCACCCAACATGATACTAATTGCTTAATCACATTATATGTTAGTGTGAATAGTGAAAGATTGCTTTTATAACCAGGTTCGGGAGGAGCACGATCGGATAATCAATCAGTATGGCCCAGGTGGAGCTCGTCAGCTAATCACCTTAACAAGCGCGTATGTATGTGTATATATATATAGCCAACTTGCCTCAGTTCCACGAAAGTTTTCCAGCATCCCGCCTCCACCCCAACACCTCACTACTATTCTAATTTCCTCCCAGTCTTGGTGGGGAGGGGATGGGGATGGGTGGGGGGTTTCTCTGTGTTCGGGCTTTAACCCGAGCTCGTAGCCCTCCCTCTGGACAGCATGCCAAATATGCTACTAATTGCTTAATCACATTATATGTTAGTGTGAACTCGTGAAATGCTCACCAGTCAGATATTTTGATATGAGGTTGTAGTTGATCCATGAAAGCAGCACTGTAGCCTTCTTTCTTCAAATCTATCAGCTGTTGCTTCATACATAACCTGAGGACAAAGTTTATGGGTGACAAAGGAGGCCTCGCTATTGTCCTTTTAGCTAAACTAAATAAAAAAGGCATTTTAAAATACATTTATTTAGGTTTGACTTTTCAGCTGAAGAATAAGTAATTTCAAGCTTACCAGTAAGAGGTGACAAAGTATTTTGCGACTGTGAAATTTGGGATTTCTACAGAATTATCTCCTACTGTCCAGCAGTCACCACCATTCTGTACAATCTTCCATCCACTGAACTCTTCTAATCAGACCAGCAGAGGAGCACATTATATAAATGGAGCAAGTGACACTGGCATTGCATTTTCAGAAGGGAATAAGGTGGCAAACAAAGTGTTAAAATTAATTGTTTAAATATTAAGTGAATTTAGGGTCATTTCATCTCTAGCGTTCCAAAGAAAGCTGCTGGACCATTACCTCTGTATTTTGGTATTGCAAAACCAATATATTTATTTTATGTGGTTTAACCACAGTGGCCATCATGGCCTACAACATTTGCACATTGTTGTTCTTTAGACTTATAATTTAAGGTCAAATGTAATGATCAATAGTGCTCAGGGTTCCACATTTAGGGTCAATTTACAACGGGAAGGATTTGAGTCTCAGTCCTAAATCTTTTTAGGGGGTCCTAGTTAAAGGGTTAGTTCACCCAAAAATGAAAATTAGCCCATAAATTACCCTCAAGTCATCCTAGGTGTATATTACTTTCTCCAGTCGGAGTTATATTAAAAATGGTCTTTGATCTTCCAAGCTATTTAATGGCACTCAGCGGGTGTTGCATGCATCAATCCAAAAGAAGTTAAATAAAAATGTAACTTCCTTAACTTCCGGCCAGCCTAAATAAAAATGTCTCCCACGGCTAGGGGGGTGAACAAAGTCCTCCTGTAGCGAATCGAGCAGTTTTGTAAGAAAAATAACCATATTTAAAACATAATAATCACTTTAATCTAGCTTGCACTACGGTACATGGAAGCGTTCCGGGGGAATGAGTATAAGTTTGGCGATTGCGATATGCGCGGCGCGGAAGCGAGAGGGCGAGATCAAAACAAAACAAAACAAAAACACGGTCACTAATTAGAAGTACAAAACGAGGATTTTGTAAAGTAGAATGTTGGAAGATTTTGATATAAGGAGAGGAGACTGGTTTTCCTTTGTTAAAGTAAGGAAACTGTGCTTCTTTGAATCTGTTAAACAAACGTTGGTTTTCACGAGGACGCTCACCGCACGGATGCGCCAACGCGGAATCATATCATGCTCCCAGAACTGCTTCGTGTACAACGGGTGTGAAGTACATTAAAGGAGTTATGGTTGAATATGATATTTTCTAACAAAACGCATGATTCGCTACAGAAGGCTTTTGTCACCCCCGGAAGCCGTGGTGAGACCACTTTTTTGATGGATGGGGAGCTTTTATTATTCTTTTGGACGCTGCATGCAACACCACGGAGGCATAAACGCTGAAACGACAAAGACAATTTTTAATAAATCGACGGTATTCATCTGAAAGAGTCCTATACAACTTAGGATGATTGCTGGCCTTGCGGCAAGTTATGAACTATTGTAAGTTTTGGGGAACTACCGTTAAAGTATAGCAGCATGCCAGACATTTTTAGGGTGTCTTTTTTAAGGGGGTTGAGAAGTGTGCAAAGTGATATTTTTTTTTTGTACATTTGGATGTTGCGAAGGCCCCACCTCGGGTCTCTAGCCCCCTTCATGAAAACACTGTTGTAGACCTCATTAACAAACAAAAGCTTATGGTGTGTAAATCATAACACAATTAATCTAAATACTGGTAATTGTATTTATGCGTTCTACAATTTATATTAACAATTTACAAATCCTGTAGGTTTTCCCCAGATTTTTTTACGCTCTAGCTCGTAACAGCAGAATCACATACTCAAATTTTACAGAAGAATGCTATCGAGGACTTGTATCTGTGAAATTCAGCTTGAATATATGGTCCCCACCAGAAATAATCAAATCGAAATAAGGGGAAATTTTTTAAAATGTGTTACTTTCTCACACCTTTGTTCTTATGCCACCTTAGGTCAAGCCACCACTTTTACAGTAAAATCACAGTATGAAACTGGATATTCTAAACGCAAAAAACATAGCGTCTGGAAAACGTGAAGATGAAATGCTTTGAGGATATCAACACAAAATTCTACCACTGTGATTCCCAAAAGCATCGTAAGCCTATAGATAGTAAAAACTATTGCCACCAATGGCTTCAATGATCAACTTAGGTTGACAATGCTTCTGGGAAATGCAGTCCAGAATATGAAGAATACTGCTTTATTAAAAATATTTAATATTTGTCGTGGTCACCTTGCAGTGGGATTCTTGAGCAAGTTACGTCGTTCCTTAGTTAAGAAGTAAAACTTGGCACCGTTGTCTAAGTGGTCTGTACTGGAACAATCTTGTGGCGGATCCCCTCTCTGCGACAGCGCTCTCTCCAGTGTGCAGCACTGTCCACCAGCTCCTTCCACTCATGACACACCAGACGACAGACTCGCACCACCTGATGAGCAGGCAGATTCAGTAGGATCTCCTCAACCACAGCTAGAGGAACAGCTAAACGCAGACCTGAGCACTGACAGAGAAAGAAAGATTCAGTTCTAATCTTGTTGTAAAGTCCAGCTGTGGAACATGGTTGCTGGTTTTTAGCTGGTCATCAGCTATACCATGTTCCACCCTGACCTTTGTAACATGGCATGACCATCTGGTTTAATGCTGGTCCAAGATGATCTACCTGTCATATGGCAAGTCAGTCCATTTCGACTAGCATTTGATTTAATGCTTTAACAACTGGCTGTAACGGAAACCAAAGAGCTCAACAACTTACTGAGTCTGATCTGGGTTTAAAGTCACTCGAAGCAACATGAAAGTGTCCGCTCTCTGACTGGCCCATTTTTGTTTTTGATATTATATTTGCTTTATAAGTCACTCTTGCGCGTCTGGACCTACGGGTGGAAACGTAGGTTATGTCTCATAGTCTGACGATATTGCAATAAAAACCTGAAACACAAATAACCTAGCTACCTTCGCATTAATTATATGACAAAGAACGTTCTTCTAACCAGTGATAACGACTCTTAATGCGGCAGCATTGAATGAACCTGGAATAGTCTAGCAGTGGAGCACCGACGGCTCACTTCTGACAGCTCAGATCTGTTATATGTACTTCTTTTCGGTTTAGATGTCGCATTAGTTACACACAGTAGCATTCTAGATTCCAAACTCGCTGAATCAGAATATAGTTAATCCTTATAATCACATGTTTAACGAGATCCCAAACCGAAAGTAGCCTTCTGTTACAGGCGGTTTAACTGGTGACCAACTTCCTGGTTCAGGTCTCCGCTTCGGATGTGATGGAATTATCGACCGCAGCAGATTCGCCGATTCTGAAAGCACAAACTGACGTGATATTAAGCTGTCTAATAAACGCACAGTTGCTCATTACATGATTTTGGTACTCTTGTAAGGATTACAAATTATTGGTATGATCGTTGCGGCTTAAGTACGGAAAATAAACCAAAAGGTCTGTTTGGTACGTTTCGAACACGCGCTAAAGGACGCTAGTAATGAGCCACTGAGCTACCGAGCTACACTGGTTCAGGTTCAGCCGCAGATTTCTAGATTAAAGACTTTTATAGAGCACACTGTGCGGCTGGCTGAATCAAGGAAATGTGGCCGTGGTAACTTGTGACCTGTGTTTACCTATATTGAAAATGAGCCGTAGTAGAAAGCTGAGTACATTTTATGGTTTATGATATTAAAGTACATTTCATGGACTCTCAGACCATGGTAAATTTGTGGCTGCTATGGTTTAATGTTAATTATAATATCGTTAAACTCTATTTACTATAGTAAAAACATGGTACATTTTCTTCAGAAACTCAGTAACGCTATTTCCAAGTTGTTTTGCCGTTATCTTCTCGTAGAAATACTTTGGAAACATGCCACTTGATTATCTGATTGTAGAGAATGAAATGACCCTCTATCAGTGTGGTTGAATAGCTGAACGTGATTGCACTTGTCGTATACTAACTAACTATTAACTATTCTATATGGGTTCGAAGATGCTGAGATTTTTTGTTGTTGTTGTTGTTGCTTATTTTATTGTCTTATGCTAATTAACCGTGTGAACATTTACAGTCTGTTTAGCCTACATATCGACTGCGAATATATTCACAAGCAGAAAATAACATATTGTATCACTTATTAACATTTTATGTAAGAATTTTTTTTCCCCAATCCCCCCCAAGAGCCGAGAATATGCCATTGTTTTGGTGCAATTCCTGATTGAATCAAACCTTTCGTCAAGTCTGGCCCTAAAGGTTCTCTACACTCTCCTAATTTTTGACAACACTAACTTATTTGTTGACCCATGTCTTTTCAATGCCATGTCAAACAAAGATATTCGTTCAATTTTTAATAGATCTCAGATTTCCTTACCTGCTTTTTGGAATAAAATATTTTGTATTTGTAATTGTTATCCTTTTACTGCATATAAAAATATATATAAAAAAGAAGTGTAATGAGAAATATAGCCTTTGGTATACTAACAATTATACACAAGACGTGTCTTCAACCTATTTTGAGAAGATACATTTGTGACCCTGGACCACAAAACCAGTCTTAAGTCGCTGGGGTATATTTGTAGCAATAGCCAAAAAAAACAAAAAACATTGTATGGGTCAAAACTATATATTTTTTATGCCAAAAATCATTCGGATATAAAGTAAAGATCATGTTCCAAGAAGATATTTATTAAATTTCCTACAGTAAATATATCAAAACTGAATTTTTGATAAGTAATATGCATTGCTAAAAACTTCATCTGGACAACTTTAAAGGCGATTTTCTCAGTATTCTCATGTTACTTATGACTGGTTTTGTGGTCCAGGGTCACATTTGATAAAGTGAATGATCTTTCTCACTCTCATTTTAAGATATAAAATTGGAAAAAAGTGGAAAATAAATTACCCTTTTCTTTCTACTATTAAAATATGGGCCGGTATTAATACGTTTCTGTTACCTAACAAGATTAAATAACTTTACTATAAGATTCTTCATATGTACTATCCTGTAATTCTTTACTCTCAAGATTTAAGTTGGACATCTCTTCACAATGCACATTCTGTAATTCTAATTTGGAAACAATATCACACTTATTTTTTAATGCGAGTATGCAAACATGCATGAGTATGCAAGCGACAGTCTCTCTTTCGAAAGCTAATTGCTCATCATCATAAAAAACAGATATCTTTATTTATTCCTTCTCTTTCTAGCTTGTACTTATTTGAAAAATTTCTAAGAACTTGGTATTACAACCACTCCCTGTGTCTGTTTGCCTCTTTAAGAAGAATAGCTTTATGTATCCCCCAATTGTAAGTCGCTTTGGATAAAAGTGTCTGCAAAATGGCAAATAATGCAAGATTTGGAAAGAAAATATCTTGGCTTGTTTTCTCAGCTTACAACTAACTTTTTAGTTTTGAGGTAATTAATTGCACTATTTTTAATTTGGGAATCAGGATCAAATGGGCTGGATGATATCTAAAAACTGTTAACTCTTTGTGGCCTATTTCATCATCACAAATGTAAAGTTACTGATTGTATGCCCAATTTTAGGATTTTTTTGTATTGTATTTAGGATTTTTTGTATCTTTCTGCTCATCACTTAATAAGAAAGCTGCTAAAACTACTGTATTGATGGAAAAAATATTGACTTTGATGTAAGGGTTACCTCCTGTGTATTCTTTGAAGTTGACATTTTATGTGTAATATTCCATTTAAGTTATTTTTTATTTTAATTTATTTAAATAGATGTTTAACTTTTTATTTATTTGTTTATGTTCCGTTTATATTTCATTTTTATTATTCTTTATGTATTTATTTTTGGATTCTGGGTGTGTGTATTTTTATTGCTATGGTACTGTATCCCCTGTGAATGTTTGATTTAAAAAAAAAAAAAAAAAAAAAAAAGAACTAATCAACTCTCTTTCCGGCTCAGACTGCATTGGTTAAAGAGTATGGGGCTGTCACGTGATGAACGAACGACTCGGGAAAACCCGAAGACTCGAACCAGGTGAACTACTTGAATAATTCCAGTACAGAACCTATATGATGTTGCGCATGCGCGACTGAACGAATCACTCCCCGAGACGACTCGTTCCTCTCGAGTCACATTAAAGATTCGTTCAAAATCAACGAATCGTTCAAGAACGACCCAACGCTAAAACGCACATCAGTACTTTCGCTTTGGGTCTCGGTATACATGTAAATCCTAAGGAATATATTTGCATTCTGACCAGAATCATGGTAAGTGTGGCTTAATACGATATCTAAATCGGAAAGAAGAACATATATAACGGATCTGCTTGAAGTGAACCTTCAAGACGCTTCACTGCCAGACATATTCACGTTTTCCAGAAGCAGATTAGTGTGCTGCCACAATAAGTGTCGTTATCGCTGTTTAAAAGAACTATGACTGAGTCTGACTGAGACTGTAACTAATGTTGGATAAGTGTAGCTTCGACAGACTGAGGGATGTAACTTCCGGGTTTGCACACCCGTATGTCCAGACCATGGTCTAGACTCGCACAAGTGTCTTATTATTATAAAAGACAAATGCCATATCAAAAAACAAGAATAGGTCAGGAGAGAGCGGGAACATTAATGTTGCTTGAAGGAAACCCAGATTAGACTCAGTAAGTTGCTTAGTGTTGATTTGAGAGAATGAACACATCAAACTGGCCCAGACATAGGCCCAAATGCAGAAATAAACTTTCTTTTCTGCTGGAAAATCCATCTTAAGATGATAGATGTGAAGAAGAAAAAAATGGTATTTGGTTTGCTCCAGCTGCTCTTCTAGTTTGGCCATAGCTGGTTTGCAGGCTGTTTTTAGAGTGGTTTTGACCACTTCTTTAGATGGTCAGGCTGGGAGTCCACCTTAAACCAGCTAAGACCTGCTGTTTTTGTTTGTTTGTTGCCTCCCCCAGCAGAACATGGTAACTGGTTTCTAGGAGGTTCAAGCTGGTAGACTGGCAATAAACCAGTTGCCAGCTTAAAGTGGCCAAACTGGGTTTTGGAAGATTATAGTTGATATCCAGCTAAAAACCAGCAACCATGTTCCAGAGCTGGATTTTCCAACAGGATTAGAACTGAATCTTTCTTTCTCTGTCAGTGCTCAGGTCTGCGTTCAGCTGTTCCTCTAGCTGTGGTGGTTGAGGAGATCCTACTGAATCTGCCTGCTCATCAGGTGGTGCGAGTCTGTCGTCTGGTGTGTCATGAGTGGAAGGAGCTGGTGGACAGTGCTGCACACTGGAGAGAGCGCTGTCGGAGAGAGGGGATCCAGCCACAAGATGTTTCCAGACCACCAGTCAACTGGTGCCAGTTTTACTTCTTAACTAAGAAACGACGTAACTTGCTCAAGAATCCCAGGGCAGAAGGTGATTCACATCAGTATCACTGATATACTATAAAAAATAATTTTTATTTTTAGTTATTAATTGTTATTTCCTTTTTAGTTTGTTATTTTAGTACTAAAGGAAAATGAGAAATGTTGCCTTGGCAAGTAGCTGAAATAAAATTAGTTTTTAATTTAAATTTTATTTCAGTTAACGTTTATTATATTTCAAGTGATATTTTTTTAATGGTTTAAATTTGAGTTTTAGTTAATAATAACCCTGATTCACATAGATACGTTTGAACAAGTGTCATTGTGTGAGTTTTTGCTTCTCTGATGTTCTTATTAGATAAACTTCAAGGATGGAAGATTGTACAGAATGGAGGTCACCGCTGGGTGGCAGAGGAAAATAGGAAACCATTTCCGGATGAGACGGTCACAAAATGTTTTGTAACTTCTTATGGGTACATTTGATCATTTAGATCTTGTAACAAAGTTTTGAGCTTATTTATTTGTCAATATATGATTATAAATCAATCAGCAAGCCAATCCACACATAAATCACAGATAAACTTTGTCCTCAGGTTATGTATGAAGCAACAGCTGATAGATTTGAAGAAAGAAGGCTACAGTGATGCTTTCATGGATCAACTACAACCTCATATCAAAATATCAGACTGGTGAGTGTTTGCTCAAATTGCTCCTCTATCTTAGGTGGTGAATTTCATTATTTATTTATTTTTGTGCTGAATTTGATACATTTTCTGTGAATGACCAGTCCATCTGGGTCATCATATTAAGATTTAAATATTTGTTATTGTCATAGTTGTTTTATTATTATTATTGCAAGAATCTGTATAAATCATAACTTTATGTGAAAAAAACGCTCTTTTTTGGAATATAAAGGAAATTTAGTTTTTTTTAAAGTCAATGTGCTCCAGTGTTTTTTGAACCCCGTTGACTTTCAGAAAGTCTTCTTTTGTGTTCCACAGTAATGATGACAGAATGATCATTTTTGGGAGAACTGTCCCCATTAAATGCAGTACCAGGGTGTGACGACTGGGGGTGGGGCCGAGCGCCGTGGGACCGGAGCGAGGTGGAGTAATTGATAATGAGCGACACCTGCACCACTCACCGCCCCCACTGGTCACACAGGGTTACATAAAAATCAGGTTCTATTATGAAAGCATATTAATGGGATGTGTTATCTGCAGGTATGCCCCACGCTTTGATTGTGGTTGTCAGTATGAGATCAGTGTGGAGTTGCTTGATCGGAGGAAAAACCCCATCTGTACTTTTCAGCCTCAGAAAGTTTTTTTTCAACAGTGGAATGATGAGCCGTGGTGTCAAGTGAGTAGAATAATGCTAACAGTCCAGTTAAGTTATTCCCCTATAATCAAACTAACAGTCTAGGCGCCATTGTCTCTGTATTTGTTCTGCTTTATTTCAGATGATACATGTCTTTAAGGATTATGGACCTGGGGTTCGGTTTATCCATTTCACTCATGGAGGGGTGGATACACAGTTTTGGGCAGGCTGGTATGGGATACGGGTCACCAACAGTAGTGTGGAGATCTGTCCAGCTAAAGAGTGATAGTGTCTTACTGCATTCTTTTTTCCCCTTAAATTAACAGGCACAAAGGTGCACAAAGGATTTATAATAATGCAATATGCCATAAAGGAGACATATAACATTACAAAGCGCTGTTGTGTATGTACTTGGTTCCAATAAACGCTGTATGTTACACTGTTAAAATGAGGGACCTTAGTCTGCAACTATTAAGTACAGCCATGCACTTCTTTTGAAATAATCAGTTTACTTGAAGGATTAGTTCACTTTCAAATTAAAAATGTAAAATTGACCCCCATCTCATCCAAGATGTTTACGTCTTTCTTTCTTCAGTCGAAAAGAAATTAAGGTTTTTGATGAAAACATTCCAGGATTATTCTCCTTATAGTGGACTTCAAATGGCTACCAAACGGTTGAAGGTCAAAATTTCAGTTTCAGTGCAGCTTCAAAGGGCTCTACACGATGCCAGACGAGGAATAAGGGTCTTATCTAGCGAAACGATCGGTCATCTTCTTAAAAAAAAAAGTATATGCTTTATAAACAAAAATGCATGATTTCACGTAATACGTAAAAATCCATGACTTCACGTAATTACGTTGAAAAAGTCACGCTTGACGTAGGCGGAAGTTAGGTTTCGAAAGATTTAAACATCCAGGATACGCACACGAAGTGACCATTTTAAACGGACACAAAGCCATTTGAATATGTGTCATTGAACATACAACAACTTTTGAACGGTCCTCCTTCTCCACATTTGTAAACACTGACTGAGTCGGTACTTCTGCCTACGTCAAGCGTGACCTTTTCAACGTAATTACGTATTACGTGAAGTCATGGAATGTCTAAAGAATCATGTTTCACCACTGTTTTCTGAATTGGTCAGTAGGTGTCAGAACTCTCATAGGGCAAACACACGAGCCACTATTAGTGGTGACTGTCTTGTTCCAATGTATAAGACCTCTTTTGGCCAATCTGTTTTCTCTGCAAAGGGGCCAAAACTCTGGAATGCTTTACCTACTAATTTAAAACTAGAGACCAATGGTAATGCTTTTAACAGAGGACTTAAACAATGGTTAAAAACCAAACAACAGTGCTCATATGAATAGTTATTCATACCAAATTATTATTGCGATATTGTCTGATTATGTTGTCTTTGCTTTATAGCTTATGTAAATAATTTTGAATGTATTGTTCCTTCTTTTTGGTTTTGGATGGTATATTTTTTATTTTTCCCTTTTTTTTATTAGTATTGTTATTATTACTTTTATTGTTAACATTGTTGTTATTAGATGTATGGGTTTTTTTGATGAATGACTTCTTTTTTTTTCTTTTTTTTGTGCTGCGTTTTGCTTTCTGAAAAGCCTCCCGTGGACTGGTGTTGAAAATTTGCATGTGTGCTAAAACACTTCAGCAAGTGCATATGGTTTGTCCAATGTAACTGTGATGTCCATGTTAAATACAAAATTTAATAATAATAATAATAGAAATGTTTAAAAAAATAGTATTTTAGATGGAAATAAGATAAAGACCCTCGATCACGTCATGATCTATTCTGTCGTGAGGCGTTCAAAATTGTGGACAAGCCAGTTCCACCGTAAAATAACCTCATCGTTTTTTGAACTGGTTCATTAAAACTATCCGATTCAGGAAACTAATCAGAATTCTAATCACTTTTAGCGAGCATGAGGGAGGCGAATGGTGCTTCTCAAACGGAAGGCAACCCATGATAGCTTGTTGAACTGAAAGGCTCGGATAGGAGGAGTCGACTTCCTCTTGATGGAATCGACTCTCAATTCAACGCCTCGGAATCGATTCCCAGCCCTAGTGTCGCGCTGGTTCAGCGGCCTCGTTTTGCTTCGACAGCTTTCAGCCTCACCCTGCTTCACTCTACTACGTTAATAAATCATTAGCTCATCCACGAACATGATTTCTGCCCGAGTCCCGTCAGATTGCATCGGCTGTGGGGACGAAGACGACAACTTTTTATTATTTATTTATGATGCTTTAAACGACATATACAAAGCCAGGGTAACAAAGGATAAAAGAAAAGGAAAAAAAAAATATATATATATATATGTATATATATATATATATATAGAGTGGGTACGGAAAGTATTCAGACTCTCTTAAATTTTTCACTCTTTGTTATTTTTCAGCCATTTGCTAAAATCATTTAAGTTTTTTTTTTTCCTCTTTAATGTACACACAGCACACCATATTGAAAAACACAGAATTGTTGACATTTTGCAGATTTATTAAAAAAAGAAAAAATGAAATATCACATGGACCTAAGTATTCAGACCCTTTGCTCAGTATTTAGTAGAAGCACCCTTTGATCTAATACAGCCATGAGTCTTTTTGGGAAAGATGCAACAAGTTTTTCACACCTGGATTTGGGGATCCTCTGCCATTCCTCCCTGCAGATCCTCTCCAGTTCTGTCAGGTTGGATGGTAAACGTTGGTGGACAGCCATTTTAGGTCTCTCCAGAGATGCTCAAATTGGGTTTAAGTCAGGGCTCTGGCTTGGCCATCAAGAACAGTCACAGAGTTGTTGTGCAGCCACTCCTTCGTTATTTTAGCTGTATGCTTATGGTCATTGTCTTGTTGGAAAGTAAACCTTCGGCCCAGTCTGAGGTCCTGAGCACTTGGAGAAGGTTTTCGTCCAGGATATCACTGTACTTGGCCGCATTCATCTTTCACTCGATTGCAACCAGTCGTCCTGTCCCTGCAGCTGAAAAAAAAACCCACAGCATGATGCTGCCACCACATGCTCACTGTTGGGACTGGATTAGACAGGTGATGAGCAGTGCCTGGTTTCTCCACACATACCGCTTAGAATTAAAAAAAAAGTTCTATCTTGGTCTCATCAAACCAGATAATCTTATTTCTCACCATCTCACAACACCATGCGGGCTTTCATGTGTCTTGCACTGAGGAGAAGCTTCCGTCGGGCCACTCTGCCATAAAGCTACGACTGGTGGAGGGCTGCAGTGATGGATGACTTTCTACAACTTTCTCCAATCTCCCGACTGCATCTCTGGAGCTCAGCCACAGTGATCTTTGGGTTCTTCTTTACCTCTCTCACCAAGGCTCTTCTCCCCCGATAGCTCAGTTTGGCCAGACGGCCAGCTCTAGGAAGGGTTATGGTCGTCCAAAACGTCTTCCATTTAAGGAATGGAGACCACTGTGCTCTTGGGAACCTTAAGTGCAGCAGAAAATTTTTTGCAAACCTTGCCAGATCTGTGGCCTGCCACAAGTCTGTCTCTGAAGCTCTTAGGCAGTTCCTTGACTCATATTCTCATTCTGTCTCTGACATGCACTGTGAGCTGTAAGGTCTTATATAGACAGTGTGTGGCTTTCCTAATCAAGTCCAATCAGTATAATCAAACACCGCTGGACTCAAATGAAGTTGTAGAACCATCTCAAGGATGATCAGAAGAAATGACAGCACTCTGGAGTTAAATATTATGAGTGTCCACAGCAAAGGGTCTGATACTTAGGACCATGTGATATTTCAGTTTTTCTTTTTTAATAAATTTGCAAAATGTCAACAATTCTGTGTTTTTCTGTCAATATGGGGGTGCTGTGTGTACATAATGAGGAAAAAAAAAATTAAACTTAAATGATTTTAGCAAATGGCTGCAATATAACAAAGAGTGAAAAATTAAGGGGGTCTGAATACTTTCCATACCCACTGTATACACACATATTCAGAGACATGCATGACCTTTACATTACTCAAATATTTTGAAGACAGAACACAAACTGACAGTTTTAATTGCCTTTCTATTAATACTATGTTGAATAGCACACAAGTAATTTTCCAACTCTTTAAAAAAACACTGTAAAACAGGGTTTTTTTGTTAGAAAATTTACACTTATGAATGTGAAACTTAATCAACAAAATAAACAGATTAATAACAAAAACTTTGTATGAAGACGACAACTCCCATGATTCCACACTTGTCACAGCTAACTAGACTTGTCTCTTGTTGTTTTGAATATGCAATTACCTTATTGTTCAGTTTTGACTGATCACAGGTCGAGAATAAGGAGTGATGACTGACAAGACCATGCTGGAGTGTTTGCTGCTCAACAGATTCTGAGCTCTTTGACAAAAATCTGATCTTGTAAGATGTGCTTGCTCCCTTTACACAAAGTGCGTGTGATCACGAAATCGAAAAAGGAACAGTAAACCGCAAGCCATTCAAAAAATATTACAATGGGGTCATCTATGCATTCACTTTTCCTTCTCTCAGCGGTAGTGTACAAGCTCTGGTGTCGGCCGGAGACGGAGTGCAGGTCAAGATCAACCAGGCGGCACAGAGTCGCGTCGGATGGCTCGCAGGCTTCAGGCCGACGCAACACTGGCGCGTGCGGCACAGGGTGTACGGAGAGCCCCCGCATCGTGAAGGTGGTATTGCAATAAGGGCGGTACAAGGGGCTAGGGCTAGGTGACGACGGCGACCGGAGAGAAGGGGTCAGGCACGTTCTTTGAAGAATGGACGCAGAGTAGACGGCGAAAGGATTGGCGTTATGGTGAGCACAAAGGGCTATTATAGAAAGAAAAAAAAAGAAGGAAGTAAATTGAAAGGAACAATTCGCAGAGTAGACAAATCTGGGGCGCTTGTCCTGATCGGGGGGACGTATAGTAATGTTGTGTGTATATGGAGGTATGCTAAGTAGTTTGACATATTTAGAAGGTTAAAAAGTGGCGTTGGAACGACGTCGTTGTGCGCGCTCGGAGCGACGGTGTGGGGAGTGGGGGGGGTTCATAGCACG
Organism: Sinocyclocheilus anophthalmus; assembly: GCA_018155175.1. Lineage (NCBI taxonomy): Eukaryota > Metazoa > Chordata > Actinopteri > Cypriniformes > Cyprinidae > Sinocyclocheilus > Sinocyclocheilus anophthalmus. Next base: position 77,041 of record JADLZN010006416.1, on the reverse strand, counting down.
TAAGCGGTCTAAAACCGTGGATGGTGTACTGCATCAGTCACTGTGCCTGCTCATCACGACTCTGTTGCCCTTTCCAGCTTGAACTGATGACATTATTAACTATTGATATTTATTTTGAAAGATGAAGCTCACGAATATGGTAAGGGGAGTTACATTTCCGACAAGTGCATGCGGTGTTCGGCCAATCACAACGCACCGGGTCAGCTGGCCAATCAGAACAGACTGCACTTGTCAATAGCGTTAATAATGTCATTCATACAGATCGACACTTGGGCTGTTAGTTGATTCGATGTGCGATAACGGGGGACTGTAAGTACTTCTATATAATAACTTGATACCACGGTTGGAATTGAACTTGTTACTGGAGGTAATTTGTCCGATATTGTTGTTATTAGCGATGCATTGGTGAATGCCAAAGTATATTTTGAAACTTTATGTGCAGATTTAGTTAATAGGAACTGTAGCTTGCTTTAGGGGTTATGCAATAAAAAAAGAGAGTGTACAAACATCAGGACGTTTCCACTCTTTCTTTCTTTCTTTTTAATCTTCATTGAGAGTCCTTTATTCGGGGGGCATATCGCATTTCATTTGGATCAGACATGCAAATCCATTGCTCAAGTCCTGAAGTACTTTCCACACATTTTAAACATAAAAAGCAAGGTGACATCAAAACATAGTGAATGAAACAAGACACGAAAACAGTCTGGGAAGGATATAGGATTCAAGTTAGAGCACAGATATGTGAAAACAAATCCTTGTAGATATTGTACAATACCAGAAATTGACCCGAGACAATGGAACGCAGCGAGAATAAGGGATAAGTATAATGAAGGGGTAATGGGTTATAAGTAACCGGGTCCTAAGTACACCACCAGGAAAGAAAGGACGACGCAAAACGGGCTCGACATGGAGTCATAAGTGTTCATCGTTCTAGAGAATAGAGGAGATAAAGGTTGAAGAACAACGTGGACGACAGAGCCGGACATCAGAAAACTAAAGCAAGCACTCAGCCCTGTCGAAATGAGCCCGAAGAAGCGCTTCAAGATGACAACACGTGGCTGGCACGACAATCCGAGCAGGGGGTCTGGAATTATGAACCTAAACATACGCTAGGAAATGACCGCAGCAAGAATCTCGTTCAGCAATGCGATAGCGATTGGCCAATGTTTTTGTTCTGTACGAGGGAGCTAATGCCTTATCGCCTATGTGAAAGTATAAAGAAACAGAAAAAAATGAGGGCAATTATGATACGGATTTCGGGACCAATCGTTCCGATGGAACACAGCCTGCGGTGACGGAAATGACGGGACTCAGTCGATATGATATAAATTTGTATTCTTTGTAAACATCAGCACGAGAAAGAAGATGTAAACAGGTGTCGGTATGTTGGCATACTTAAAATAGAATTTATTCCTGTGATCAAAGCTGATGTCATGCGGCGGGAGTCCATTTACTCCAGTCTTCAGGTCACATGAGGGGCCTTCAGTCGTTCAGGATCTTTGATGAACTAAAACGTAAAGAAGAACAGCATTTACTTACAAAATATAAATCTTTGTTAAACTATACAATTACCGTCAAAGTTTGGGTCACATTGGGTCATTTTTTTTCTGTGTCCGTGTTGAAAGAAATATAATGCTTGATCAAGAAGGATTGTAAATTGATAATAAAAGTCATAATAATATTTCTACATATAATCTATTCGAATTAGTATTGTTAGATAAAGATTTCCTATTTTACTAAACACTGTTTTTTTACTTTATTCATCCAAGAAATCCTAAAAACAAGTTAATCACAGGTTTAGCCAACACAATATAAGCAGCAAAAAACTGTTTTCAAATTTGATAATAAGAGGAAATCTGCATATTAGAATGATTTTCTGAAGGATCATGTGACACAGAAGAATGGAGTAATGATGCTGAAAATTCAGCTTTGCATCAACAGAATAAATTACATTTTAAGTCTATTAAATTGAAAACTGTTATTTTAAGTTGTATTAATATTTCACAGTATTACTGTATTTTATGTAGTTTGGTCAAGTAAATGAAGCCTATGATAAGAGACTTCTTTAAAAAAAAATTAAAATTTTATGATCCCAAACTTTTGAACAGCAGTGTAAATTATTATGATTTTTCCTAGCACAGAGGAGTGCTTGTGATTAAAATGGTCATTAAAGTTTACGTGAGTTGAAAGCTAAAACCAATAGTGCTCACAAATCGATCACATGGGGAGGTAGCTAGTACATGTTGAGCTTGGTGAGCGACAATAAAGGCCACTACACTGGCTCGAGTTCATGAGTATCCAGGGCACTCTGATATGCCATGTGGAGTAGAGCGACGGTCACAGCTAGGACTAGTATGTCAAAATGACTGCCGGAAACGCCACAGGGATTGTTTAGACGGAAGACTTTTTAAGCGATTGTTGTTGGAAAACGGCAGGGGTGTTGTGTATATATGAATAAAAGATGTGGTTTTTAGCAGTGCCAGTAATGAATACCATATATATCCTCTGTACAAATTCAGTTTCACAGTGGCCAGTTTACACACAATTGTGTAAATGTGCCACATTATATTATGTGCATGATGCTCCATCCTCAACACTTCCTCACTTTGCACGTCATGTTTGCATGCCATGTTCAACACTACTACAACTCTAAACTGTTAGCACAGGAAGTATGTTAAAGGGAATATGAAAGATCTTGAGAAAGTTCATATATTAATATACTTTAACACCATGGTAGAACATTGTGTAACTGCATTTTATACTACAAAAGAAATTATGTTACAAAAATGGTGCACAGTAAGTATGTTAGAAGAGATTTTCTTCTGTTCATATGTTTGTTATAGATGGGAGCTTTCTCTGCATCCATCATTCTCTTCCTTGGTCGAGCTTGGGATGCCATTTCGGATCCTCTGATTGGATATGCCGTGAGCAAGAGTGGCCGGACCAGAATTGGCAAACTTATTCCTTGGTGAGTGTACTGGTTAATGTCAGAATGGGTGTGAAGCACTTCCTCCAATCTCATTGAAATATTTCACAGCTGGACCACAGGTTGCTTACATGTGTATTACAAATGTTGAGCATATAAATGGTAATAGATGGTGTACACTTTCAAAGACATTTTTTAATATGCTGATTGTTCATCATGTGCCACTCTGCTTATCCACACTCTTTACGTAGGATTGTGTTCACAATGCCACTTGGGGTCCTGTCATACGTTATGCTCTGGTATACCCCACAGGACACCATGTCCCCTGCCTTCAGTTTCGGCTGGTACTTCACATGGTGCTGTCTGTTTGACACCTTCATGAGTGTAAGCCCAATATTATCTGCCTATAGTTTTCTGTTGTTTTACACATTCAGTGTTAAGGATGTTCAGTAGTTAAGGACATTTCCTGCATAGGGGAAGACTAAATGTAAATTAGTTTTGAACTGCAAACAAATATACAGTGACACTATAGTTTCCACCTCTTTCCTGTGAAGTACTCATGGTGAGTAAATTTAGTACTCACCACAGCAGTTTTCAAACAGCTGTGTTTGCTTATATAATGTGTTTTATGATTCATGACTCCAAAACATTTAATTCTCTCTCTGTCTCATTCAGTGCTACCATGTGCCATATTCTTCCCTAAACATGTTTCTGGGGGGGAATGAGAAGGATCGAGACTCAGCCACTGGTTACAGTAAGAAAATAGTCTTAAACGGCAATCGTTGTGGTCAAAGCACCAATAGTAGATAATTAGATTGTGGCAAGCTGATAGAATTGCAATATATCTTTCTAAATGTTAATGCAAAGTCAACTATCTTAAATCTCCAATTATACTGTATGTTAGGGTTCGATGAAACAGCTTAAAGAAGCACATGTTAGTTTCAAAAGAGATAACTGACTTCAAAACGAAAATCTGAAAATATTCAGCCATTGGCAATGGGATTTCTTGTAAAAGGATTTCATGCCCTGTGACTCTCTAGTGTACAACATTAGCATTATAGCATTCATTCTGTCATTCACAGTCACAAATAAATGACTGATCTAATTGCTAATCTAATAGCCCCATAGCATCAGAAATTCATGAGATTTGGCATGTTACATCCAAATATACTGGTGTCCATATACATTCACAAGAAATAAGCCAATTAGATATTATGGGCCACATAAAAAAACCAATGAAAAAAAAGCTATACTTGAGTATATTAGAATATAGTAATATATATATCATATATATATCTATTATATAGATATATATATATGGACTAACGATTTAATATGAATTATAAATCGGTAATTAACTGATTGACTTATGCCGGAGCCCGTACGATTAGAGTAGGCTTATAGAAATGTTATGTGAAGCAGACAAGGCGTACTAGGGAGGGGGCAGAAAAACTTTGAACTTCTCCTTGAGAGAGGCCCTGACAATCATTAATGTTACAGTCAGATCCTCTACATCTTTTTCTATCAAGCATCCGATATAAGAACAGTCAAAATTCAAAATATCTAAATTCAAATGATCATTTGGATAAGTAACACCCGCATCGTGGGCCATTCATACTGAATGGATGGATACCTTTAATAGTCTCTGAATTGAATTTAGATTTGAATTGAGTTGCAACGGAGATTCACTATTCAAATTTCATAAAGAAGTGAATTAATATGAATTGGAATTTACGAATTCTAAGATTTTTTGGGGGGGCCAGGGAGTATTATTTTTCTTTCTTGTTTTCTCGTAATCATATAAAAAGTTGTTTTCTTGTGATCACGACTTTATTATCTCGTGATCTCAACATAACGAAAGTCGTTTTCTCGTTATAACGACTTAATTTCTCGTTATCTCGACATAACGAAAGTTGTTTTCTTGTTATCACGACTTAATTTAATTAATTTTACTTTTTTTCTGATTCGACAGAACAAAAGTGTTCTTAGTACACACAGCGCCAACAGGTGGCAGTAGTAACCTGAATATAGGCTAACTGATGGAGTGTTGTAGGCTATACTGTATATCCACCTTGTATGCGTTTGGGACAGAATAAGGACCTTCTTCGTGATCGCTATGATTTGTGCAGTATTGTTCATTACTAACATTTAATTAATGATTATTTTGTGTAGGCTATCTGTTATTGTTAAGTTACTTTAGTATTTTCTACATTTCTTTGTAGGAAACCACACACACACACACACACACCACCTGAGACACAACACACACACACACACCCACACACACACACACACACAACACACACATAAACACTCTTTTCAACAGCATCCCAAGCTTGTAACGCACATGATATCAGTCACAGCATATAATGACTAGTAAAAATGACAAATTATATATAATTTTATTTCAAATAAAAGGAAAACCTTAACCTTAACTGAAATCTATTTCCTGTATAAAAAAGAACTTTGTTCTCTCTCACGATACAGGAATGGGCATGGAAGTGTTCGCTACACTGGTGGGAGCTGCCATTCAGGGTCAGATAGTGGGGGTGCACCATGCCAAGAGGACACACGTCTGCAGTTTACAGAATGGCACGGAAGGGCCTTCTGGGAACCACACAGACTCACTGGATGACATATCTGACACTCTACAAAATACAGTGAGGCACAGAGAACATCCTATTCCCATTGTGTCAAGCACATATGGATAGTGGAATTTGTTATTAGTTATTGCTTGTGAAATGGCCACACATATTGACTGTGAACTATCAAGGCAACTGTTTTTCCTAAATTCATTATTTAGTCATGTGTTGAGGATAAGATACTTCCTTGTTTTGAGCATATGTAGGCCGTTTCTCTGGAACTGTTGTACCAGAGAATGTAGTGCCTCCAGATTTAAATATCATAAAGATCATACTTTAAATATGACATTAGAATACTGTGTCTTAACTCAGTAACTAAGTATATTCTGTTATATTTCCAGAAACAGGAAGTAGACTCTTTAGACTAGGTATTTTAAGATCAACGTTGTTCTTCCCAGTTTTCTCATTTCATAAGTTTTGATGTTGCACAGTGTCTGTATATCCACTACAAAAGGTTCAAAAGTTTGGTGTGTCATGGTTTAGCCAATGAAGATGACGAAGGTAATTCAAAATAATAGTTAAGTTTATTAAACAAAGTAAATCAGAATACCTCAGAGAGCAAACGCAATGTAACAGCGTGTATTACACAAACATCACCAGAAAAAGAACGGATAGAAACTGAAGGCTTAAGTGGAGTGGAGCTGATGAAGGTGAATGATGGCAGGTGTGGATGATAGAGCAGTGTGGGCAGATGGGAGCCAGGAGGGATCATGGGAAATGTAGTGTAGAGGTGGCAAACTAGATCATGACTGAATCCAATAGAAATACAAACAATAAACATAACCAAAGACTCAGACTATGACATGGGGTCAGAAAGATTTTTTTAATGTTTTTGTTGAAAGAAGTCTCTTATCCTCGCTAAGGTTGTATTTATTTGATCAAAAATACAGTAGAAACAGTAATATTGTTACATATTATTACAATTTTCCATTTTTATATATTTTAAAATGTAATTTATTCGTGTGATGGCAAAGCTAAATTTTCAGCATCATTACTCCAGTCTTCAGTGTCACATGATCCTTCAGAAATCATTCTAATATGCTCAAGAAATAATATTATTTGTGTTGCTCTAGAAACATTTCTTCTTATGATCAGTGTTGGAAACAGTTGTGATGTTTCATATTTTTGTGGAAACAGTAATATATTGTTTCAGGGTTCTTTATTTGAAATACAATACTCGGTGTAACATTTAAAATGTCTCTGCTCTCAATTTTGTAGATTGGATGCATCCTTGCTGAATAAAAAATATCAAATTAAAAAAAAAACTTTCTGACCCCAAACTTTTTAACAGTAGTGCCATTTGTCTTTTCATTTCTACAGAGAAGAGCCTATTTGACTGGAGCATTAGTATTGGGAATGCTGTACTTTCTGTGCTGCCTCGTGCTTTTTCTTGGAGTGAAGGAGCAGTTGGGTAGGTCCAAATGAGTTAACATGAGTTAAAATATCAGATAAGTTGTGTTAACCATATATTCTTGCAGCCTTCACTAAGAGTACCACATCAATTTTGAAACACATACACTGTAAAACCGAACAGTGAAATGAATTAAATGAAATTAGTTTATTTCACTCAAACAATAAGGAAAGTTAATTGGACTTTATTGAAAAAAGTTTCTGTGTAAACTCAACATTTCTTGTAGTAACCTGAGCTTAAAATGATTGCGTTTTCTAGTTTCCCGCATGCTTTGCATCAGACAATATAAGGAAAATAATTGTTGAAATTAAGTGTTATTTTGTGTGTTTTTGCACAAGTTTAGCATGGGGAGACATAAGTTAGTATATAATGTTGTATTATGTTAGGATTTACAGAGGTTTCTGTTGTGTTGGTTTTGTAGTGTTACTGTTGTAGTGAAGAGTAGAGCCTGTGGTTAGGTTGAGGATGGACAGCAAAGCTTTAAGACTATTTATACTGTATGTTATTTTACTATTTACATGCAAGTGTATAGTGGGAGTCTTTTTGATAGCTATATTAGCACATGCTAGTGTGCTGTTGCAGTGACTAGACTGATATAATGACTTGCATGTGTCTACATCTCATTTTAGCCCCACTGAGTAAACTGGACCGAATAAGTGTCCCCTATCTAACTGGAATGAAGATGGTGGTGAGACACACTCCATATGTGTGGCTTGTATTCGGCTTCCTTTTTGCTTCACTTGCCTTCCAGGTCAGAAGTTTTTCTGTTTAAATTATGAATGAATTTGGAAGTGCTTGTGGTTGATATCAAAATACCAAAAGTGCCCTGTCTGTTATGTAATATGGTTTTGATAGCCATAGTTATAGAGACAACAAATGGATTTTATTAAGTATGACAGAAGTCATAATGATAAGAATATTTGTTTCAGATGGCTCAAGGAAATTTTGCCCTCTTCTGCACTCACGCAGCAAATATGGGAGCATATTTCCAGCATCTTGTTCTCATACTATTGGTGAGGGATTTATTATTTCTAATTATTATATTAAAGTATTATTATTAGTATTTTATTATATGACATATACAATGAGCTAGTTTACAAAATCTGACATGTAAAGAAAAAAAAGTCGATTCATTTGTTCATATTAAATATTTTTACTTGACCTATTAATTAAGATGTTACAACATGAAGCTAATTAAATCATGCAAAATAAATTATAAAATGTACATTATATTAGATCACAGTATTAAAATGTTTTTGAATCGTCTTAGATTTATCTTACAAATTACTTCTAAAATTATACAGGTTTAACGATTAATTTTTAATTATGTAGCATGGTATGTTTTTCATGGTAATTTAATTCTTTCTGCTCTTGTACAGACATCAGCTACAATATCCATCCCAATGTGGCAGACACTACTGGTCAAAAAAGGCAAGAAGACCACCATATTCATCGGCCTATCAGTGAGCACCACTCTTTGTTATTGGTTGTTTAATGGTTGCACAAAAATGGAATTGGAGTGCTGTAACAAATATATCTGTAGGGGATTTACAGTTAAACTCAAGGACCATGTATGATGAATGAAGACCAGGAGTCAGAGATTAAATCAATTGAAGAAAAATTTACTGAAGAAAAGAGTTTGCAGTTTCATCAGCAGAAGTCAGCTTCAATACTCGCGAGGAGTTCGTAGGCCGCTCTGCATTCATTCTCAATACAGAAGTACTCTAACAAAAGGTCATTGCCTTCTTGCCTGGGGATTTCAATCATGCAGACCTAAAGAGTGTGTTCCCAAAAATACACCAACACATAGACTTTCCAACACGGGGAAACAACACTCTGGACTTTGTTTACACCACACAGAGAGGAGCTTACAAGGCCCTTCCCCTCCCCCACCTCGGTGCCTCAGACCACATCACTGTCATGCTAATGCCTGCATACAGACCACTCGTTAAAGTCACCAAACCAGTTCACAAACAGATACAAGTGTGGCCGGAAGGGTCGTCAGAGGCTCTTCAAGACTGTTTTAACACCACTGACTGGAATATGTTTAAGCAGGCTGCCACATACAAAAACACCACAGACCTCCAGGAGTACTCAGAGACTGTCACTGCCTACATCACCAAGTGTATTGATGATGTAACAGTCACAAAGACCATCACTGTCCGGGCCAACCAGAAGCCGTGGCTAACAGGGGAGGTCTACGGACTCCTGAAGACGCGGAACGCTGCCTTCAGAGCTGGAGATGAGGTGGTCTTGAAGACAGCTAGGGCCAACCTTTACCGCGGCATCAGAGAGGCTAAGAGACAATAATCCAGGAGGATAGCCCATAGTTTCAGCGACAGCAGAGACACTTGCAGCCTGTGGCAGGGGATAAAGACCCCTACGGACTACAAGCCCCCACCACGGACCTGTGACAGCACCATCTCCCTGCTGAACGAGCTGAACGTCTTCTTCGCTCGCTTTAAGGCACAAAACAGCACCACTGCACAGAAAACTCCACCTCCTCCCGGCAACCAGGTGATGACACTGTCCCCGGACAGCATGAGGAGATCCCTCAGCAGGATCAAAGCACGCAAAGCTCCGGGTCCTGACAAAATTCCTGGGTGTGTACTGAGAGACTGTGCAGTGGAACTCACCGATGTCTTCACAGACATTTTCAGCATCTCGCTAAGTCAGGCTGTTGTCCCCACATGCTTCAAAGCTACCACCATAATTCCAGTCCCGAAGAAGCCGTCTCCATCCTGCTTCAATGACTACCATCAAGTTGCACTTACTCCTATTCTCATGAAGTGCTTTGAAAGGCTAGTCATGCACCACATCAAGTCTGCCCCCCCCCTCCTTGGACCCCTTCCAGTGTGCATATCGGTCCAAACGCTCGACCGATGACGCCATCGCAACTACCCTCCACTCAGCACTCACACACCTGGATAAAAAAAGACTCATACGTCAGAATGCTCTTCACAGACTTCAGTTCAGCATTCAACACAAACATCCCTCAACAGCTCATTCACAAACAAACTGGTCCAGCTGGGGCTCAACACTTCGCTGTGCAACTGGCTGTTGGACTTCCTGACTGGACGACCTCAGGCAGTTCGGGTCGGCAGCAACACATCCAGCACCATCACACATCACACCATCACACTGAACACTGGGGCCCACCAAGGATGTGTGCTGAGCCCCCTCCACTTCACTCTGCTGACCCACGACTGCAAACCTTCACACAACTCCAACCTCCTTATCAAAATTGCGGATGACACGACTGTAGTGGGTATCATTAGCAACAGAGATGAGACAAACTACAGGAGCGAGGTGAGCCGCCTGGCCGGGTGGTGCAGTGACAACAATCTCTCTCTGAATGTGGAGAAGACGAAGGAGATTGTTGTTGACTTCAGGAGAGTGCGCACTCAGCATGCTCCTCTGACCGTCAATGGTGTGACTGTGGAGAGGGTGAGCAGCACCAAGTTCATGGGTGTGCACATCACAGAGGATCTCACCTGGACTGACAACACCGCAGCACTGACCAAGAAAGCACAGCAGCGTCTCTACTTCCTCCGCAAAATGAGAAGAGCCAGAGCCCCGGCCCCCATCAGGTGCACCTTCTACAGAGGCACCATCGAGAGCATCCTGACCAGCTGCATCACTGTGTGGTATGGCGCCTGCAACGCGTCCTGCCGCAAGACACTTCAACGCATAGTGAGAGCAGCTGAGAAGATCGTTGGTGTCTCTCTTCCCTCCCTCCAGGACATTTATGGAACCCGTCTCACCCGCAAAGCCCTCTGCATTGCAGGAGATCCCACCCACCCGACACACAGCTTATTCAGTCTGCTGCCATCAGGGAGGAGACCGCGGAGTCTCCAGGCCAGGACCAGCAGACTGAAGGACAGCTTCATCCATCTGGCTGTCAGGAAGCTGAACTCCCTCCAGACCTTGCACCCCCTCCCCTCTTTTGCACCACGCACCACTGAACTCTGACCCTCTGATGGACTCTCCCACTCCCCCCTCCCAAATACACACACACACTGTCACTTTAATCAGTCTGAAATAAGCTCTTTTGCACTACAAATCATTTTTTTGCACTAAAATCACTATATCTGCACTGTTGTTTACTTACTGGTTTGCACTCTATCCTCCATATCCCTTGTGCTTTATATATATATTTTTAAATTTTACCTTATTTGTATATTTGTATAATTGTATTTTATATTTGGGAAGTGTATTTGTATTTTTGTATTTTAATCTGTATTTTAGTATTTCTGAGGCCATCCCCAAGGTGTCGAGAGTAACGCAATTTCAATCTCTGTGGGTATGGCGTACAGTGGAAGAATTGACCATAAGCCAGACTTGCCTGACACTTAAACTACGTCATACTTATAGGAAACCTTATTTGATTGGTCATAATCGTAGAAAAACACAAAACATGTTTTTAAAGAACGTGGGGCAACGATTCTAGATTTTTACGTATTTTTAACTAGTCAACTTGAACAGTAACTACAACATGATTCAAGGAAAGTTTTCTTTTAGTAGCTTAGTTCTAAATTTCTCACGAAGTGCACCCACACCACACATAAAGTTGTCAACATGATGTACATTTTTAACTAATCACTTGTTAAATATCTTTGTAGAAAAGATGCATGAACTGCAACTACATATTGTACAAACGTGTCATATATATTATATTTTCAGAAATAATACGAGGAAAATGCTTTTTAAAAAATCTCAAAAGTCAAGGTAATTAAAATTCAAAATGACTGAAGGTATAACACAAGTAGACTATTATTAACTATAAATGTTCTGTAAAAACAATGAAACAGACGCTTTCAGCCTGTCACCATGATGCAAAAATGAAATATCATACATAGAGTAGTAGTTGTTTACAGGTTTTTTATTAGATTACGCTGCTTTTCCATTGTTTTTTCTATGTAAACATAGACGCGTTTGACTGTGGTGCTTGCATCTATTGCAGCTTTCAGCAACTGACAAACGGCCTTCTAAAATGTGGCGCCTTGTATAAAAAATGTTAATTGGCAAAAATTTAAATCCTCGAAATCAATTAATGAGCTCAAATCTGGAAAAATCGCCCAAGCATTACTTCTAAGGTTATGTAGGTGACAAGCGTTTAAGATGTTCCACACGAACGCGCTGCTCCCCGAGACATATATGGCATACGAGTTATCTCCTGGGTGCTGTCCTTAATCCGGCCAGACTGATACCAAAACCACATACAGAGACGAAACCCTTACCTACTTCAAGGCGAAGTAGTTAGACTCGTACTCTTATCAGGTACTGATCCAAAACACAGGAAAATAGTGCAGTTCTCCGAGAGAGAAAGGAGAGAAGCTCAGACCATATTCGCCGTTATCTTAATATACAGCATAGAAAAACAACATAAATGTTCTGAGTACATGTTGGTCACATAGACCAAGAGGCCCGGCTGCCTTCGTGATAGAGGCAGAGACCCTGTACTGAGAGGGAGTAAATAGTAACATGTGGAAAGGCTTCTCACGAACAAGCACAAATACATTCCAATAACATGATTCATCTTAGTGACAACTAATATTATATGGTAAATCATAACTTTATTCAATCAGCTTAAACATAAGAGGTTAAATACTGATTAATAATTAATACTTTTAAATATAATCACTCCAAAAAATATTATACATATATATACACACATACAGAGTTCTGGCATGAAACTCTAGATGGCGCAGTCCGATAGGTCTAACTCAATCTGACCTAATGACATCATTATCACATGGCATAGCTGATTGGTTCTCTCCTGTATCAGCAGCCAGTGAGCTTGCTGCTCAGCATTCAAATATATGACTAGTTCTTGCCGTAGCAGTTGCAGCTTGCTTCAAAAAACCCTCCACCTACCCCAGCTCCACCTGTATAGATCTGCAACAGGTTATTCATGGTATGCTATCTCCGGGGGTATTTCATGTACGTTATTATTTGCCAGCGCAAATTTCTTAAGGCTCACAGCAGCATGTTGTGGCGTAGGCAAGTGGCAAGCCTTGTACTTGCTCTGCAGCAGCAGCAGCATAGCAGATCTATTCCACCAAGACCAAATACCAGCCAATCCCTCCGAGAGTTGTCATGAAAGAAATATATACAGTATCTCACAGAAGTGAGTTCACCCCTCACATTTTTGTAAATATTTATTATTTTTTTATGTGAAAAAACACTGAAGAAATGATACTTTTCGACAAGAAAGTAGTCAGTGTACAGCTTGTATAACAGTGTAAAACTGCTGTCCCCTCAAAATAACTCAACAAACAGCCATTAATGTCTAAACCGCTGACAACAAAAGTGAGTACACCCCTAAGTGAAAATGTCCAAATTGGCGCCAATAGCCAAGTTTTCTCCCCGGTGTCATGTGATTCCGCTTCCCTCCCTCATTGAGTGTTAAGTCACGTCAAGTCACCTTTATTTATATAGCGCTTTTAACATCACAGATTGTGTCAAAGCAACCGCTTCTTTGATCGCGAACAGCATTAATTAGGAAAATAGTGTCAATAATGCAAATTGACAATAGTAAACACTCAGTGTCAACTCAACATGTGTTACAGGTCTCAGGTGTGAATGGAAAGCAGGTGTGTTAAATTTGGTGTTATTGCTCTCACTCTCTCTTACTGGTCACTGGAAGTTCAACATGGCACCTCGTGGCAAAGAACTCTCTGAGGATCTGAAAAAAAGAATTGTTGCTCTACATAAAGTTGGCGTAGGCCATAAGAAGATTGCCAAGACCCTGAAACTGAGCTGCAGCACGGTGGCCAAGACCATACAGCGGTTTAACAGGACAGGTTCCACTCAGAACAGGCCTCGCCATGGTCGACCAAAGAAGTTGAGTGCACGTGCTCAGCGTCATATCCAGAGGTTGTGTTTGGGAAATAGACGTATGAGTGCTGCCAGCATTGCTGCAGAGGTTGAAGGGGTGGGGGGTCGGCCTGTCAGTGCTCTGACCATACGGGGGCCGCAAACTGCGTCAAATTGGTCCCAGAGGAAAGCCTCTTCTAAAGATGATGCACAAGAAAGCCTGCAAACAGTTTGCTGAAGACAAGCAGACTAAGGACATGGATTACTGGAACCCTGTCCTGTGGTCTGATGAGACCAAGATAAACTTATTTGATTCAGATGGTGTCAAGCGTGTGTGGCGGCAACCAGGTGAGGAGTACAAAGACAAGCGTGTCTTGCCTACAGTCAAGCATGGTGGTGGGAGTGTCATGGTCTGGGGCTGCATGAGTGCTGCCGCACTGGGGAGCTACAACTCATTGAGGGAACCATGAATGCCAACAAGTACTGTGACATACTGAAGCAGAGCAATATCCCCTCCCTTCGTAGACTGGGCCGCAGGGCAGTATTCCAACATGATAACGACCCCAAACACACCTCCAAGACGACCGCTGCCTTGCTAAAGAAGCGGAGGGTACAGGTGATGGATTGGCCAAGCATGTCTCCAGACCTAAACCCTATTGAGCATCTCAAGGTCTATAACATCCACCAGCTCCGTGATGTCAATGTCGAGTGGAAGAGGACTCCAGTGCCAACCTGTGAAGCTCTGGTGAACCCCATGCCCAACAGGGTTAAGGCAGTGCTGGAAAATAAAGGTGGCCACAAAAAATATTGACACTTTTGGGCCCAATTTGGACATTTTCACATAGGGGTGCACTCACTTTTGTGGCCAGCGGTTAAGACATTAATGGCTGTGTGTTGAGTTATTTTGAGGGGAGAGCAAATTTACACTGTTATAAAAGCTGTACACTCACTACTTTACATTGTAGCAAAGTGTCATTTCTTCAGTGTTGTCACATGAAAAGATATAATAAAATATTTACAAAAATGTGAGGGGTGTACTAACTTCTGTGGATACTGTATATATATATATATATATATGAAATCCACCACTAGTCCAGAGTTCCTCTCCTTCATACAGTGGGGAAAAAAGTATTTAGTCAGCCACCAATTGTGCAAGTTCTCACACTTAAAAAGATGAGAGAGGACTGTAATTTTCATCATAGGTATACCTCTACTATGAGAGACAAAATGAGAAAAAAAATCAGAAAATCACATTGTAGGATTTTTAACGAATTTATTTGCAAATTATGGTGGAAAAAAGTATTTGGTCAATAACAAAATTTACTCTCAATACTTTGTTATATACCCTTTGTAGGCAATGACAGAGGTCAAACGTTTTCTGTAAGTCTTCACAAGGTTTTCACACATGTTGCTGGTATTTTGGCCCATTCCTCCATGCAGATATACTCTAGAGCAGTAATGTTTTGGGGCTGTCGATGGGCAACACGGATTTTCAACTCCCTCCAAAGATGTTCTATGGGGTTAAGATTTGGAGACTGGCTAGGCCACTCCAGGACATTGAAATGCTTCTTACGAAGCCAGTCCTTCGTTGCCACCCACGGGCGGTTCCTCCATGTGTTTGGTATCATTGTCATGCTGAAAGACCCAGCCACGTTTCCTCTTCAATGCCCTTGCTGATGGAAGGAGGTTTTCACTGAAAATCTCACGATACATGGCCCCATTCATTCATTCGTTTACACGGATCAGTCGTCCTGGTCCCTTTGCAGAAAAAAAAACCCCAAAAGCATGATGTTTCCACCCCCATGCATCACAGTAGGTATGGTGTTCTTTGGATGCAACTCAGCATTCTTCTCCTCTCAAACACGACAAGTGGAGTTTTTACCAAAAAGTTCTATTTTGGTTTCATATGACATTCTCCCAATCCTCTTCATCCAAATGCTCTCTAGCAAACTTCAGACATGTACTGGCTTAAGCAGGGGGACACGTCTGGCACTGCAGGATTGGTCCCTGGCGGCACAGTGTGTTACTGATGGTAGCCTTTGTTAATTTGGTCCCAGCTCTCTGCAGGTCATTCACTAGTCCCCCGTGTGGTTTTTCTGGGATTTTTGCTCACAGTTCTTGTGATCATTTTGACCCCACGGGGTGAGATCTTGCGTGGAGCCCCAGATCGAGGGAGATTATCAGTGGTCTTGTATGTCTTCCATTTTCTAATAAATGCTCCCACAGTTGATTTCTTCACACCAAGATGCTTACCTATTGCAGATTCAGTCTTCCCAGCATGGTGCAGGTCTACAATTTTGTTTCTGGTGTCCTTTGACAACTCTTTGGTCTTGGCCATGGTGGAGTTTGGGAGTGTGACTGTTTGAGGTTGTGGACAGATGTTTTTATAATGATAACGAGTTCAAACAGATGCCATTAATACAGGTAACGAGTGGAGGACAGAGGAGCCTCTTAAAGAAGTAGTTACAGGTCTGTGAGAGCCAGAAATCTTGCTTGTTTGTAGGTGACCAAATACTTATTTTACCGAGGAATATACCAATTAATTCTTTAAAAATCCTACAATGTGATTTTCTGGATTTGTTTTCTCATTTTGTCTCTCATAGTTGAGGTATACCTATGATGAAAATTACAGGCCTCTCTCATCTTTTTAAGTGGGAGAACTTGCACAATTGGTGGCTGACTAAATACTTTTTTGCCCCACTGTATATGTGT
The DNA here is from genome assembly GCA_018155175.1 of Sinocyclocheilus anophthalmus. Lineage (NCBI taxonomy): Eukaryota > Metazoa > Chordata > Actinopteri > Cypriniformes > Cyprinidae > Sinocyclocheilus > Sinocyclocheilus anophthalmus. The sequence continues at coordinate 60,531 of JADLZN010006416.1, read as the reverse complement.
TATATCTGTTTCCACTTTTTCATCCCTCTTTCTCCTCTTCTCTGCAGGTTTATATCCCAGCTCTAATTATGATATCCCTAATGAAAAGTAATTTACCCATCTTCATTATTATGTCCATGTTAGCTGGTACGAGTCTGGCAGCCCTCTATCTAGTCCCTTGGTAAGGTAACTCTTATAAAATATCTCTTCTTCATTCTTAAAACCCTCACCTCACCAACACACAACCCACACAATTATCATCATATATGTTATTATCATTATGATCATATTAACTTTGTCAAACTGCTGTATATAACCAGGTTAGTTATTTATTTTAGGTCAATGTTGCCAGATGTAGTGGATGACTTCAAAGTCAAGAACCCATCATGCCAGGATCTAGAACCATTGTTCTACTCCTGCTACGTTTTCTTCAACAAATTTGGAGGAGGCATGTCTGTTGGAATCTCTACTTTGATACTACAGTAAGAGCTTCCTCCAATCAGATTTTAATCCAAAACCTAAAGTTTCCAATTGATTTTACAATGGTTTGTTTAATGTTATCCTTATCTCTTTAGCTTTGTAGGATACAAGCCTGGTGCTTGTAAACACAATACAGAGGTCATATATTCGCTGCAGATGCTCTTCGCTCCGATGCCAATCTGCCTGCTGCTCATTGGTTTGGTGATTTTTTGCTTCTATCCCATCAATGAAGAGCAACGGAGGAAAATCCAGGACGCATTACGGAAAGCAGGGTATGTACCTTGAGGGTTTTATTTTGCGAGAATAACTGACTGAGTCGAGGAGTCATGAATGAGACGTTAATTCTTTCTACATATATTTCTTATCAAAAATACTGCCATTTTTTCATTGCCACATCTGTACAAAAACAACTGCTTTCACACTCACTTTAGGCCAAGGTTCATTTTAAAGGAACACTCCACTATTTTTGAAAATAGACTCATTTTCCAACTCCCCTAGAGTTAAACAGTTGAGTTTTACCGTTTTCGAATCCATTAGCCAATATCCGGTCTGGCGGTAGACTTTTAGCGTAGATGAGCAAGATCATTGAGTCTGATTAGACTGTTAGCATCTCGCTCAAAAACTATACTCTCATTCCGGCGTAATAATCAAGAAACTTTGCTGCGGTACCATGGGTGCAGCAGGCGCAATGATATTACGCAGCGCCTGAAAATAGGCTTATTGGAAGTTACCTAGCTGGGAATATTTTCAGGCGCTGCGTAATATCATAGCGCCTGGTGCAACCATGGTACGGCAGCAAAGTTCCTTGTTTATTACGCCGGAATGAGAGTATAGTTCCTAGCAATATCGGCCTAGAAAATCACAACTTTTAATTTTCCATCAGTCTTAGTACACGATGTAACTACAGAAGAGTCAAGTTTTAAATAGGAAAAATATAGAAACTCTTTGGACATCTTTGAGAGAGATGCTAACGGTCTGATCAGATTCAATGATCTATGCTAAGCTACAGCTAAAAGTGCTAACGCCAGACCCGGAGATCGGCTGAATGGATTCGAAAACAGTATTAAAATTTACACTCAAATGTTGAACTATAGGGGTGTTGGGGGAGTGCTCTTTTCAGTGTTCCTTTAAGTCTTTACATTCATTTTCAGCACTGCTTACTATGTTCAAATATGACTGCGTAGTATGTCTTCATTTTCTCACACTATGTTACAGTTTTGCATAAGTTGCAATAACTGTATTAACTGTGTCTTCACTGCCTGTTTTACACAGGACAGAGACCAGCATGAAAGGAGAAGAAGAACTGAGCCTATGAAGTAATCACTCACTATGTCACATTTCATTACTTATAAGGATTTCATTACTTTTGTAACATTCACAGGTTCTGAAACCGTTAATAATAAACAAGTTTTGTTTTCATCGTGCAGGGTGAATGTTTCTCAATCCTTTTCTAGAGGGATCCCAAAACCACTTAGGAATTTCACTAATCTGGTTACACCCGAGGTGAATAAAGGAGATATTCAAAACATGCAGTTCTGCAGCCTCAAGGCCAGAATTGATAAACATTAGTGGTCTTAAAGGTGCAGTGTGTAATTTCTGCACCATATCTAGACAGACATGGTGCATATCACTGGTTGCAACAATATTGCTGTGTGTAAAGAGTTTACACTCTTCAGAGAAATTAACCAACGAATGCCTTACTGATTGTTCTCTCTGCATCAGCACTGGTAATGATGATAATGATGTAAAAGTGTATAAATAAACAGCCATGTGTAAATATGTGAATGTTTTTTATTGCCATGCAGAAAACTGCACAGCACCATCTTGTGGCCAATTTAGTTAGGACTTCTTAAAGGACCAGTTCACCCAAAAATGAAAATTCTGTCATTATTTACTCACCCTTATGTCATTCCAGTCTTGTTTGACTTGCTTTCTTCTACAGAACACAAAAGAAGAAGGTTGATAACCAAACAGTTTTGGTTACCATTGACTTCCACTGTATCCATTTCATGTCAAAGTAAATTTTTCTTCAAAGAAGAAAGAAAGCCATACAGCTTTGGAATGACATGACTGAGTTAATGGTCGCAGAATTTTTATTTCTGGCTGAACTATCAATTTAAGGGATCCAATTAACATGGGTTTGTGACTTGTTGTGTTGTTCAGGGAGGTGGCGTGGGAGGTGGATATGTGCTACTCCAGACAACAACATTACCAAGACTACAGATGAACTGGGAGTGGTGAGAGCATGTAGTAAACCAGGTACTTCACAATGAGCTGGACGGTATAGGATGCAGGGGAGCGTGAACATCTGCTGACTTAAAACTAGGTAAACTCGCTCGGTGTTTTCTGTTCTCATGGGTGTGCTTGAACAGACAATAAAAACCGACAACTATCGGATCATGCAAGCTAAAATAGTACTAAAGTAAACTAGACTTTAAAAACATTGTTTATTGCTGCTCAGAGGTACAACTATTGGCCATCACTATAGATACATATGGGATATGGCTGGGCTGAGTATATAGCAAAGGGGACGGGCTACATTTGTCAACAGCAGGGTTTATGTTAAACGAATGCAATGCAATTGCACCCTCTCCCCTCATTTACATTTTAAGTTTACCCAATAAGAACATCAGAAAAGTGACGTTACCTGAAGCAAAATCACATTTTAATAGTGACACTTATTGCAGTCTTCTTAATTCCGGGATTCTTGAGCAAATTACACCCTTTCTTAGTTTTAAAGTAATAACCAGGAGCCAGTAATTTTTTAGTGTTTGGACAACATATTGTGGCTGGATCCCTCTCTTGACAGCACTCTCTCTCCAGTGTGCAGCACTGTCCACCAGCTCCTTCCACTCATGACACACCAGACGACAGACTCGCACCACCTGATGAGCAGGCAGATTCAGTAGGATCTCCTCAACAACCACAGCTAGAGGAACAGCTGAACGCAGACCTGAGCACTGACAGAGAAAGATAGATGAGAGATCAGATACAAATATAATCTATTTCCCCCCATTATAGTAACGTCCTAATTCAAACGAGTACGGCAGTTTGTGTTCCATGAGGAAAGGTTTGGTTTTGGAATGATGTATGGATGAATTAAATGATGTTTTTACTTATGGTTGAATTATACTCTGCCCATGGCCCATCCTCCATGCAAGTTACATCTTGCATATTTACGATATGTGAGTTTACAAAACGTTCTAAATCACTGAATAATTACATTATCCTTCTTTGCATGTTAAATTACACTTTTCTAACCACTGTGGACAGTAGGGGGAGACCAGATGGTTGTAACATTTTTGTCTAAAAACCATCTTCTTGTAAGTCAGTACATTCAAAATGTGATTCAAACTAGTTACAAGTGTCTGCTATTAAATGGCACAGCTGTTATCTTTGCAGCTTAAACAGAAAATGCATGGTTTAGTTTCAAACAGGAAGAGTGAAATGTTACAATTCACCCCATAGTCTGGGTTAGTTGTAAAATACCCTAGGGTTAGATGTAACATTATGATTTCCACTGGGGTGAGATGTAACGTTATGCAATAAGGTTTATGACAAAAAAATAGATTTTGAAAGCTTTTGAGCAAACGTGCACCAGCTTCAACATTGTGTGTGTTTAATCATGTTTGTTAATGTCAGTAATAGTAATTGGCCATAATAAAATTGAACTTGAACACTGAGAGATGCCTCTCGGTTGGTCTTTCTCTGACCAAGAAAACACATAAATAAAACAAAAAAATAGCTTGGGTTCGGTTATAACATGTTTAATTGATGTTATTAACCCTGAGTCTTGTTACAACTAACTCAGAGTTTTGTAGCCTTGAACTAGCTCACCTTACAGCTAATAGCCAACACATTAGCACCAACAACTTGCTTGAAAAATATCTACACAGACACACAATAAACATAATTTAACTTTGATGAGTTTGACTACAAAGCAGGGACTGCCATCACACACAAAAAATGAAGTATAAAAAGTTACTTACCTCAAAATGAGTTTTTCTCCTCTAAAATCTGCTGTTTGCCACAGGGCTCTACTTCCTCCCATGTGGAATAAAGACTAATTTGAGAATGTGTGAAGTGAATTAGCTGATTTATAACTTGTTCCTTATTTGAGAAATTGGAAGTGCTACATTTGACCTGTGTTCGGCCTCCCCCTATTAATGAAGTGTTGAAAACTGAGACACTTACCATCTTAACAATCGACTGAATGTTTTCAGCGCAGCTCAGCTTCGTTTGTAGACTTTTCAGCTAGTGTGGGAATCCAGATTCTGGTATTGTGGATCAGACCACTACATTTGGTTGCTTCCTCACAATTAACTTGGAATGACGGGAAAAGTAAAATAGAAAATAGGATATGTTCCTAAAGGAGCCTCCCCTGCGGGCACCTTTATGTCAATTGATATCAATTTGACGTCAAATGTTAATCAAGACTTGATCAAGGTGCCGTATAACATCATTTTAAGGTCAGTTTGGACAGAAATTTCTTGGGTGAAAGTTAATACTCACACTGAAATTGTTTTAATGGGTATGCAGGTGAATGTGTTTGACATTCAGTTTACATTTGTGTGTTTGCTTGATATTTATTGCATAATATGAATTCTTTGTCAGCCTGATCAAGTTTAAGTAGCATTTTTTCTAAACTTGGGCCTCAGACAGCATTGATTTGCCACATCTCCTTTTAAAACGTGTCCAAGTGGGCAAATGATGTTCAAAAGACCTGAAATTTACATCAAACATTGACCTAAAAAAACAGATCAAATATCCAAATCAAATTGACGTCAATAACTTGATGTCACTTGATGAACTTAATTTCACATCCACACACTCGTGTCCTTACTAATGGCCATTCAATGACAAAGCTTTCTCTGCTGTTTAACACCACACCAGATGGCACTATGCTAGTAGTGACGGTCTGCTTCAAAAGCATTGACAATCATAAAACAAACCGTGACCTTGTGTCCAGCTCACGTTCTGTCACTCTCAGGTGGGTGCATGTCATGTAATGTTAAACAAGTTATCTTGGGTAACTTTTAACACTTACAATAATGTATTTCAATAAAATATGACTATTCCTGGTAGTTTTATATCTTATTTCTGGTTAGTATACAGGTGCATCACAATAAATTAGAATGTCGTGGAAAAGTTCATTTATTTCAGTAATTCAACTCAAATTGTGAAACTCGTGTATTAAATCAATTCAATTCACACAGACTGAAGTAGTTTAAGTCTTTGGTACTTTTATTGTGATGATTTTGGCTCACATTTAACAAAAAACCCACCAATTCACTATCTCAACAAAATTAGAATACTTCATAAGACCAAAAAAAAAAAAAAAATTTTAGTGAATTGTTGGCCTTCTGGAAAGTACATTAATGTACAGTACTCAATACTTGGTAGGGGCTCCTTTTGCTTTATTACTGCCTCAATTCGGTGTGGCATCGAGGTGATCAGTTTGTGGCACTGCTGAGGTGGTATGGAAGCCCAGGTTTCCTTGACAGAGGCCTTCAGCTCATCTGCATTTTTTTATTCTCTTGTTTCTCATTCTCCTCTTGACAATACCCCATAGATTATCTATGAGGTTCAGGTCTGGTGAGTTTACTGGCCAGTCAAGCACACCAACACCATGGTCATTTTAACCAACTTTTGGTGCTTTTGGCAATGTGGACCGGTGCCAAATCCTGCTGGAAAATGAAAATGAAATCAGCATCTTCAAAAAGCTGGTCAGCAGAAGGCATGAAGTGCTCCAAAATTTCTTGGAAAACGAGTGCAGTGACGTTGGTTTTCAAAAAACACAATTGGACCAACACCATCAGATGACATTGCACCCCAAATCATCACAGACTTTGGAAATTTAACACTGGACTTCAAGCAATTTGGGATATGAGCTTCTCCACCCTTCCTCCAGATCGGACCTTGCGTTTCCAAATGCAATACAAAACTTGCTCTCATCTGAAAAGAGGACTTGGACCACTGGGCAACAGTCCAGTTCTTCTTCTCCTTAGGCCAGTTAAGACGCCTCTGACGTTGTCTGTAGTTCAGGAGTGTCTTAACAAGAGGAATAAGACAACTGTAGCCAAATTCCTTAGCACGTATGTGTGTGGTGGCTCTTGGTGCCTTGACCCCAGCCTCAGTCCATTCATTTTTGAAGTTCACTCAAATTCTTGAATCGTTTTTGTTTGACAATCCTCATAAGGCTGCGGTTCTCTCGGTTAGTTGTGCATCTTTTTCTTCCACACTTTTTCCTTCCACTCAACTTTCTGTTAACATGCTTGGATACAGCACTCTGTGAACAGCCAGCTTCTTTGGCAATGAATGTTTGTGGCTTACCCTCCTTGTGAAGGGTGTCAATGATTGTCTTCTGGACAACTGTCAGATCAGCAGTCTTCCCCATGATTGTGTAGCCTAGTGAACCAAACTGAGAGACTATTTTGAAGGCTCAGGAAACCTTTGCAGGTGTTTTGAGTTGATTAGCTGATTGGCATGTCACCATATTCTATTTTGTTTTCGAGGACCGTGATGGGGGTTTGTTAAATGTGAGCCAAAAATCATCACAATTAAAAGAACCAAGGACTTAAACTACTTCAGTCTGTGTGCTTGAATTTATTTAAAACACGAGTTTCACAATTTGAGTTGAATTACTGAAATAAATGAACTTTTCCACGACATTCTAATTTATTGCGAGAACCGGTAATCTAGAGCCCTATATGATTTCTGCGATGCAACACAGGAACCACGGAATCCAGGCATAAAACCACAATTCACTGTATAATGCGGACTGTCACAGAATTTGGCCAATTTTGAATTAAACAATCAGGAAGTAGCGCTGCACAGCTAATCAAATTTAGATTGGGATATGGACTAACGTCAGTAGCCTAATTGTTCTGCGATCTTTCTTCACAATCAGAATAGGTGCATTTCTTTTTAAATGGACATTTGTATTTTTGATTTCAAGTTTGTTGAATAAAACTTTTCTTTCATTGCATTGCTTTTTGTGTCATTATTTTGGTGGTCGAAAGAACAGCAGTGTGTGGATGTCAAATGGACGTGAAGTTTTTGACGTCAGTTTGATGTGCATTTCTGACCTGGGCTGTGTCCGAAATTGCCCCCTATACCCTTAAATAGGGCACTATTTGAGGGAACAGCCATTTTTAGTGGTGTCCGAAACCATAGTGGACATTATCAAGTGCGCTCATTCAATCCCATAATGCACTGCAAAAACGAGTGTACAATTGGTGCACGCTCAACGGCTAGAGAATGCCCATAATGCACCGTGAGAGTCACGCGCCGAATGAATTCCCGCATCTCGCCAGTAGGGATGGGTGATACCACTTATTTTGTTTACGATACGATACCGATATTTTTCAAGGCAGTAGCGTCGATATCCCCCCCCCGTACCGATGAAGCTAATTCGAACTAAACTTTTAAATGATGAAATTAATTAAAAATGATTAAATGAGTAAAATGGGTAATGATAACCACTTAACTTTATGTTTAAAACACATTTTAACATTCAATACGCTTTAATTGCAACTTATTAGGTTATATTTTTTGTTTACACATGGTTCAGATATGTTTACTGTAGTGGTAACCATGAAAATCTACAAATACTACAGTTGAAATATGGTCATTTTAGTAAAACCATGGTTCATTATAATAAGGGATTTCCAGTGACAGGCTGTTGCATCCATAAAATGCAAAATTTTTGTTCTGACAGTGTATGATTTCTATTAAAATTACAGAATAGAACATGATCAATATAAACTTTTAACGTTCAATTTAAATAAATGCGTTTGCACAAACTATGTAGGCTACAATTATTTGAGTTTATTTATTGTGAAATAACTCAAACATACATGTTTTTCTGTCCTCTGATAAGAATTGTTCAGGGCTGCCATTCCCAAAAACTTTAATGCTTTCTTATGATACTTTTAGAAAATGCAGCCCTGTTTGAATGCACCGTCAGAAAACACTCTCTGTGATGGATCGGTTCTGTCTTGCAACAATCTGTGTGTTCAGATGAGCAGGAAAATAATAGTTATATCCTACTCAATTACTCGCTAACAAAGGTTATTCGTCCAATTCAATGCATATTGTACGCATTATTATTATTATTTTAAATAAACAAAACCACTGGTAAAAAAAAATGCACCTCAGTATCGATACTTTAGTGGGTATCGATTACTAGGATCGATACGGCCCCATACCACTCGCCAGACATGCAACCGCAAGCTGAATACAATCCCATACGTTCATTTTGTACAAAGCGATCATCCATGGCGTACAGCATAATGTACAACACGGGGATAAAATCATTGTAAATTATTAGCGATGATGATTTTCTTTATAAAATCCATAAAAAAAATTGAATGTGTAAGCAGTGCTTCCCCTAGGTTTATGACTTTGGGGAAACTCCTTTTTTTTCTGGACTCCTTTTTAATGGTTAAATTAAATTATATTAATCAAAAAGCATGTCTAATTCAATCAAATAATGGAACTTAAACAATTTAACATCAATTTATTAAAAGTTTAACACAAATTACATGTTTAAAGCCCTGTGAAATGTTTATTTTTTCCAACCTTATGTTTTATTGTTACCCAATTCTGTTTTAGGATGTGTAATTATTTGAAAGCATAAAACAACTAAATTTATTCATTTTTTTTCTTAAAGTAGCCTTATTATTTTACTCAGAAATTCTGTGTTGTGTAGGCTATTTACATTTTTAAGGCATAAAACATTCATGTGTTATTCAGTTATTATTTGATTCCATTTACTTTTGAGAAACGACTAGCACTGTTTTTGCCATCCAGCTGGTCACAAGAGGATAGTAATGACCACAGCAGTGGTTTTTATATTTTTCCTCTAAATAAGATTTGGTTGAGGTGATTACCTAATCAGTACTTTATTAAGCAGAATGAGGTGTGCCTAGCATGGAATAGCTGCCATACATGTAGAGATGCTGATTTAAGAAAAAATTGGAGTGGTCTCTTATTTCAGTATTATAAACAAATGCTAGAGCACATTATTGCATATAGTTGTTCATCCTATGGAGATAGAATTGTTGCATAATTCCAAATAAATAGATTATGATCCACAAATAAATGTAAAGAGATTAACAAAAATTAAACATATTGGCAAATAAATAGAATGAAATAAATAGAATGAGATCCACAAATAAATCTTAGACTTTCACAAACATGAATTAAATTCACAAATTAAAAAAAAAGAGATTTGCAAATAAAAACACTCCCAAAGCGATATTGGACATTTGCAGTCGAGAGTTCACAAAAATGTAAGTTCAGAAAATGTTGAATAAAACTGACACTAAAACACTAGTAAATGTGTTATTTGTGTGACTGGAATTTCGGCTTTCCATCACTAGTCGAACAATTATTCGCTACGATTATTGATCAGATATAAAAATAATACATTGTTTTTTTAAGCAATATTGCGAAATGGGTATCAGAGGAAGAGCCACGCCCACTTTGCAACATGTATAAGAGGCAGTAAACTATAACGGGCAACTCTTAGATAACTGAACGATGGCCAACAATAGTGTCAATATATTGGACAAGCAAACAGACGACAACATCTGTGCCACGGAAAATGACGACAATCAACCGGTATGACATTTTATAAAGAATTCTTTGTAAACCTCAGGTTTTGATGATGTAAATTACAGCTCTTCAGCGTCGAGGAAATTTAAAGATGTTGCTAATTTAAAACAGTAAGCATTTGAGAATAGACTAATGCTTTATTTCTCGTATTAACGTTGAAATATAGCATAATTCACAAAATCGTTGACATGAGAAGTTGATGCTTACGTGTTGATCTGATGCAGAAAACTCCTGGCATCCCTTTATCCAGAAAACTCTGCTATGCAGTTGGAGGAATGCCTTATCAAATGACAGCAACCGCCAAGGGCTTTTTCATGCAGATCTTTTTACTGGATGTTGTGAAGGTAAGTATGAAAGGATAGAAGTTGTGATCTTTAGAAGCTGTCATTGGTGACCATATAGATCAGAACCTCTAACATACTCTACAAATTCAGTTTCACACCAGCCTTTTACACATGGTATCACATTAAATATATATTTTATGCATAACGTATAATCAAAGAGGCTGTGTTACATACATTGACCTTAAATTTTGAAGAAAGTATATACACATTAGGGAAAAACATTTGGTTTTTAACACTACCACACCCATTCATTTTGATAGTGATCCAGGAAATCACCCTACACAACAGTAATATCAGTGTTATTGGCACTCAAATGCACAGATGACTTATTTCTATTTTGCTGGCTTTTTAACTGTGTAAATGTGTCACATGACATTCTGTGATCACTTAATATAATGCAATCTGCCGTATCACTTAACATAGCTTCACTTTCCATTAGAATATAAGCAGAAATGTGATAGCTAATACAAACGATGAGACCATAAAAACATTTTTATAATATCCTGATGTTTTTCTCCTTGTCTTATTTGCTTACATTGATTATGTATTTCTATTGTCTGTTGATTTCTAATTTCCCTCTGAGAGTGGTGTAAAGATCTGGGCTGGTAAATGAAAGGTTGTAGCATCAAACCCTGTGCATTCACTTTCCATGTGTGCTGTTTTGAGGGCTGTTTCAAGCGGTTCGTGAAACACAATAACTGTGTGATCTGTGGTTCTAAAAACAGCTGAACATTTATAAAATGCATGAGGCTCCATAACTCTTCTGCGTAACTCTTCCTGAATTTGCATGTCATGTTTGCATGCCACATTCAACAGTATTTAGCTAAACTGTTAGCACAGGAAGTGAAAGGAACATGTGAAAGGTCCTGTGAAAGTTAATACATTGGGTATTTTAACAGCTTGGTGGAACATTATTTTATATGTAACTGCATTTTCATGCTGCAAAACGTAACAAAAATGGGGCACAGTGAATTTTAACAAAAAACTGTAATTTTCTTCTGGTCATATGTTTGTTATAGATGGGAGCTTTCTCTGCATCCATCATTCTCTTCCTTGGTCGAGCTTGGGATGCCATTTCGGATCCTCTGATTGGATATGCCGTGAGCAAGAGTGGCCGGACCAGAATTGGCAAACTTATTCCTTGGTGCGTGTATAGTTAATGTCAGACTGGGTGTGGAGCACTTCCTCAACTCTCTTTTAGATGTTTCACTGTTTGACCAGAGGCTGCTTATGTTCATATTACCATGAATCATATAAATGATATAAATGATAGCATACTGTACTCAAATGGATTCTTTTAAAAATGCTGAATCTGCAACATTATGTGCCGTGAATCTACTCTGTGCTCAACTTCACTCTTTACGTAGGATTGTGTTCACAATGCCACTTGGGGTCCTGTCATACGTTATGCTCTGGTATACCCCACAGGACACCATGTCCTCTGCCTTCAGTTTCGGCTGGTACTTCACATGGTGCTGTCTGTTTGACACCTTCATGAGTGTAAGCCCACTATTACCATTATCTGTCCGCTGTGTTAACTGCTGCTTTACAGATTTAGAATAAAAGATGTTTGGCTGTTTAGGACATTTCCTGCATAGGGGGATGTTTAAATTGAAGTTTTTTTGATTAGAATATTCAATAATACATTAGAATGCACATTCAGCATACAATGCAAACAAATATGCAGTGTCTCTATGATGTCAACCTCATGGTGATAGCATACTGTACTCCAGAATTAAATATAGTACTCACCACTGTAATTTTCAGACAACTGTTTGCTTATATAATGTGTTATATGATTCATAACTGACTCTAAAGCAATTTTCCCTGTCTCTATCTCGTTCAGTGCTACCATGTGCCATATTCTTCCCTAAACATGTTTCTGGGGGGGAATCAGAAGGATCGTGATTCAGCCACTGGTTACAGTAAGAAAATATAGCCGCAAGCATCAATAGATGATTAGGTGAAAGAATTGCCAAGTATCTTTATGTTCTAGATTTTTATGTTTTTATTGCAAAGTCAACAGTATTGAATCTCCACTGATACTGTAAGTTATAGTTTGATGAAACAGCTTACAAATATACATGCTAGTTCCAAAAGGGACAACTGAAAAGAAATCAGGAAAAATTTCCAACCATTCACACTGATTTAAGATTGCAATTAAAAGGATTTATATTACCTTAGTGTAAAACACCAGTATTGCACCCTTCATCTATCGTTTCCATTAATATAAATGGCTGTTAGTCCCTCCTAGTATCAGAAATTCGTGAAATTTGGTGTGAATGTCCTGTTGTCCTTGTGAACAAAGTTTTCTGAAAATATACTCACAAGATATAGGCCAATTTGTTATTATTATCCCATATCTGCTAAATGGTTAAATATATTAATATAATAATTATTTTGATAATTTTTTTGTCAGCTTTTCTTAAGATGGTACATAGCATGTTTTGTTCGAATCAGACAACGGCATACGAAGAATTAAAAAACTAGGTTGTTCAAAAAAATGTAAATGGTGAAAAACTTTAAGTTGCTATTTGAATTTGAATATAAGGAAGTAGAATCACAATGAACAAAACCTTACCAACATACACTTCAGCTTTGCCTCTGGTGACCTGAGTTTGATTGGGCCCAAGGTATTTTGCTGATCCTGTTACCCTCTCTCCGCCCCATGCTTTCCAGTCTGATCTGTATACTGTCCTATCCAAAAAATGCCCAACATATAACTTTAAAAAATGAATTGATATTCAAAGACATTCAAAAATGAAAAAAAATAAAAAATAAAGAAAAGCAAAGAAAAAAGAAAATTTTGAATGTTGGCTAGACAAAATCTTGTTTGATTGGTTTGAAAAATGTTTAAAAAGCTTGGAAATTTGAAGGTTTTGCAAACAGAGAGAACAATAGGTCTCTGTTATCCATGATGATATACTTCCTCAGCGAAGAAACATCAGCCAGAGATAGTGGAAATAGTGAGCAGAAACTTGGATATATAGGACATAACCTTAACTGAAATCTATTTCCTGTATAAAAAAGAACTTTGTTCTCTCTCACGATACAGGAATGGGCATGGAAGTGTTCGCTACACTGGCGGGAGCTGCCATTCAGGGTCAGATAGTGGGGGTGCACCATGCCAAGAGGACACACGTCTGCAGTTTACAGAATGGCACGGAAGGGCCTTCTGGGAACCACACAGACTCACTGGATGACATATCTGATACTCTACAAAATACAGTGAGGCACAGAGAACATCCTATTAATGCGTATAGTGGAATTAGTTTAGTATTGATGTTGCAAAGTTTTACCTGATTTGTCTTTTAATTTCTGCAGAGAAGAGCCTATTTGACTGGAGCATTAGTATTAGGAATGCTGTACTTTCTGTGCTGCCTCGTGCTTTTTCTTGGAGTGAAGGAGCAGTTGGGTAGGTCCAAATGAGTTAACATGAGTTAAAATGCTAACATCTGTTGTTTTGTATACCACATGTTCTTTCAGCTCCAATTGTGCATCAGTAAGTTTAAAACACATACATAAATACACTGCCTGGCAAAAAATTTTTTTGCTGTTTTGATTTAAATAAGCAAATACTTAAGAGTTTATGATTGCATCGTTATTGCAGTGATTAACATGTTTCTGACGTGTTATATGTTTGGCAACAATTCTTTTAACCCTAACTGATGCAGTGTGTAGCTTTTTATTTCTTAAAAAACTCATAGAAGATGTATCCCATGGCCATATTCCAGGATGCCAGTGCTAAGGATTATCAGGCTCAAACTGTGAAAGAGCAGTTCAGGGAGAATGAGGAATCATTTTCATGTATGAATTGGCCACTGCAGAGTCCTGACCTTAATGGGATAGTTCACCCAAAAATGAAAATTACCCCATGATTTACTCACCCTCAAGTAATCCTAAAAATTATTTAAAAAAAACATCATAAAAAGTGCTCCACACGGCTCCGGGTGGTGAATAAAGGCCTCCTGTAGTGAAATGATGCGTTTGTGTAAGAAAAATATCCATATTTAAAACTTTATAAACCATAATCTCTAGCTCCTCTAGCTGTTTTTTTTTTCTTAGACAATGCTCGCTTTCTTTCAGAAGCCTTATTACCCCCCGAGCCGTGGTGGCCACTTTTTATGTTGGATGCACTTTATTTTGCTCAAAAATCTCAACCTCCATTCACTGCCATTATAAAGCTTGGAAGAGCCAGGACATTTTTTAATATCACTCCGATTGTATTGTCGAAAGAAGAGTCATACCACTAGATGGCTTGAGGGTGAGTAAATGGGGTCATTTACATTTTTGGGTGAACTATCCCTTTAACCCCATTGAAAGTCTTTGGGATTTGGGGAGACTTTACAGACTGGTTCGCCTCAGGGTCAGATAGTGGGAGTGCTCCCATTGTCAATACAAGATCTCTACCAAAAATAAAACTCTTGATAGAAATAATCTTTGTGACATTTCATGGTTCATTTCAAGGTTGTCAAACACAATACCACCGTAATCAAAGCTAAATGCAGTCCAACAAAATATTAGAGTGTGCAACTTTTTTTTGGCCAAGCAGTGTATTTGGCCTGTCGAATTAATGCAGTGACTTCAAGACTATTATAATGATTTGAATATGTCTACTTCTCATTTTAGCCCCTCTGAGTAAACTGGACCGCATAAATGTCCCCTATCTAACTGGAATGAAGATGGTGGTGAGACACACTCCATATGTGTGGCTTGTATTCGGCTTCCTTTTTGCTTCACTTGCCTTCCAGGTATGACATTTTTTTGTTTAAATTATGAATGTATTTTGATGTTTGTTAGACATAAAAATACCAAAAGAGCATGTTTGTATTGCCTAGAAAGATGCCCAGTTGTGTATGATAGTTTTGATATTATAGTCACAGAGTGGATTTAAATTAAATCATTTAAAAATATGGATTTTATAAAGTATGACAGCTACATAATGATAAGAATTTATGTTTCAGATGGCTCAGGGGAATTTCGCCCTCTTCTGTACTCATGCAGCGAATATGGGAGCATATTTCCAGCATCTTGTTCTTATATTACTGGTGAGGGATGCATTATTTCAAAGAGTATCGTAAGAAGTACTACAAGGAGCTATTTCTCCCTGATCTGATCCGTAAAAATAACTTTCATAGGTGTAAACTTATGTAGCCAGGTTCCTTCAGTATATTAAAAAATACATAATATTTTTAAATTAAAGTTTTTGTTATTTTTATATTTTATTATCTCCATTTAATTATATAATTTATATTAAATCACAACATAATTTGTTTTGGAATGGTCTCACATTTATGTTACAAATTATTTTTAAAATATGTATACCATTCATTTTCAATTATACAGAATTATATATTTAGTCATCTTTTTTTTGTGCAGACATCAGCTACAATATCCATCCCAATGTGGCAGACACTACTGGTCAAAAAAGGCAAGAAGACCACCATATTCATCGGCCTATCAGTGAGCACCACTCTTTATTTCTAATTAGACTATTCATGGCTGCACAGAAAGGAAATAGGAATGCTATAACAATTACTTTATATTTGTTTGTGAAGTTAATGTTAAATGCAGCCCATCAGCATGCTATTAGTTTTTATATTTTTTATTTATTTTTTAAACTGGAATAGTTTTCATCCCTCTTTCTCCTCTTCTCTGCAGATTTATATCCCAGCTCTAATTGTGATATCCCTAGTGAAAAATAATTTACCCGTCTTCATTATTATGTCCATGCTATCTGGCACAAGTCTGGCAGCCCTCTATCTACTCCCTTGGTAATTTAACTCTCATGTAATGTCTCTTTTACTGTTAAAGCCCCTCGCTCCACCAACACATATTCCACCCAGTGTTTTCCTCTTTATTGAAACGTTATGCTAACCCAGATGGTGGTCAGCTGGGAATTAGTTGTATATGTTCAACATTATAATGTTTGGTTGATTCAGAATGCCATCATACTGAAATTCGATTGCAACTGAAACTGAGACTCTCAGACCAGGCAACCTTTTTTTCAAATTTCTATTAGCTGACAGGAGTGGCCTGTCACTCTGCTTCAATGTTTGATGTGTTGTGCGTATCAGAGATGTTCTTCTGCATACCTTGGTTGTAACAAGTGGTTATTTGAGTTACTGTTGCCATTCTATCAGCTTGAACCAGTCTGATTATTTTCGCCTGACCTCTGGCATCAACAAGGAACTTTCACCACAGAAGGAAGCACTGATCTAAAAAAAAAAAACAGCCCGTCTGGCACCAACAACCAATGCCACATTCAAAGTCACTTAAATCATCTTTCTTCCCCATTCTGATGCTTGGTTTGAACTTCAGCAGATCATATTGACAATGTCTACATACCTATATGCATTGAGTTGCTGCCATGTGATTAGCTGATTAGATATATGCTTTAATAAGCAGTTGAACAAGTGTGCCTAATACAGTGGTCAGTGAGTCTGTATATATATTTGAATATGTACTGTATATGAAACGTCATACTGTATAACCAGGTTATTGATTTATTTTAGGTCAATGTTGCCAGATGTAGTGGATGACTTCAAAGTCAAGAACCCATCATGCCAGGATCTAGAACCATTGTTCTACTCCTGCTACGTTTTCTTCAACAAATTTGGAGGAGGCATGTCTGTTGGAATCTCTACTTTGGTACTACAGTAAGAGCTTCCTCCAATCAGATTTTTTATAGTTGGGAATACATGTGTTGAATCCAAAACAATTCAGCACTGAATGAGAATAAATGGCAGTGGAAGGGATGTTGGTGCATGCCAGCATTTTCAAACATCTGTGCATCACGTCTTTTTTTTTGAATCCCCATAAACCGACAGCTTCTGTGATTCATTCATGTGAAAGCTTAATGTGATGTTCTCCTTCCCTAACTCTTCAGCTTTGCAGGATACAAGTCTGGTGCTTGTAAACACAATCCAGAGGTCATATATTCGCTGCAGATGCTCTTCGCTCCGGTGCCAATCTGCCTGCTGCTCATTGGCATGGTGATTTTTCGCTTCTATCCCATCAATGAAGAGCGACGACAGAAAATCCAGGACGCATTAAGGAAAGCAGGGTATGTGTTTCTGTCTGTTTACTTAGAAGACTGAAGGTCCTGATCAACCTTATGGTGTTTATTCAGCTCAGTCATGTGACATTAATGCTTTCTACAGAATTTAAAAAAGAAAATGGGACAGAAGCAATGCTCACATCAAAAAGAGCATTTTTTTTCTTGTCAGTCACCACAACTTCCTTTAACACAGAAGCATCTTCTTATACACTGAAGACCAAGTTTAGTTTACTTCAGTGGAAATTAAAGCATATTATGTTCAGTGATGTCTTGATGTTCTTACACTGTATTCCAGTTTTGCATAAGGTGCTTGACAAGTTGCAATAGCTGTAATAACTGTGCCATCCCTGTGTGTTATCTTGACATAGGACAGAGACCGGCTTGAAAGGAGAAGAAGAGCTGAGCCTATGAAGTAATCAGTGGCTTTCTCTACTTTTGTAACTGCTGAACTGTTGATCATGAACATGC
Organism: Sinocyclocheilus anophthalmus; assembly: GCA_018155175.1. Taxonomy (NCBI): domain Eukaryota; kingdom Metazoa; phylum Chordata; class Actinopteri; order Cypriniformes; family Cyprinidae; genus Sinocyclocheilus; species Sinocyclocheilus anophthalmus. The sequence continues at coordinate 42,579 of JADLZN010006416.1, read as the reverse complement.
TTTGTTTTCATCTCAGTGTAAAGGCTGTTTCATTGTGCATTGTGAATATTTTTCAGTCTTGCTTCAGGGGACCTCAACCCCATTTAGGAGTCTCACTAATCATACACACACATCTCAGGTCAGGGAGATCTCTATACTAATGAGCTGAATTAGATGAATAAAAGAGACATTCAAAACGTGCAGTGCTATGGGGCCCCATAGGACTAGAATTGAGAAACATTAGTGCACTTAAATGTGCAGTGTGCAATTTCCGCACCATATACAGACAAACAGATACTCCTGCCTCAAACCCATATTAAGCCAGTGTTGCTGTGTGAAAAGTGTTTATATCAACCAGTGAATAAACCAGCAAATGGTTTACTGATAACTGTCTCTGCATATTACAGTTCTTTAAAATTGCTAACTAAAACGTTTTAGGCTATTTGAGGCACATTCAGTGAAAGCATTCACTCATATATTGAATCTTCAGACCAAGTAATTTGCTTAATTAGCAAAAAACTGCTATTTAAACGCCACACTTAATTATTGATTACTTACACCTAATGATCATGTGTGAAAACTTTTATACATGATACACAATATGTAAATCTACTAGGGCTTTTAAACCGATTAATCGCGATTAATCCTCCACATACAAGTTTGTATTACATACTGCATGAGTGTTACGCATAGATATGTAATTAATGTTTAATATAATCTACTATATCTAAATATGAAGATGCCAATGTAAATTTTCTTAAATATTACAGGTAAGTGTGGTGTATTATATATAAATTAATACACGTACACCATACTTTGTTAAACACCACTTATAATTTTGGATGCGTTAATCAATTATCGCTTTGACAGCCCACAATCCATTTGATCACTTAGAATAAACACTCATCTTGAGCACAAATTAATTTGTCACCCTGCATTCTGTTTCCATTACTTTTTACATATCATTTTCTACCGTCATCTTTATTCTATACTTCTTATACATACGCAGTACCCCATTCCGCTGATAAGAGTTTCCATCTACACTCCAGTCCATCGTTGCATTCAGTTCAGTTCACGAACTGTAGGCTCTCACTTGTGCAATCCACACTGTATATACAGTGTATTTTTGTACATACATGTACATGTGAGTGCTAGGACAAACTCCTGTGCCCTCCACTGCACACTGAACAATCAAAAGATTTGGCATGTACGATATCATTATATGTTTTGGGTGAACAAGTTATATGCAAAAAAAAATATTATATTTTTTTTTAGAATAGTTAAAATAGTTTTGAAAGAAGTGTTTGATTTTGCAAGAGATGCGTAATGTTTTGCATGTTGTGTGCATGTTTTGTGTGTAGAGTTTAGAGAAAAGGAGCTATAGTTTCAGAGACTAGAAGCAATTTTAAAACAAGCTAGTCTGAGTGTTTGTAACAGCACTTTTATTCCTCAATGGTAATGACGATAATGATGTAAAAGTGTATAAATAAACAGCAACGTGTAAATATGTGCATGGTCTTGTGTTGCGCATGGCGCCCCCTTGTGGCCGATAGTCCGATTAATAACGTGTTGGGTGACTTGACATGTGCATGGTACAGACCTGTATTAGGGTATTAGGATATAGTTGCTATGGCTGCTTACATACCCTGAGAGTTACCTCCGTTTTTGGAACCGAAAGCTGAGTTTATCCGCTTACTAACCCAATTTCACATAACCTGCTTTCTGGAATACCCCCCCTGATGAAAATAACAGTGGTTTGTTGATGTTGATGCCTAAATAACAAATGTTTTATCGGGTGCGTTTATGCTGGGATGTTACAGAACTTACTATTTCATGTAAATTTCATGGATGTTCTGAAAAAATCTATATATGCTACTTTTATGCGGGCTTTTGCAGGAGCTAGCGGGACAAAACCGGACAAAACATGAATGTCGCGGGTGGGAGTGGGACAAGATAACAAATCTGCGGGTGTGGGACTGAACTTTTCGTCCCGCGCAGTTCTCTAGTTCATGGAGGAGGCTTGGGAGGTGGATATGTGCTACTCCAGTCACCCACATTACAACACTACAGATGAAATGAGTGTTGAGAGCATGTTATGTAACAGGTACTTCACAATGAGCTGGAGGCTGGGGGATTCATCCAACTTTTTTTGTACTTAAAAAATAGTATTTAAAAACGTTATTTGCTTTTTAAAACAATAGGCTAATTGTATTTTTCACTTACCGGGCGTAACAAAGGGGACGGGTCACACTAGTCATCAGCAGGATTTATGTTATGTTAAGTGAGCGCGCTGCTATTGGACCCTCTCCCAGTGTTCTCGCTGCGGTCACGTGACCCGACAGCATCGCTCCTCTGCCTGCAAACTGCTGCGAGCGAGACTGTGTGCAGGAGGGCTCTTCAGAAACATGGGAGTAGAGATCGAGACCATAACCCACGGAGATGGTAAAAGCACCTTAATGCAGCTTCTATTATGTAAAGTAGAGTCTTATTTGTCAAGCTGCGTGCGTTTAACAGCATTATATTATTGCTCTTGTCTCCTGCTCCCCGTTTCTCCTCGCGCTGCTTTTACAGGGAGGACTTTCCCCAAAAAAGGACAGACATGTGTGGTGCATTATGTTGGTGAGTTGAATTTCAGATTTCCTTTTGGTGGTGTAGGCTACTTGTGTTGTATTTTTGTGGCCGTATATGTATTTTTGTATATGGGGAATTTATAAAACGGACTTAATTTAGGGAAAAAGGTTAATACATCTTTCCAAACAGACGTGCAATCCGACGTTGAGTTTTAAAAATGGCATATATCTGAAGAGTGGCAGTGCTGTAAAGATACAGTCAAATATACAAAGGGAGACAAAGCTATTGTGCATTATTAGTTGTGTATTGTTTGCACGCACGGGCGTTTGTCCGCAGACATGATCCTCTTCTGACAGCTGAGACTGAACAGATTTGATAGACGCTCGTGTGATTCAGTCTTTGTTGGACAGGGATTGGCGGCGTCGGATAGACGGATTATCACTGTCTGGAGTGAGTGGACCCCTGGGGTGTTGGGATTGCCTTTTAATCGTTCAACTATAACCAAGTAACCCTATTCTGTCAAGTAGATTATTTGATGATTAAATAGGTAACTTGATCGAATTTTGGAAAGTTTATCACACAGTTGAATTAAAGTGGACAAACTGCCTGCCATCTTGCATACGCTGCTTGTAGCCTACTTTATGCAGCATTGATATAATATCAATTATATCATTGTGCCAAAAAAGCCCACATTTCTGTCATTTTGAAATTTGCATTACATTCTCATGACCCTTTCTTTCTTTGCATTTTTCTGCATCTTTTTTTTGTTTTTTAATTTCTTTATTATATTTGATGAATTGACCCCCCCCCCCAACCCCTCACACATCTCCTAAAATTGTTTACTTAGATTTTTATGAAACATTTTTTTAATAGTTTCACTGTGATTTTTAATTTTGGAAATTTACTAAAGCAAATAAAAACAGAAAAAAATGTCACAAAAGAATGAAAAGGTATATTGAGCAGGGAGAAAATAAATAATGAAGAAATTGGACTCAGGAAGGCAAAGCACTCCAAACTAATTTCCACCTTGTGCTTCAGGGCTTCCATCTCATTATTTCTTTATTACATAGGAAGAAGAGTGGGATATTTTCTAGATACTCTGCCTGTGAACTTGATTTATATTCACATGGAGTCATAGCAACAGGTCAGAAAGAACCATTGTTGTTAAAGAGAATTCGAGTATATACGTACTGAATAAATGTAACTGATTCCTGCTTTGTGTTCATGAGTGGATCGGTGACTCTTTTCTGCTTGACTTGTTTATGTACACATGTTACTCTACATTTGCCATGTTCTTGAAAGAGGTATGTCTCATAACCTGATAATTTACTGCTATTAAACATGGGTTAGAGAGACAGAAAATCTCCCTGATAGAACAGAAGAAATAACAGTAATAAAGTAGCCCATTTATCTGATGCTCTAACCTCATTTCCTGTTTTTCTGGCCTTGTCCCTTTCCTCTTAAATCTTCAGGCTCTCTGACAGATGGACGGAAGTTCGACTCTTCCCGTGACCGTGACAAGCCATTTAAGTTCAAGATTGGTAAACAGGAAGTGATCCGTGGCTGGGAGGAAGGTATTGCGCAGGTATGTGATGGTGTTTTGTGCACTTAGAATATCATGTGTAACACTTTTTGAGTTAAATTAAGGTTAAACAGTGTCTTAATGGAGCACTACCAAATCCAGACTGCCTAGGATTGAGATTTCAAATGAAAAAAAATTCTAATAATTCATGCTTATGTTTGTGTGACTTTAGATGAGTGTGGGCCAACGTGCAAAGCTGACCTGTTCACCTGATTATGCCTACGGTAATAAAGGCCATCCTGGGATTATTCCCCCAAATGCGACCCTCATCTTCGATGTGGAGCTTCTCAGTCTGGAGTGATTTAATGCTCTTCACTGCCTTTTGTTCATTTTTCATTATTTTATCAATGTTTCAAGTGTCAAAAGGTTTAGTCTTACCATTAGAAACCTGATTAAATCAATTTTCTCTTTCTGTCAGGCCATATTTTTAGTCATTCTTCTCAGAGCTATCTTTATTCAGCATCCCACCCTACAGTTTTAGGCACATTATGTAAAGATCTGTGCTTTATTTTATCAGAGTTCTCCAACATTTCATCTTTTGCTTTGGTCACATTTCATCAGAAATAATTCTTTAGCTCCTTTATTTTTAATCCAACATTTTTCCTGTCTAATTGATACGATAATCACCAAATCACCAAAAGCCGTGCAATGTCCTTAATCCTAAACTTGAACCCTTGAATGAAGACATCTCTTCTCTTGTGACTTTTTCTTACACTGTGATTGTTGTTGGCTTGAGACCAAGTACAAATTTGTTAAAGAATTGGCGACCTTATCCCTGAATAGTAATCTAAAAAAAGAAAACATATTTATCTTAAAGATGTTTTGTTTGGGATATAAAATTTTGCGTATTTATCGCATTGTTACGTTTTAGATTGAATAAATTAATAAATTACATTTGATACTTTTTATCATTAAACATTATATTTTCAGTCAGAATTGTTGGGTTTGAACAGGTCTGCTGATTTTAATTAGTACAAAGAAGCAAATTCTTGAACAATCCTTGTGCTTCATTGTGTGTTTGACACCTGCCAGAATACCACTAGTTTTGTATATTTACAAAGTGACCATATCAACTGAAAAAGTGCCATCATATTACCTGAAATCAAACTTTGTGGTAGACCAGGCTGATTAATATAAAATGATGAAGTATGAAGTGATAGTACTGCCATTTCTGCCACTACTATTTCTGTCCGTTTGATGTGCAACATTTTTTATATATAGTTTTTGTTTATCGTTTGCTCTATTTTATTAACATGCAACTATTTGGAAATGTTTTAAATTTGTTTATTTTGTTCTGTGTTTGATTAGGTTGTGTAGTTGAGTAGGTGGCACATTTGGCACTGTAGCAATGGATGCATGCCATTCTTAGTGCTTAAGGATTTTGTGATCACTGTTCATTGTCTCATCAAATCTCAAAACAATCCATTAACTTGCTAATTGGTATCTATAATTGATGGGCACTTTCTGTTCTCACGGAGACTGGAAAATTTGTTTTCATTGATGGACAAAGATCTGAAAAACAAAATAAGGGGTTGTGGCTTCTTTGCACATTGTGACATACATATGACATACAGTACTTGCCATTCATATTTACATATTGATGCTAAATTATTTGCAGCCATTCATGGTTGTTAATGTTGACCATGCTGCCTAGACAATAGATGTGATTATACTGGATGCAGATACAGTACTTTTTTGTATTGACATGGAAATCATTTTTAATTTAAAAGAAATCTGCAGATGCTTAAATACTTGATGCTGGCAATTTCTGTGATTACAAGGCAAGCATCAAATATATGGCTTTAATATTTCTGTAATGCACTCTATATTTATGTATTATGTATAGGCAGACAATAAAATAATTCAAATGTGCTATAAAGTGCTTTTACATGTTTTGGAAAATGTTGTTTTTTTGTGTCATTTCAGCTTAGTACCTTCACTGTTTTATGGCTATGTATAGTGTCCACTAATAATCCCTTATGTTCTTTTATTGGTACCCCTATAATAAATGAAAGCTGAAAAGCAGGAAACATTTACCTTAAAATTTTTATGGAAGCAGATTTACAATGAGATCCAACTCAATTAATTTACAGCTGATGTATGGTTCAGCAATTTATTCGTTATGGAAGCTATTGCATAACACATAAATCAGAATCAAACCAAAGCATGTATAGCTACAATACTTCAAATGATTGTAGTCAATTTATGTTGTTACTGAGCTAAATTTGATATATTGGTAGAACTGATAAATTGCTATTCCAGCACTGCCATCACTCTGGACTCTGGAGATATTGTTACCGTGGTAGTTTTTGGCAGGCAGAGTAACAGTGCTAAAGTTAATGAGTAATAAAAATATAAATAGATGTTTCAGCCCAGCCTCCTACATGAATGAGGTAGCAGGAAGTAAACTGTGTTACTTAACCAAAGAAATATACGCGTACTTTTTTCTCGATCACCTCCCCTTCTGTTCACTTCTGCACCAACCTAAAGAGGAAAAGGGTCCCGTTTAACTTACTGTGCTCGGCTTGTTTACATTTCTTCCCATCACATTGATCCAATTTCTTCAGAAGTCAGTCGTTTGAAAGCAAAAAGGTAAGACGCCACACTCTCTAAACTAAATGTTGTTATTTTAATTATCGTCAGAGTGATTTTATTCCGTCAGGTATGTGGGACTCGCTGGCTAACCGAAGCTACGTTAAACTTAACCAGGCTCCAGCTAACACTCACACACACACACACACACACACACACGAAGAACAAAGACGTACTTGTGTTTACTTCGCTGAGCTGAGCTCAGTTCAGTTATATTTATTGTATTTTTAAAGCATATTTTGTATCATATCACCCGGTCATTATTTTAAGGAGAACGAAATATAACTATTCGTGTAATTAGCATGATTGTGCGGTTGCTAACGGAGTTGCCGTGACTAGCTCGAGAGCTAAACACAACAATTACAGTCTGAATCAGTCAGACTGCTTTTATATTGTTAATATTGCTTAGTTTAAGGTGACATAGTAGATTAAACCTTAGTTTAGTTTTTAAAACCGTTGACAGGTGCATTCATTGCCTTCCAGTTATTGGGTAATTTAGAGCAGAAAATGAAATGTTCATGACTATAGATTACATATATAACTTACATTGTTCCGCAGTGAATCACACGACGATGTCGATGATATATTTAGATATTTGCTACATAACGGAAACATTCAGACATTTTGTTTCAGGCGCTTTCGCATTTGACGCATTAAATGTTATTAATCCCACGATGTTTGTCTGCTGTGAAACCTGGTCCTGTTTGTTTCTTGAGAAACAAGTTTTACTTTCGATTATACCTGTATGTTCAGTCAATAAATAATGCAAGGGACTGAATTATCGATGACTGAATAGCGGAAAACATACGAACAAACAAAGGAATAAATGAGTGATGCTGTACATGTTGTTATAACCTAGTTTTGTCATTGGGTTTTTGGTTGAAGAGACTTTCCCACATGATTACATCAGTCAGCTGGAATAATCGCATTATTTCATCGTTGGCATTTATGTCACTAGGAGAGATTGAGAAAGGACTTGTAGTCTTAATAAAATGTGTCATATTTAGTTTATGACAGCAGTGTTATATTTTCCCAAAAGCTATGGATGGGATATTGCCACATGGATCCTTTGCTGGACTCAGTCAGTAGAGTTACAGACTTGTTGCCATGGTAGAGTCGTTTATTATGCTCAGCACTCATTCAGTCTGCTTGAAATTAGCTTTGCCTTTGCTCCCCATTCCAGAGGCCCCTCACCCACTCATCCGGACAGTTATTCACTGGCTTTGTCCCTAACTTGAGTTTGCACTAAAGATTTTTTTTCTGCAATTTCAATGAAAGTAGTTCACCTTTAGTCAAAGATGTCTTTTAAACCAGATTCCGACAGTTTGAAATCATTCTGCTGCTTCTGCATGATCTTGCATTAGTTTTGTGTGACAGTTGAGTTTCCACAATGTTTCATGTGATTTATTCAGGTTTACTCTAAGGTTTAGATAAAGATAGGGTTGTTATAGTTTACAATTGAGTTTTTATTCCTTTTTATTTTTATTTGTTTTCAGTTTAGTTTATGTATCTAAAACTAAAATGAGTTGTGGCCACTTTATTATGTATTAATACATTTTAGAATGTAGTATAGTTTCTGGTTTCTTCATTATGTTATATTTATGTTTATATTATTTAATTTTTTAAAAATTGTGTTTCAGTTTTTGTTAAAGTCAGCATGAAATGAAAATTTCTAAATGTTTGTTATTGATCTTATGGTGAATTATTGAGTCATCAATGTATGTTTCATTTATTTATTTATTTATTTTTGCCTGTATATATTTAACCCTCTGGTATGGTTCATTTGGTGGTCACACTTGTTCTTTGGGGTCAACAAGTGACCCGAACACCTGAATGTAACTTTTTATTTTCAATCTAGCTATGTTTTTGTTCATACTCTTTTTTCTTATTTATTTTTGATTTTGAGAGCAATCTTAGATTAGATTAGTTAGATTCCACTTTATTGTCATTGCACCATGTAGGGACAAGGCAACAATGCAGTTAGCATCTAACCATAAGTGCAATAAGCAAAGTACAGTATATACCGTGTCTCCAATTAGCCGTGTCTCCCATTTTCATTCTGCTAATTAATATTTATGCTATAATGAATGATAATTTTCCCCCCCATTGAATAAGACAATTTGGTTTTTTTTATATTTTTATTATTACGATTTCGTATGGCAGTATTTGAATAAAAAGTAGCAACCTCGAGAGCTTGTGATTTTTGCAATTTGAGGACTTTTTCATAGTCATATTTCGTATTGGAAATTTTGAAATTTATACTCACAGCTGGATGTGAAAAGCGGACTTTGTGATTTGCACTAGGGGTGCCTCCGATCAGGATTTTTGAGGCCGATCACAGAAAACAGTATCTGCCGATACCGATGGTTCCTCAAATCTGCCCTGGAGGCCAATGGCGCTGCAGAGTTTCAGCTCCAACCCTTATCAATCGCACTACCTGTGATTTTCTAATGACTTGACGGCATTGATTTGCTTGTTCAGGTGTGTTTGATTTGGGTTAGAGCTAAACTCTGCAGGAAAAGGTGGATCTCGTGGGCCAGCTTTGAGGATCCCTGGCTATACCGATACGATCTTTTTAAGCGTGCTTTTTATCATTTATAACTATTTATAGTGATACTCCAATCAGGATTTTTAGACATTTATTCAGGCCTGAATTTCATTTTTGAAAATGGGGGGAATTCCCCTCTTAGGTGACTCTTGTGAGAGGAGAAGCAGCTTTCACACAGGAGTCTGCTACTGATCCGTGGCTGTTTACCACAAACACAACATTTATCCATTATTTTGATTTCAAATCCAAACATTGTCACTGAAAATGCTTTTTCAGCATTGCAATTCTTTTTTTTTTTTTTACACAGTACAGTAACACAATCTTTCACAGAAATGTTTAAACACAATAAATATAAGCAACACATCATTCAATGCTTTTTACTTTTGCATTTAATTCTAGATTTATATATTAAGTTGCTCAAGCAAGTGGCAAAACATTTAAACTACTTTTCTTACGTTATCACAAACTTACCATTGACAGAAATAGTCAGCTCTACTGCCTTTCCTTTTGCATTGAAATCTTTATTACAAGCAATCCTGCGGTTTATAAAGAACTTTGTTTTCCTACCTCCACGAGTGCCATCTATTATTGCCTTGTTTATCTATAAGTGCTCTTTTCCTTTAAACCTAGCCAAAAAGCCATATGTGCTGACTGTGAAACACAGTAGACTTTAATAATATGCATTTATGGTGTAATTACTAAATTTTTCGTGAACGCTTTAATCTGTTAACATGAGCGTGGAAAAAATACGCACCATGTATGCACTGCAAACGGAATAATGTGAACCTGGCATTATGTGTGCGCTGCGAGTGTGCATGAGCGCACATTCTCCAGGAGAGCGCTGAATGGTTAAACACTGGCAAAAATAAAAAAGAAATGCAATTTATCAACTTTAGTGACGATGTGACACTGCCTCAACTGTGCAAATGACAATTCCTGTCAACTGTGCAGCGTGCAGCTCGCTTATAGACAGATGCGATGTGTGGTGATTTGAAGCCATTTGCATATTTTGAGAGAGAAAGAGAGAGAGCGCACGCGGGATGATTCACTCACACTGTTTGTGAAATTACATCTCACACAAGGTTTTCAAATTACTTTATAAGTTATTTAATTAAAAAATATGAAAGTGAGTACCTCACATTCAGCATTATAATTATTTCACCCGCCAGGACAGAGACTGAGACGGTGCCGCTGCATGTCGTGCCAAAACTCTCACAGCAGCATCATCAGCTTGAGATCATTTCTTTTAGATCTGCCTTTTTAGAGACCGCCGATCAATCATCCCAACGTGATTATCGGCCGATAGTGATTGGTAGCCAATCAATCGGAGCACCCCTAATTTGCACATCTGCATGTACAAGTGCACAAGTGAGTTTTGCTACAGGAATATCGTGAAAGGAGTAGCAAAAGTCAAAGCGCTATAGGATTTGAAGTTGTACTGCCAGATCTGAGAGGTTGTAAGTGATGACTTGTGGTTGTACAGCGAGACTGAAGTAAATTGCAAAAGTAAATATGTTGTACACATTTGTGTCTGTCATTTTGTTTATGTGAATGCCATTTTACACATTTGTAACTGCAACTTTGAATTTAAAACACGGATGTTTTGATTGTTGTCTGTGTGTGCAAATCAAAACATTTAGCTTTTCACATCAGAGCTGTGAGTGTAAATTTCAACTTTCAAATACGAATATTAATATGACGAGTTCTCAAATTCAAATCAACTCTTGAGTTTTGTTACTATTTTACCTTCATAGTATTTCATGTTAAAATAGAGACAATGTCTTTAAAGGGGTCATATGATGCTTTTTTAAAGATCATTATTTGGTGTGTTTGGTGTAACAGAATATGTTGACATGCTTTAATGTTCAAAATTTTTTTCAAATACTGTATATTATTGTAGGTCTTCTATGCCCCGCTTCTCTCAAACGCTTAGTTTTCAACAAAGTCCCCTCCTTTGTCAAGCGCAGTCTGCTCTGATTGGCCATCTGACCCAGTGCATTGTGATTGGCCGAACACCGCAAGCACTCGTCGAAAATTTAACGCCCCTTACCATAATCGCGAGCTTCATCTTTCAAAATAATGTAAAGACCGTAAAATAATGTCATTATTTTTTTTTTTGTTTTTTTTTTTTACATCATTTTCAAGCCGAAAGGGAACAGACCAGTCATGAGGCAGTACACAGCCGCGGTAAGAACGCTTACTCCTACTGTGATGTTGACGCTGTCTCTCTCCTCTCTCTTCTCTCTTACACCACAACGCGCACACACACCACCACACACACACACCCACACACCGCTTGAGCAAAACTCCGCATTGAACAGTCAATAGCAAATACTTAAAAAAATAACAAAACAGTAGCTGATTCAGAAAAGCACCAGATTGTCATAGCAAAGTCATAATTACCTCCTCTCCTAGGTTCACAAAACGGTCGTCCAAAAATGCATTGGCCTTTTGGGTTTTTTGTGTTTGTTGTTCTGTTGTAAGTAATCTTAAAGATTCTAAATGCATCTACTTCTGGAAGGACAAATAAAGTACTTTTGCTTTCGCCTAGAAACACACAGCTTCTCCCTGGCATGCTGCTTCAACACTAACTGTGGTTACTTAAACCACACCTTCTTTCTTTGCGTGACTATTTGGGTGCATTATTCAAGTATTTCCACATAGTGAGGTAGATATGTGGGGCGTGTTAGAAAGAGCCGTTTTAGTTAGGCATGTTTGACTCTTAACTTTTATAAAGAACACCTCTTTGGATTTGAGACTTTAGTCTTAACAACTTCAGGGATCTTATCTATGCCCAATAAGCTTGTAACAATCCAAAGAGAAAGGAAAACTTGTAATCGCATTCAAAAAATGACGCCCTTTTAAAATCAAATTTTTGAAGGCAGTCTATGGGAGTAACAAAAAGAAAAACCTACTGCTTCATTGTTAGCCACTAGAGTCCTAATAGCTTTAAAAAAGGCTTATATAATTCTCTAGTTGTTTTTAGAAAAATCTTATTTTTATTAGTTTGTGGATTTGGATCTCGATTTATACATGCTCAAAGACACCTTTTTTAAAGGTGTAGATTGTTTTGTTTGAAATGTCAGTTTTTTGTTTAATTGTTACATCACACTGAAACACAGAAAGGACATTTTGTTACACATACATCACATTCAACAAAAATGTCACAAAAATTAACAGGAATGCGGTTATCGGGAGGTTTTCAATCTGATTGGGGTCAGCAACCTCTTTTTGAGTCTTCTGGTGGGAAATTTGATAGTACATAATCAAGTATGTGCATGCCAAAAAAGAGGAGGAGGGAACGCAGGTATATCATAATATGTGGGGTCATTTTAAGTGGGGGGGTTGTGATACTTGTAGCATGGGAGCTGCGTGAGTGTTCGGACGTAGGTAAGCGCCGTCAGACGTCAAAATCCTTCGTGTCTGTGTTTTTACTGCATTGTGGCTAAATTATTGATTATATTTCACACATTTGCAAAAACATGCTTTGTGTTACAGTCACACTAGTTCATATATGTGTGTCTGTGTGCACGTTTTTTCTGCATCGTGAATGATTTGTAGATTGTACACACAAAAAAAACAAATCTGTATTTTTATATTTTTGTGTATTTCCCATTAATTTCCAATGGATGTAATTTTTGACCATGAACAACACAAGTGTGACTTTTTTTTTACGACCATTTTAGCTTTTCAATTACATTACATGACATTTTTTTTGTGGTCACATAATGACTGCCATAAAAGTCATCGAGTTTTGTTCCATTCCAATGAAGTAGCTATTTTTTTAAATTTCAAAGCATTTTTTTTCTGTCTAAAATGATCTAACATCACCAGAGGGTTAATTAAAATATCATAACTCGATCTTCCAGTAACAAATGTCGGACTCCTCAGTCATTTCGTCCACATAAAATCTGACTGCAAGCAGATCTTTCTCTAACCACTCAACAACCCAGCCCTACATTTTGTTCTATGTTGATCATTTGTTTCGCTGGGATGTACATCATAATATGGAAGAAAAAATCTGTCACTACTATTTTTTTGGGATTTTAATGAAAATAACACTGATAACAGGTGTTGACCTCAGATTACTTACAGCCTCAATGATGAGATTCCTAGTCATCCTGTATTCCTGCTTGATTTATGACACACTTTGTGCCCAGTCGATTCACTTCATTTCATGATAATAGCTGAACTAGATACAATAGAGGAACACATGTCTGCGAGAAGATTACTCACTGTCTCCATTAGTCCACTGTTTGGAGACATCTCTACTTTATTGGAGTGCTCTCGACAGGAAATAATGGCCCTTTAGTGTCACAGAGACATTTTTGTGCGATGAGAGACAGTGTTTGTGTGGAAGGAGCCTGTCAGATATATTTAGCGCCTGTTTATGACATCATGTTGTTTGTGGTTGAAACGTCAGCAAATGTTTCAGTGCATGTGTTTGCTTTACATATCAGGGTCTGCGCGTGACGTCAAGAGGCAGTGTTGGTTTGCATGAGCTGTTCTGTGTGCACTGGTGTGGGAGTTTATTCATGAGGATGTGGGCGAGAGTTTTCTTTTTTTTCCTTATGTTGTGGTCATGTTTGTGCGATTTGTGAACGTGTAGGAGCACGTTGTGTGCTTTAGCTTGAGTCTTGAATCTGTTGTTGCAAAAAAAGCAGCTCCAGAGTCTCTTTAATCTGGTTATAAACCTGTGTTACATGCATTAGAGACTTGAATAAGTCTCCAGACTGTTTGTTTAGTTTCAGTCACTGGCTGTGCTCCAATCAGGCTGATTCTCATTAAGTAGTTCCTGTTTCTCATTTCAGTTTAATTCCTTTTCAGTGATCTCTCCATTGTCTCTTCAGGGAAGTGAGGCAATCTGCCATTTTCTCTCGTTTCTCAACATTTATCCATAAGTTTGTTTTCCTGTAACTTGATGTTTCTTGCTAGAAATGAGTATTTTGAAGACTTCTCTTCTTTATGTCTCACAGTATGATCCCCTGTAGGGCAGTGGATATGTTTACAGTCTTGTCTTTTGTATTTGTGATGCCGTCATGTTTTGTTACACTCATGTTTAAGGTTTCATGATGCGTTTATGTTTAGATGCTCTAAGCTCTTCTCGTTGAGCAGGGTTTCTGTCATTTTCTAAATCTGCTGTTGGTTTCTGCTAGTGCTGGGCGGTATGACCAAAAATTTATATCACGGTATTTTTCAAAATTATACCAGTTTCATGGTACATGACGGTATTTTTTTTCATGCATGACCGGGTGTTAACCATATTTTCTACTGACTGAGAGAGGAAATACTGCAGTATATTGACTTAGAATGCCCTATTTTACTGTTATGAGTGAATATTGTCAAAAAATACCACACTAAATAGTGACTAAACACGACCCCGTTTATTACATGTTAACCAGGAGTCACTCTCATTTATAATCGCGGCATCGTCTGATAAAATCAACATGCATCTACACGTTTGTTTTGGCTATATTACTTTTTTGTCTCATGCAGCGCACTGCCTGCGTCTGAGTAACAAACTAAAAAAAACAACAAACAAAAAAGTGCATGTGATATTAACAGACGAACTACGCTCATATTTATAATTCCAAACAATCAGTAAGCTACGGGTGCAAGGAAATGCTGTTTTGTACTCATTTATTGACGAGTCGGCTGCGGTGCGGCCAACTGAATGCACTGCTTCTCTGCCGCTCACTGCACAGAACAGACGCCGAGAGAAGCGACACTTCTCCGGGAAAGTCAGACCTCGCGTTTGCTAAGGTTTATCCAAAAAAGTCGCTAGGTTTGTCAGTATGAATATTCTATAGAAAAAAGCAGCTAAAAGGGTCTGAAAGTTGCTAAATCTAGTGCTAAAGTCGCGCTCGTGTGTGTGAGACGCGGGAGCTGATGGCAGGGGGCGGTGGATATTTGTGGCGGTCAATGTGGATATTGTGGATGAGTTCTTCTGTGTCATCACGTTCTATTAGTTCTACAGCTTCAGTTTCGGAACTTTCAGCTTTCACACATACAGCTGTTCCCTCACCACAGTGCAACAGTGAAAAGGGACCCCTTTCAAACAGTGTCACGTTCCGAACGTTGTTTAAGCGACATACACCGGTATTGTGGTATTTAAAAAAATTAATATCATAACAAAAATAAACACCAGTATTCGGTATGAACCGGTATACCACCCAGCACTAGTTTCTGCTGTCGTGACATTTACAGTAACCCAGTGATCTACAAGCAGTGGCTTATTGGCTAAAATGCACAAAACGTCATGTGATCACAGTCAGATGACTGTGAGTAATGTCAGCATCAATCATTCACGTGCTTGATCTCTTGTTGGCCTTTCCTCTAGTAACCTATACATCGCTCCCTCATATTCTCCATTCCTGGTCTACTTTTCTGTCTTTAAGCGCTTTAATTCTTTGTACTTCTCTGGCTTACTCTGTCTCTCTCTCTCTCTCCCTTTCCCTTCCCCTTTCCAGTAATGGATGTGTTCCCAGTAAAGCACTTAACTTCTCATTGCTCTTCCACTGTAAGATAAAGAGCACAGTCAGGCAGTGTTTAATGTTTTATTTTGTTTGGATTTGAAATAGTGCTTTGGCTCTGTAGTAATGATTTCTGGTAGGAGGTTCTTAGTTAAATTAAGTTGGTTTTCATGTCCTACCCTGAGCACTGTGTTGTTAATCATGAAGTTTAGTCCCCATTATCTGCTTTTCATTGTATAATGGCAACTGTGTTTCTTAACATTACATGTAAGGCAATGTTGTAAATGTCCTGAGTATTCAGCTTATGAAGAATACTGTAGATCTGTGTATATATGGTAGTGATGTATTGTTGGATGTTTGTTGTTGTAATTATGTTGAATACTCAGTTCCTACTGTCCTCAATTCAAAATCGCATGGATTGAAGTATGTCTACATATCTTTCGTGATAATAGCTTGAATCTGCCTACACTGGAAGTGTCAAAACTGCATGTCAGAATGTTCACTAACACAGAATGCATGTCATCTTCAGAATGTGCTAGACTTCAGCTACAGTGGGGAAAATATTTATTTGATCCCCCTGCTGATTTTATAAGTTTGCCCACTTACAAAGAAATGAAGGGTCTGTATTTTTTATGGTAGGTTTATTTTAACAGATAGAGACAGAATATCAACCAAAAAATCCAGAAAAACACATTATATAAAGGTTAGAAATGTATTTGCATTTCAGGGAGTGAAATAAGTATTTGATCCCCTACCAACCAGCAAGAATTCTGGCTCCCACAGATTGGTTATGTGTCCATGTGGAAACAGATTAGTCCTGTCACTTTAAGAAGTTACTCCTAATGTCAGCTCGTTAGGTGTGTCACGTCCTCCCCAGTCTAGGGTCGGGGATTCCGGACAAAGAAAAGAATAAAAATAAATAAATACAATTTAGCGACTATGCCCGCACCTCTCCTGTCCCAGCTCACACACAAACACGACGGAGCGAGAGTATATTTAAAGGAAGAAGCTTTTAATTCACAAAGTAACATGTAACAGGAAGCGTGAATCTTCAGGAGGGGTTATGGCCAAAATAACAAACAAAAGAGAAGCTAACTAAGACATAATTAAACATTAATTTACCTAACAAAACAAAACCCAAACAAAACACATTAATCTCCTCTTACTCCCTAGCTGTCCAAAAACAGGAGAAAACAAGGGATCATAAAGTAAATGGCAACCTCCTCCCTATGGCTTCCAAAACAAACATAAAATACATTAAAGCAAACACAAGACCAAAGAACTCTCACTCAAACGGCAGCAACTCAACAGCTACCGCAAAGACAACAAATGCGATGAATGTCTGGGGCAGGAGACGGCGGGCAGAACGGCAGTGACCAACACAGCAGAGCTCTACGACGCACACACAGCGAGCTCACAACGCCGAACCAAATCGGCCCACATGTCGAACGCCCCCCTTCAATGCCATCCTCCTCAGCTTTTAAGCGCGCTCCATCCTCCACATAACCACCTGCAGCTGCGTCCAATTAACACTGCTCAGAGGGAAAGGGAAAGAGAGCGAGAGAGAGAAGGGAAACTGCACAATACACAAACACATCACCACAGCAAAAATAAATAATAATAATAATAATAAATAAACAATTATGTCCAGAGGACGTACCAGGTGTATAAGACACCTGTCCACACAATCTGTATCTTCCATTCCAACCTCTTCCACCACCATGGGCAAGACCAAAGAGCTGTCAAAGGATGTCAGTGACAAGATTGTAGATCTGCACAAGGTTTGAATGGGCTACAAGACCATCAGCAATAAGCTTTGTGAGAAGGAGACAACTGTTGGTGCGTTTATTCGGAAATGGAAGAAATACAAACAACCATCAATCGGCCTCGGTCTAGAGCTCCGTGCAACATCTCGCCTTATGGGGAAAGGATGATCATAAGAAAGATGAGGGTTCAACCCTGAACTACACAGAAGGAGCTTGTTAATGATCTTAAGGCAGTTGGTACCACAGTCACCAAGCAAAACATTGGTAACACACTACGCCGCAATGGACTTAAATCCTGCAGTCCCCCGGCTCAGAAGCACATGTACGGCATGTAACCTTAAGGATTTAGAGAGGATCTGTTAAGAGGAGTGGATCAAAATCCCTCCTTAGATGTGTGTAAATCTGGTGTCCAACTACAAAAAATGTCTTACCTCTGTGCTTGCCAACAAGGGTTTCTGCACCAAGAACTTAGGCCCAATCCCAATTCTACCCCTTAGCCCTTCCCCTTTCCCGTTTCGCGCGTTCACGTGAAGGGGTAGGGTTGTCTCAATTCTCTTTGTTGTAGGTGAAGGGCCAGACAGCCCTTCAAACGAAGATTTTTTTGGGACCACACTTCAAACTAAGGGGTATGAATTATCTCAGCGTAAACCTGCTTCAGCGGCAACATGGCTGCCCGAGCGAACAAAAAGACACATAAATGCATTTTTGGCATTAATAAAGATTTTAACGAAAAGTAGTCATTTGTTTTATGTTACATTAAATCGTGAGTTTATATTTACAGTCATGTTACTCAAAGAAATTTTGCAAAAAAATCGCTAAAGTTTGCTAACGTCATATCATTACAGAGTGCATGATAGTGCCACAACATATTTTCATGTCCGATCAGGGCAATAACCACCATAGACATTGAGGGGGGCTAGTCCCCCCAATAATTATAAATCGCTAAACCCTTTTCTCAAATATTGCCAATTCGAAGATAGAGAGAGAGAGAGAGAGAGATAGTTGTATTTTATTTTGTCTTTTTAGAGTGAGTTTACTTAAAAAAACAGCGATTTTATCCTCTCGTTGCTGGAAAATATAATGTAGCGATTCAGTATTTAAACTGTTATTAAAAAAAGTCGTGGGGCAGTGTTGACAAGTTTCTTTTCTCTGGATGTTGGTCGCGATCTATTAATACTATGTGTGTGTGGTGTGTGTTGTGTGTGTGTGTGTGTTCAGTAAGCAGCACATTAATATAGAACTGTAATTAAAGGCTCTAATGCACACCAGCACACCAGTATGTGTGTGTATTGTAGGAGCTAGACGACGTATGATGACGTGTGACGGCATAGTAGTGGTGTCCCAATTCTTAGGGGAATATTTTCACCCCTACCCCTTGACACTCTGTTTCAAGGGACAAGGGGAAGGGGAAGGGGATTGGGCCTTAGTCATGTTTTGCTTGGGAATCAAAGACTTATTTCACTCACTGAAATGCAAATGAATTTCTAACCTTTATATAATGTTTTATTGATTTTTTTGGTTGGTATTCTGTCTCTGTACGTTAAAATAAACCTACCATAAAAACATACAGACGCTTCATTTCTTTGTAAGTGGGCAAACACAGAATCAGCAGGGGATCAAATAAATATTCCCCCACTGTATGCTAAATGGGGTGAATACTTTAATATCCAACGTTAATTTTGTATAGAAAATATGATCTTATTAATTTAACTATATACAAATGCAATTTCCTCAATTTAGAATCAGGAGTTTCATTGCTGTACGTTAGCAATGCTCAGAATGGGATGAATAACTCCTATCTGTCACTTTATTATTGACCTTACACTGTTACTATTACTTGTTGTTATTATTAAATATAAATTTAATACAAATTATATATGCTATAATCCTAATAATAATAGTAATAATGCTTAACTTAAGCAATGCTAGAATGGATGAATATGTATGCAACTGTATAGCTGACTGAAACATTTATATTTGTATTATATTTGATATAATTTGCAAATATATCAAATATGCAAAAAGTAAAATATTAACCAAATATTAAATTATTATATTTAAATTATTTAAATAGTATTCATATCCACAACAAGTACAAAATGGTTACATCGAAGCTGTTTAAATGTGTGATAGCAATAAGATTACACATGACATTTCTCTTATTATTGCTATGTTCACAACCGCATTTACTAACAGGTGTCTCGAAATGTCCCGTTCACACAGCAGCTTACAGTAGCGTCTCGAATACTGTCTGTATGAATGTGCAATGGGAGTCAAGCCTGTTTTCCTTACCAGTTATCATAGCAACAGTGACCAAAGTAATATCAAAGATGGCAACGTCCAGAAAACTGAAAGTCTTATCACTTTCTGACACGACAAGGGTCCAGTTGAGCCGCAAGTCAATTCGTCAGATCTTCATTAACTGACAGCTGCTTTTATATTTGGGTGGAGAGTGGAGCATTTGAGTCGCATGTAGAACACAAACCTGTAACTGCATGTTAGCGTGTAGAACACGGGAGCGGCTCCGGTGGAGACTGGATCTAAAACTTTCACATGACACAGCTCATTTTTTCGTCACTGTAAGTTACTGAAACCAGACATGAGAACACGCAACACACGGTAGACACGCGTTTGTGCAGCAGAGTGGCTCTCTCTCGCACTGTATGACATCACAGACAACTAGCTGTCCAGTCCTATTCCGTTTACACAGCGCGTGTGTTCCGAGAATGCGGTTGTGAGTCCTGAAAATGTACGGGTGTACAGTTACAACTATACTGTGTGTGAACTTAACCGTATTAAGGACTCAAATACAGGACTGACAACCGTATTCTGCTGCTGTGTGAACTGGCCTAACATTTCTTTTAATATATGCATTTGATCAGTTAATGTATTTCCTGGAAATCAAACTAGGGGCATAGCGATCATTTCAGAATTGAGGGGGATAGAAATGTCAAATGTAATACCATTTTCCCCCCTGACTTTTGTCTAATTGACAGGTTTAATTTTTCTTATCACTTACTTTTAATTGGCTAAGAAATCAAATAACCTGCTGGACCTTATCCAATAATTTGTATTCTTTATTTCTCCTATATTTCCCTAATGACAATTTTATGATTAGTTTACATCCCCTGTATATTCTATGCCCATGAATCAAACCCATGATCGTTGGTGTTGCTAGCAACATGCTCTACTGATGAGCTATGGAGGCAGGACTGTTTTTAAGTAAAATCAGATAATTTCATCTAAAGTGGTTTGAGTAGCACTCCAGCACGTTGATCATTAGAAACCGTTTGTCTGCCAACTGAAATCTCAAAATAACTAAATCACAAAAAAACATTTCATCGTTTCATTGATTATAATGGGAGCAACTGACTTTTGATGCCTTGCACTGCTCTTGTGAATATGGATCAAGTGCTAAAGAGTTTTATATGTGCCCCTTCCTCTGTTGTGAAGTGATGGTTACACCTCTGTCTGAAATCAAGAGCAGCCAGAGTTATTGTAGGAGTTATTATAATTTCTGGTGTTTTATAGATATGTTTTTGTTACATCAACGAGGATGACTGTGCAGAAGACACAGATGGACTCACAGGCGGATCGCTTCACAACGTAAAAGCAACACCACCACAGAGCTATTGCCTGTAAAGCTGTGACACGCTGTGATCCGTGTGTGTGTGATGGGGGTGCTTGAGAGAGAATCAAATTCATGAAAGTGTCGGTCATGATGGAGCAGCCTGATAAATTCACCATGTTTTTGTTCCCAAGTTGTCTTCTGTGTTCTCCTAATACACTCCCTCATCTGTCCCATCTAATTAGTATAGGTATCAATTCCCGCTTGAGTCATGTGGTTTCTAGTCAGCTGAAAAACAAACTAAGGCAATATGGCTCTATATGAGCTTAATGAAAGTATTATTTCCTGTATTTCAACACTTTTAGCTGCACACTGCCTTGTTTTCCCCATTTTCATGCTGCGACTGTTGTGTTTTTTCCAGGATGTCATTGTATCCATCCCTAGAGGACCTTAAAGTGGACAAGGTCATTAGGGTAAGCAGTGTTTTACTTATATACTGTTCTAGTTATTAGGGCTGCAATGTTACTGTTAAACTATTGCACTTATTTTGCCAACACAGGATAATAGTGTATTACTCTTTAATTGTTTTCATTTGGGACAATTTAGTGAGATTCCACATAAACACAAATTAAGAAAATGTCAACTCATACGCATGGTTTATTTGACCTTATCTAATTTCATGTTTTATTATATTTATCATGTACTTAAACATTTTCTCTACAGCACATGTATTGTAGCACAGAGTTTGTGTAAGTGCATTTATTCAGCAACCACAATCACAAAAAAGTATAGTCAAGATTCATGTTTGGATATATGGCAAATATCAAGATTATGCTTAACTACTAAGAGAAGCGAATCATGATCACGATTAAAATATGAGTAATCGTGCAGCCCGTAGTATTTTATTTTGATTTCCTTTTATATTTTCTTTTTATTTAATTTGTACTGATTTTGCTGTGTGCTTTTGTATTTTTGTTTTTACTTTTTGTTTGTTTATAAATAAAATTACATGGTTTTAATTTTACTTTCAGTTCGCTTAGTTTAAGTTGCTTAAACTTTCAGTTAGTTGCCAGGGCAGCATTTCTAGTTTTAGTTTCTCATCTAATATTTATATTTGATTTAATTAACTAATGTTTTTTTTAAAATAATATGTGTTTTATATAGGATAATAACACTGAAGATAAGTTGGTGCTTTAAAAGAACTGTTATTGAAGTAAAGTGGATGTTCACATGCGTTTTGCTCCTCTAGGCACAATCCCAGTTTGCCAATGCCACCTCCAGCACCCCAGCCATCACTCAGGGGGTTTACCAGCCACAGCCTGCCACACAGGGGATGCCAAGCTCAAGTGAGTCCTGGCCTCTGCCAGTCTGTCTTCCTTTAAAGCTTCTTACGCCGTCTGTCTAGCTTCCATCTCCCTTATCATACCATTCTCTCTTTCATTACTAAAGTGCCGCGTGAGAGCTGTTTTTATAGAGATGATAAGCTTGCCAATGTTTTGTGCAATTGTCAAACAGGAAATGAAGACATGCCTTAGGGAATCTGAGAGCAATTTAACAACCTTCCCTACTTCCTTTTTTAATCTCAGTGTAAAACAAGTGCTCAAGTTGAGCCCCTCTTATCCAGGCAGCACTGCTTTCCACCTATGTGCTCTCATTGTGTCCCTGGGTGAGGCCTCTCAAGACACTGCCAGGATATTACATAACAAGAAGGTTAAAAAATGAGTTTTTTTTAGGTGGGGGTTCACACAGTACTGTAACTTGTGCTGTAGTGATAGCTCCTGAAGCTCACGTTATTATAGCCTCAAAGCAGTCTGATCATAGGTCAGTGCTGTGATATTCTTTATAACAGTATGCTTGACATTCTCCTTTTATGTTGTCTAGATATTTATTAAATATGTATACTCAAGTTTTTTTATGTGTGTGTGTATAGTGTAGCCCCCTCATATATATTTTTTTAGAATGTTTCACACACACACACACATATAGAAAATAAGTATTTTATGCTCACCGGGCTGTGTGTATTTAATCAAAGATACAGTAAAAACAATAATATTTTGGAATGTTATTACAATTTAAAATACAGTTTTCTATTTTAATATATTTTATATTTTATTCCTGTGATGGCAAAGCTGAATTTTCAGCATAATTACTCCTATCTTCAGTGTCACATGATCCTTTAGAAATCATTCTAATATTCTGATTTGCTACTTAAACATTTACCATGTTTATCATCCTAGTGTAGGAAACTAGGATTCTTTAATAAATCGAAAGTTCAAAACGATCAGGCAGTTATTGAATATAAATTTGAAATTGAAATATTATAAATTCTTTACTGTCAATTATGATCAATTTAATGCATTATTGCTGAATAGAAATAGCCAAACTTTTGAACAATCATCATAGTATTAATTAAATAAGGTATGTAAGTATAAATATGCATTTAAAGTGTTGTATAAATGAATGTCTGTGTAAGTTTGTGAATTTGGGGTTTTCCCACCATCATCAGGTCCAGTGTAGACTTCTAGAGATGGACTGGTGTGCTAGCTTGTTTGTGTAGGAAAATGTTTCATAGGCGGACATTTTCATGTCTGGGCACTGGGGAAAGCAGGAGGGAAAGAGGCAAGGATTATAGTCATGACTCAACTCAGGAAATAATTACTGGATGGAAACATTCATTGCTGGAATCTGAAACCAGCGCACGGGAGTGTGGACCCCAGTTTGTCTGCGGTTTTTTTTCTTTTTTTTTCTTTTCTTTTTTTCACTTCACGTGCTTGATGATCATAAAACACACTTAAACAGACTACATCACTATGCTGCTGTGTTAGCTATTAGGTTTGTCTGTGTCACATGGAGAATTCTAAGCTTCAATATGAAACGCCTTCTCTCTCCCTCCAGCTCTGTATCCAAATCTGGAGGAGCTGGGAGACTATATGGGCCTCAGTCTGAACAGCGATGAGGTCCAGAGAAATCTTGCGCTGGTCCCGGTGACTGACAATGTAAGTGATTGACACTGAACACACCTGTTTGTTTTTAGAGTTCAGTTCCTGTAAGTATCGCCACTCATAAAGAAATATTTAATATATGCAAACAATGACATTTCAGAGTCTCAAATGTTTCCCTAGCAGTGCTGTTACTCTTTCCTGGTTTAGTTTGTTCTACAGCCTGTTTTTCCATCTCTGCAACCTTTGCCTTGTACAATATTTTCTCTGTTAAAGCAGCCAAGAGTAATTGTGTAAGCTTTGAAAAAGAGGAGGTGGTTGTGTATCTGTGCTTTTGGGAGTTTTTTTTTCTCTGAATAGTTCAAACTGGCCACAGAGTGTCTTATTCTTTTCAACATCATTCCTGGAAGCAGAGCTCAGAATGACTCATACACCATTAGGCCTGTGATGGAGTAATGCTAATGTAGGCTGCTTTCAGAGAGCATCTTAAAAAGATACTCAGTGTTCATAGTACTGAACATTAGACCAGCCTCTCTCTTTTTGCATCCTTTTGTGTCAAGTATCCTCACAGCCCCATTAATAAGGCTCAAATACCCCTCAATCAACACAAAACCAGAAATCTATTTCTTTTCACTAATACTGGGTATCATTTGGCATTATCATTAATATTGTTAAAGTTGCTTAATCTATATTGTGGGTGAAAAAACGATTCACCTTATAGCACATTCTATTATGAATATCTGTTTGTTTCCTAAAAAAAAACTGAAAAAAAAAACCCTTTAGATAATTAGTATAGCTGTTAGTGAGTTATTTATTAATTAATTTATGAATGACAGTATTATAGAAGTTAAGTACATTATATATATTAGTTATACCATTCCATTTGAAGAGTTTTAGGGTCTGATTTATTTTGTAATCGAAATACTTTTGCAACACTTATTAACTTTTTTACTGGCCACTTCTAATCATTAATGTTGTTTTTGCTGAAAAAATACTATGTTATTGGTAATAAGACTTATAACTAATGAATGTATCTTTGGAATTATATTATCCTCCTGTCACAGCTTGTACTGTCCTATCATAACAAAGGCATAAATGCAAATTTTGGGATTGACAACCGCATGTTACTAAACAGGTGGGAGTCTCAAATGTCCAGTTCAACCGCAGCTTACAGTAGCGTCTGAATACTAGTCTGTATGAAATTGCAATGGGAGTCAAGTCCGTATTCCTTACCAGTTACCTTAGCAAAAGTGACCAAAGTAATATTAAAGATGGCGACGTCCATAAAACTGAAAGTCTTATCACTTTCTGACACGACAAGAGTCCAATCGAGCCGCAAGTTCAGCCGTCAGATCTTCATTAACTGACAGCTGCTTTTATATTTGGGTGGAGAGTGGAGCATTTGAGTCGCATGTAGAACACAAACCTGTAACTGCATGTTAGCGTGTAGAACACGGGAGCAGCTCTGGTGGAGACTGGATCTAAAACTTTCACATGACACAGCTCATTTTTTCGTCACTGTAAGTTACTGAAACCACACATGAAAACACACAACACACGGCAAACACGCATTTGTGCAGCAGAGCGGCTCTCTCTCGCACTGTATGACGTGACAGACAACTAGTTGTCCAGTCCTGTTCCGTTCACACAGCACGTGTTTTCGGAGAATGCGGTTGTGAGTCCTGAAAATTTACGGTGTGAGTTCAGTTACAGAATGCGGTTGTCACACCTGAAAATAACTATACTCTGTGTGAACTTAACCGCATTAAGGACTCAAATACAGGACTGACAACCGTATTCTGCTGCTGTGTGAACTGGCCTAAATCTTTCAGAGTACCCATTGGTTGGAAAGTACTGCATTAGAATATTTGCATTGGCCAGAGTTAACTTTTTTCATGTTGTATAATATGTGAACAATACAGTCACGCCTATGAGAATGAATAAACATTTTCTCTTGCCTGGCAGCAAGTGGCAGTGCCAAGTTGTGTGGGTGGCATGGTGCGGCCTGTGACTGGTGCTGACATGGGAATCAGGAGGGCAGAGATTCGCCCAGGTCTTCGGGAGGTCATCATCTGCAAAGACCAGGAAGGAAAGGTCGGACTCCGACTCCGAGATATCGATAATGTGAGTAAAGCTCTTTGTATTAAACACTTCTTCAGAGTCAGGATTGGTGTCGTGTTTCATTGTTTTGAGTGTGTAATTGGTATGTAGGTTAATTGGTCATTTGTTTTAGGGCAGCACACCCTCATTCTCAGCATGTGTCATTGTTATCATCAGCAGCAGGTGATGTTTAGTTGAGGTGTCATTATCATTCATGTATGTCATTTCCTCTTTCTGTAGGGAGTGTTTGTCCAGCTGGTGCAGGCGAACTCTCCAGCAGCGTTGGGTGGCCTGCGTTTTGGAGATCAGTTTCTGCAGATCAATGGGCAGAATGTTGCTGGCTGGAGCTCAGATAAGGCTCACAAAGCTCTGAAGGCAGCAGCTGAACAGCGCATCGACCTCATTGTCCGTGACAGGTCAGTCATTTCTATCTGTACAGTATATAAACATAGACACTACTGTTCAAAGGCTTGGGGTTGGTACGATTTTTTTTTTGTCTCATGCTTGCCTAATCTGATAAAATACAGTAATATTGTGAAATATAATTACAATTTATATGAACTATTTTCTTTTTGAAAATATTTAAAAATAGAATTTATTCCTGTAATGCAAAGCTGAATTTTCAGCATCATTACCCCAGTCTTCAGTGTCACATGATCCTTCAGAAATCATTCAAATAAGCTGATTTGCTGCTCCAGAAACCTTTCTTATTGTTACCAGTGTTGAAAACACTTGTGCTGCTTAATATTTTTGTTGAATCTATGACAGATTTTTTTTCAGGATACTTTAATGAATATAAAGTTGAGAAGAATTTGAAATTAGCGTTTATTTGAAATTAAATTATTTTGTTACAATGTCACTTTTACTGTCACTTTTGATCAATTGTTTTCCTTGCTGATAATAATAATAATAAAACAATAAAGTACGTATAATAATGCAAATAATAATAATAATAAACCCACATTACAAAATATTCTGAATATTGTCTTGTCAAATTGGACAGAATCAGCATGACAAGTGTATAACAATATTTGTGTTGATCTTTGCTGCCTCCTGGTGGTTATTTGTTATAATTGTAGTATTTGTTGAGTTCAGTGTGAAACATAAACTTCCTGCTTTAGATCCAAGTTAAGCTGTATCAACAACATTTATGGAAGTTACCACAGAAAATAATTTTGAGATTACAGTAAGGCACTTACAAGCAGCAAGTATTTAAATGCTGTTTTAATAGTATAGCCACAGGACATTATTGGCATGAGACATGAAGTACTTAATGACATTACTGTCTGCATTAAAGTTGCATGCATCTTGATCACACAAAAATGGGGGTCAAGTCAAAATAGTTTTCTGTGGTAATCATTAACATAATTGCACAGATGATGCCAATAAGGATAATATCATATGTAGATATTTTGTATTCCAGACCATTCCAGCGCACAGTCACCATGCATAAGGACAGCTCTGGCCATGTGGGCTTCATCTTCAAATCCGGACGCATCACATCTTTAGTGAAGGATGGTTCTGCTGCCCGCAACGGCCTGCTCACCGATCACTTCATCTGTGAGATCAACGGCCAGAACGTCATTGGACTCAAGGTGAGAGTGGTCATGGTAGTGTTTTCCGGATATGTCTTTTAAAACTGCTGTCAAAGACACAAGACCATAAATAAATTCTGAGATTTGTGGTGTAAAATATTTTGTTTTCTGTCTACAGGACACTCAGATTAAGGACATCCTGACCACATCTCCCACTGCCATGACCATCACCATCATGCCTAAGTTCATCTACGAGCACATGATTAAGAAGTGAGATCCAGCTTTTTTTTTTTATACTCATAAGTGATTTAATAATCATAGTAAAGTTAGCTGTTACCAAAAATATATATATTTTATAATGTGGCAAACCAATTATAATATGGCAATAATGCATTAACTCAGTAAAGCCTAAAAGAAAAAGTCAGAAAATTCTGATCTAAATCTAATAATAATAGCAAAATCTAAAAAACATTTAAATTTTTTAAAATTTATTTATTGAGTATCATATTTGATACAGGCTTTTCATATAGTATAATATAGAAGAATATGGAGCTCACACTCGACCTTAGTTTTATTCAGAGGCTCAAATTGAGCAAAAAATATGCAATTTGTTGCAGATGCTAATATTTATTTGGTCAAAAAGTAAGATGAAATTCTGACAGCTTGTAATATAAATCAACGAGATCTTTATAACAGTATAGCAGATACTTACATAAAATACATATAAATATCAGTTGTCACTCTATATTTCCCAATAATGTCTTGGTAACATGATATATAAATGCTTAGTTTTATAATCAGAGCTCTGTAGTTCTTATTATGGGGGGAAAACATAATGCAGTGCAAAACAATGATGACTGAGAGATGTACAAATAAACAATCCTGAAAAGCCTGATGCATCAAATGTTGATACATTTGAACTTTTCTAAAAGAAAATGATGTAAGGATGATCAAGTTACCTTAAGTTGCTTCAGTCCAGTAAGTGTTGAAATCTTGAAATATTACTAACAGTATAAAAGTTATTCTTGTTTACTGTGTGAAAATCACATTTTTTGGGCCTGCTTGTAAAAAAATAAAAAATAAATAAATTATAAACTATCAATCACATGACAGAAGGCATATTAGTAGATTGTTTATAACAGAAATGTGAAATTTGCATACCAGATATGATACAGTAGCTACGCTTTATGAGGTTATAATAATTTTATTAGCATTGATTATATTATATATTATATTATAGCCAACCAGTTTCCAAAGCATTTGGAAAATCATAAATATTCCAAAATCAGTGTAAATAAATGACTTCTTAAAATGTATTAAGCTGACAGTGTGACATGAACAAAACAGACATCAATAATCAAAAGTCTGTTAAAATGAATTTTCGTCATCTGCTCATGACAGCCCTAATCTGTATGTTCCAGGATGTCAAGCGGCCTGCTGAAGTCATCCATGGATCACTCTGTGCCTGAGGTCTGAACACAGAAGACCACGCACACCCCCTTTTCCACAATGCCTACAATCTCTAGCCTTCCCATTGGAGCCATCCACCACATGGGTCGTCTATCACTGATTGGATAACCCCCCTCAATCACATTCATTTATAACATGTAAAAACTGCCTTTTTCTATTTCACTTGTGGGCTGTTATCGTTTTGCCATCTAGTTCTTGATTCTGTTCTACATGCCATTATTGCCATTGTGTAATTGTTGTCATATTACATGTTATATAATAATCCATTTTCATTATTGAGTATTATTATCTGATTGTTTTATTTTTGCTGGGGGGCAAGGGGTTAAAAACTGAACCTGAGCTTCCATTTTGAAAAGCATTAGCTTCAACACTCCTATCTTTTCAGTTCCTCCCACTATGCACAAACACTTTTTTATTTTTGGAACATCTATATGCCAACAGCTGTACTCTGCCAGAAGGAATTCTTGGCCAGAATTTGTAATGCAACAAATCATTTCTTATTGATTTTGAACATGTTTTTAGGTGTTTAATCTTTGATAATATTCTCTGTCCTTAGCCTGTAAATGTTAGTGTCTCTAAAAATTGATATACGAATGTAACCTCAAGACTGAAATTATTACAAAAATAAATAATCATCCTGGTGATACCAATGGAATACACTGCCAATACTGACCTCTCAAAACATCGAAATGCTCCATTTCAAAACGTTTTTGAGATGCTCTGCCCATTTTCAGATGGTTAGAAACAAGATTTGAAACACAGGATTAAAAAAACTTCAAAAGTAGCGAGAAGGCTTTGATCACCATGCTTTTTAATATAGATCATTTTACAGAACAATGAGGGTCAAGAGCGATGTGTTGCAGCGATGTCTGTACACACTAATATTGCCATTAAAATATTGTTCTACACAAAAATATTGAGACACTATGAAACATTACCAGACTTACAAGTCTGGTTCCACTTACAGTGCTGATACTGGTAGACAATACAGAGACAAACTGTAGGTGTAAATGAGTCATTAGAATAACCATAAAAAAAAAACTATAACAAAGGTACCTCTGTGAGATCTAATCTTCTAGGCACAGTCCTATAATCCTGCTTACCAGGGACTAAACTACTGATGTAAGTGTCAGTTTGCCACCAATTTTACATTTCAGTATTCACTCTGAAAGAAAAAAGCATGGCTTATGACTTTTTTCTTGTTGGAGGCTATTTCCATTTAACTAAACAATTTAAAGAATATATGAGGTACTAATGTCTTCAAACCATGGTTGAAGGTGATATACATTAGTAAAGAAACAAATTATTCATTGCCAGCTTACCCTAAAAAGTATTATCGGAGAGTAATGATTCAATAAGAGATGCATTTGTTACAAGACATTTTGTGGTTACAAAAGTACATTATAAACAAATATTGTGCCAGTTGACATTGACATCAAACTTGGAAATGTTTATTCTTAATCATCCCCAAAAATGCTATAAAAACTAGGGATATGGAGAAAAACTGTCACTTGGCTACAATGCAGTCTTTCACAACAGCCTGTTAAATTCAGCCTCATTAACTTCAGAAAATAATGAAAGGTTTTATTAGTAAAACTAACAATAAGTAAAGTATTAAGATCTGTAGACTTCCTAATGGTGGATCGGAAGCTTTAAAGCAAATAATCTGATTATTAATTACCATTCAAATGCAGAAAGAAAAATGAACTGATACTGCAACACATGAATTCTCACATTAAATTGCACACTCATACAGAGTGAAAAAAACTGTGATATGACAAAATAGAAATATTACTTAAATTTACCAGCATATAGAGCCAATATACACCTCTGCTTGTAATATGGCTTCAAAAAATTCAAGAAAATCTTATCAAGGCCTTACGTGTCATTTCATCAGGTATACAAAGCTTTATATCGGCGTAAAACATTTACCTGGCCAAATAACTAATGCAATAGTTATTTACGTACATTTCATTGACAGACAGTAGCGGTTTGGAGGAAACCTATTCTTGGGGTAACAACTGATTACAATCTTATAATCTCTCATCCTCAGATAAAGACAAAACTGTCTGAAAGCCACACATTCATAGTTTCAACAAACATGAGTCAATAATAAAAAAAAAAAATTCAGGAACATATATGCCTTCATTTCTTTAAATCTGCTGTAAGGTTCTTCAATAAGTGCTTAGTTGGAATGAGGTGAAAAAGTGCAGGGACTAGACTATAAATTAATGACATATGCACACTTGCCACCACATAAAGCACAAATTATGATTGTCAAGCAGTTAAAAATAATAAATATCAAGCGCTAAAAAAAAACCTTACAGACGCCACATCAAATATGCACAACAGAAAGCAGTAAATAATTAAAATGAGAACTTTGCAAATAGACAACAAACAAGGCCTATATTACCATACATATACTGTACACAATATCAGAGGGAGGAGGTAGACAGAAAGGCAGCGGCTATTCATGATTTGGAGGGACAGAAGATAAGAAAATATGTGAGACACAAATAACTACAATTAGTGATCAACTGGTTGATTATCTGGTACACTGTTGACTGGCAAATCAATCCAGCTGTCACATATACACAACACAAAGTATAAATATTCATGTGAATTTATGAAACCATGATGATTCTTTGAAATGGTGGTGTCGGTGAAATCTAACCCTGAATCACAAATCCACATGTATACATTGGCCTTTGGACAGACAGAAACTCACAATCAAGTATACTTCAAGTAGTTGCTTATAAAGTGAATTATAGTGCAATTGACATGTCATTAAATGTCACCCTTCACCTACGTGTCAGTCAAATAAATGGTCAACATGAACATCAGGGGACATGTAGTCATGGCCAAATGTTTGGAAAAAGCTGAAAGCAGAGAATTTTAAAATACAATTTGTTTCTGCATGCAGTAAATGTTTAATTTACTTTCACGGTTTTAAAATTTACACCTAGATAGTTAATCAATTTGTATAATCCACTTTTTTACTTTTCGTTTTTGCTTTCTTTGATCTTTTTAGTGGAATTATATTACATAGTATTTCAGAAATAACTTATTAGCTACTTTAATAACGTATTAGTATTAGTGCTAATAATATTAGCATTGCAACAACTTGTTTAGCAGGGTGTAATGCTAAATTAAGTTAAGATGTTTCATTATTTAACATTGTTTTTAGCGGTCCCAACTCTCATGCCGGCTGTTGCCAGTTTGAGCCCCGCATGTAGCAGGTCAAGCACAACCGGTTGAAGTTACATAACCTAGTCTAACAGTGAACATGAAAATTAGACCTATTGTTAAATATTAGCATTTTATCCAAAAACATTTGGCTATGACAGTTTTTTGATGGTCACACAGTGAAACAAAAAAAAGCTCCCATGACCTATTAAAGTAATTTAACCCAGACCATTGTCTAAACACTGAATCCTTCTTACTGTTAATATTATTATTTAAAATACATTACCCTTTTCCTAAACACACAATTTAGCATTCAACTATACAGAACATTTCTTAACCATCAAACTTCCCCACTTAATTGAGCATAAAATAAAGAATACATTGTTTAAAAGACTCCAGCTGGACTGTATCATTTTGTGACAGTATTTATTTATGACACTAGTGGTATATGCAAAGCATATAAATAGCTCTGCTTTGCTCCTTAAGGGGAAAAGATGACTTCTGCTCTTATGCCACACAGGCACAAGTAATGGGACAGCTAACTACTGCACTCACAGCTACAACAATGATGGCCATTAGTAATCCAGGTACTGCACTGATCAATCAATACACACACATACAACACACACCCTCTGCAGTGACAGTAGGAGGGACGCACAAAAGGACAGTTTCTTCCCATCACTTATTGTGTCTCTTCACTCTAAATAAGGGTAATACAATCATATTAAAGGGGATCTTTTAGTGTCACTCACAAAGCTGAGTTAATGTCATTGTGTCAGTCCATCATTCAAAACACTTCAGCCCTCCTCTTTACTCAGGGTAGTAGTTGTGGAAAAAGGTGAAAGCTCGCTTGATGTCCTGAACTTCATGAGCATCTTATTTGTTGGTTCAAATACATGCTAGTGATCCCCCTTCCTCATTCTTATCTTGTCTTGGATATAGACCATAGAGAACCACAGCATTAAGGTACTGTGCTCAGACACTACCCTTCCACTGGTTGCCTCAAATTTTTTTTTCATGTGTTAATCACTCCCAAATTGCACATCTTACAGAACAACAGTGATATCACTGGCTTCAGCACTTCCCTTGAGAGAAGAGCTGGTCTCATATACTCATTCCCCCTGGACCACCTCCTCCTGTGGGGTAGTGCCGAAGGCCTCCTCCTCTACGCAGAGAATGAAGAGCCACGGTGCAGCAACCCCGCAGTAGAGAACCAATATGGTATATTGGCTGACCAACACGGTGTGGACCCCGACAGAGCCACGCCACTGTGGGGACCACTGGCACAACCACCGCAAGCAGATCCACTAGGAAGTGCCGGCTCCAGTAGTTCTTTGCTGGTAAACCACAGCCAGACGACTTGGACTCTGTGTTCATAGCACTCTCGTCATCCTCGTCTTCATCGTCTGCAACTATATTTATGACATGATCCCCTTCAACCCCAGCCTCTGTTTGTCCACTACGAGGCTGAGTGGTCTGTGGAAGGGGCTCCAATTCTGTCTCAACCAATGGCTGCACGGAGCAAGGGGAGGTGCCAGGGTTTGGCAAAGGGTCTGTTACAGGTTGAGGTTGAACAGAGTTGGTTACTTGGGATCCAATGGTCTCTGCGGTCAAAGCTGTTGTGGTGATTGGTAAGACTGTAAGGGGCTCTGAAACAGTTGTCTCCTTAACAGAGGACTCCATGGGGATCAACGCTAAAGTCGTAGGTCCTTTTGAAACAGATGCAGCTGATGCCAAAGGCTCTATTGCAACAGCTGGTGCAGACTCAGTGGAAAAGTCTGTGATGACAGAAGTTGTGGCAACTGTTGCCGTAATGGCTGATTCTGTGGCTACGGACTCCAGATCATCTTCCTCGTCAGACATCCAGGTAGAGGTTGGACTGCAGGCCTGAGAGCGGAAGGTGCGCTCAGCAATAGTGTCTAGATCAGAGTTAAAGGATGTACTGGGACCATGGGCAGGGGCCGAAGCAGGGGCATGATCATAGTCAGTTTGAATGCCTTGCTCACGCAGGTGATGCAGGTATAGGTGATGATGCGACAGACATGGATGACTTACACTAACAGTGGTCCCCGTCCCGATCCCACTGCAGCGGAGAGGCACAACTCTAGGCTCGCTGTTGCACAGTGCATCGTAGGTGGAGGAGTGTGGCAGGCGGGAGTACGCATTGAGCAGCGAGGCTGTCTCTTGAGACAGAAACGCAGCTTCCAGGAGCAGATCTGCCTTGTTTGCTCCTCTTCCACTGTCTCCACAGCAAACAAACCCACTGTCCTGCGTGCCCTCGCCTGACAAACATGGAATATCACACCCATTTTCATTACCACCACATTCCTGGCCAGTCTGGTCACTTAGCTTGGTGTAGGTAGAGCTGCAGGTAAGCGAGCGAGCTGGGGAGCCTTCGGAAGACCCCACCAGGCCCTCGCTGACCTCCAGCCCTGCCCCCACCACCCCTCCACCTGCCAGGGTTTCTCCTGTTTTGGTGGGCCCAATCTGTGCCAGCTCCATGCTCTGCAATAAAGACTCCAGCTTGTGGTTCTGGAGATTTATGTCTTGGAAGCACTTTTGCACTCCAGTGTCGGTGTCTCCCAGACTGAATCTGACAACATCGACAACTTGCTTAAGCTGCTGGATCTCTCCGCGAGCCTCCTTTAGAGCCAGCTGGGCCTCCACGCGGTGGCATTCTTCTTCAATCCAGTCCTCTTGCATACGAGACAGCTGAGTACGCAACTCATCAATCTCAGTGTCCCTATGGAAAGAGAGGAAACAAGACAGAGGACAGAGAAACCAAGCACGTCAAAAGAGAAAAGCAAGGACCGTCAAAAAAAACTAAAACTACTGTGTCAAATGTTTTTGCTTTTAAAATACTTTATCCTATCCCAGTATAATGTGATTTGCCAACTGTATGTCAGTGACTGATAGTTTACGTTCCTTGAAAATTGTAAACAACATTGTGGCAGTTTCAACATCGGTCTGTTGGAGCTGCCCAACATAGCAACACACTGGCCTAAACAATTGTGTGTCTTTGGGGAAGGACTATCTGTTTGTCTGACCAGTGGGATAAGGGGGGTGTGCATAGGAAACCTATTTGAAAAGAACAAGGAGTCAGTGTTTGTCTGGTTAGCATGGTGTAGTTAGCCAAAAAGCAACTTTATCCATTGAACACCATTCAGTGTTTGCAACTGCATGTTCTTGTGGCTCCACCAGCCAATCAGCATTGTCTTAATGTCATTTTTCGAAAGCTCTACAATAATTAGTCACATGGCATTTAAGGCTCAGGTAATTAACTATTAATTAAGTAGTGTGCCCAAAACTGAGCACAATAAGCAAACATGTACCAGGCGAACTACTGCCATTGTGATAAATGGAAGTGCTGACCAATAGCTCTCTTCAGAGAATTACACAAAGCTGCTTTAAGAACACATTTACACTTCATTGCCATTGGAAAAATGGAGGCTGCCTTTAAAATAAACAGTTTAGAAAAATAATAAATATTTAGATTAGAGTCCTTAGAATATAGAGAAATAAATGACAAATTACACAGTCTAAATGCTAACATTTATTGGTTTGCAACTTAATAGGTAAATCTGTATTTATAATTGTTACATGGTCTGGAAATCATCAACCAAGTGCAAATTTGTGTAACAATTTTAAATAAAGGAATCACTTTAATTAACTGCCGCTCAAAGCAGCTGCCTAAAGATAAAACTAATTTCTTCAAAGACTGATGTGATAATTAGTGCATGGGCCCTCATACTATGAATGATGCATGCCTCACCTGTCCTGCAGCCTTTCGATGGTTTCTTTGAGCCGTGCTCTGAGGTGTCTGATACACACCTCTTTCTGTTGCAGTGGGGTAAGGTATTGCTCAGGTGGAGGGGGCCGGATACCATGGTTATCATTGCAGGAGGTGTATTTTATGTGATGCCTGATATGGATGAGAAAAGTGGTATATAGAACAAACAATACCATATATAAACAAACGAGAAAGAAGAGAAAGGAGCAATGCATCATTGGTCTGTGGGTGAGTCATGTCTCACCTATGGGTCGGGCTTCCATCGCTGCCCTTGCATGACCCTGAATTGCTACTGCTGCTGAGAGAAGCATTTCCATAGGGATCACGGTTACTGACAGGTGCTGGACTCTGCCTGTATCATAACAGAATCACAATTTCAGAGTGTCACCTTCAAGGCCACTTAAGAGGGCACAGGACGAGGTATAAACAATGCACAAACACACTTACATGAACAAACAAAAAGTACAATTCCATGAAACACAAAACCAAAAATGACTAACATGCCTCTATACATACAGTCAAATAGTCATCCAGGGAGCGAGAACACCTTCTATGGATGTAAAAAATAAAAAGACACCCAGCTCACATAAAACTGCAAGCACAAATACAAACAGTTGTATTATGTGCTGAGAATGACAAATCATGATAAATATCCATCATGAATCAATAATGAGAAACAAACTGGCAGCTGAACAAGCAAAAATTGACAGCAGTGCCATCAGGGCTCACTTTGCACACCAGACATGAAATCATCTTCAAATGTAACACATATGCAATTCAACCCCCAGTAAATTGAAAAGGTTGGATTTTATAGGGACATCGTGCTTTGGTTGAAGAGTTTGAATCCATGCTGACACAATGCCACACGGAGAACAAAGGAAAGTAAAGAAAAGAAGAGAAAAAAGAAGAACGAGACAGAAGGGATGATGGAGCGCTGACCGACAGTGGTGTTCCGGGGACTTTGGTGTCAGAAATCCTCTGCTCTGTCTCATAGAGACCATAATGCCTGACTCCATGGGTGTGTAGTCTAGCTCTATAAACCTGCAATAGTCAAAACTGACCCACAAACAAAAAAGAATCATTATACAGGATAGCACACACCTCAAGTTCACCTTAACCTGTATTGTATAGAAACTCGAATGTTTCTGTGGACATTTTCTGGTAAACTGTGATAATAAATACGAGATGAATTCAGGCAGAAGCAGAGGTTGCGCTAAAAAAGAAATCATCTTCGACTTTTACCGACTGTGTTGTAAGCTTTCCATTATTCTCTATTTTTATCCATATTTTTTTTCCCAATTTCCGAAAAATTATGTATACATCTGTCCTTGAAATTCCAGGTGCTGATTTGGTCTTTTTGATACATCTGTTTTTAACATTTGAAATTATTCAAATCATTCTAAAGTCCATTTAAAACATCCAATTGAAATTAACACAACAAGAAGCTTGTTTTATTACAACCATTAAACTCTGTACACAAGGTTGCAGATCTGACAGATTATTTGACAGATTGTCTGACTAATTAATTAAGTCAGCAGTCAGGGGAGGACAGAGAGAAAGATAAATAGTAGCTTTAGCTTCTTATTAATTCTGGTTGTCAGAAACATTAGCAGAGGGCTGGGTAGGATCACAGCCGCTTTGCCACACTTAAAAGAATAAAAGACATGCTGGACATATTGTACAAATGCATACTAGATTACTTTTGACAGAATTACACTATTTCCTTCATCTTTACTGGCATTACATGTCTATTTTATGTAAATGAAAAATATTCTTACTAACTGTTTTCAAGACCTTCTAAACATGCAGTTTCATGCGGTATGCTGACATCACATAGCCTACCGTATTCATAAAACTGAGGCAAAATAGGAGCAATGGATCATGGGGTAGCTTAGAGCATAATGACTCTTTAATCTCCCAAAAAACATTCTCTTTTGGAAAAATGTAAAATTAAACCCAGGGTTAGCTGCGCTGAATGAAAGCACTTCTTTTAGGTGGTGCAGAATGCTGTTTTTACAGATGGTAGATAACTTTGAATCTAGTAATAGTCTGATATGATATTAATGAGCTGGTATTTGGTCATTTTTATTTCAATTTTGTGAGTGAGTTTTGAGTAAATATCAGTATCAGCATTAACCACTGAAAGCCTCATATTGGTCAACCACCGAAGTTGAAGTATTAAAATTACTAAAACTGAAACAAATTAAATAAATATATATATATAAAAGCTAAACAGAAAAAACTAATAAAAATGACAAGCACATAAAATTACTTAAAATTAAAATGAAAACTGAAAATAAAAGTAAAATCTAAAGCATTAATAAACATTATAATAGTATATAAACAATACTAAAATAACACTGGTCCAAATATAATTCTCAGCTCGACATGTTAGATAAAAATAAACCAATCAAAACAGCACATTTTCAATGACAAGCCACTATAACTACTGTCCACCAGGACCACCATTGGTGGGCTATAAGAGGTTTGCTGAACTACCTAACCATGAAAGCAAGCCACGGTCATGGTTAAGGTGAGAGCAAACAGAGAAAATAGAAGCAAAGTGAAAGAGCCGAAACAAACAAAGCATGCTTGAGGAGTGAGAGAGAGAAACAAGAGGACTCTGCTATCAGTACTGATAGCAAGGAAAAGAAGGGAGAAAGTGAAAAGCAGCCAGGGTAGTTGGACAGACCAGGTACGTCCATTATGTTTTCAGTGATATGGACTAATTGAGGGAAAGTAGGGTAATGGGTAGTGAATATGTGCACTGAATTGCCACACACTCATTAGAATCATTGTCAAAATATCACAGTAATTGTCAGTCTCACAGATGATCAATTCAATCAGAGCCAAAATGGCTTCTCATGGAACAGATTTACAGATCATTAACTGATCCATTTGCACTTTCTCTGAGCCTCTGTCAAAGACCAGTGAGTTCAGAGTAATCTGCCCTCTCAGATCCTCAACATCAGCATCAGTGGTTGCAGGTAATGGGCTGGTTTTAAATTAGCGTGTGAATGCCCAGTGCAGCAGTGTTGTCTACTACAGTCATGCCCTACTATAGGGTACTGAATCAGAGTCTCACACAGGGGATGCATTGGGAGACGACAGCATTTGTTGCAAGCGGTGCTTAGGCTGTAGGGCCTTCAGCAGGTTGAATCTGAGGAAACAGAGATGAGAAAGAGGCACAGAGCTGGGCTCTACTGCAAAATTACCATTTTTCGTCAGGGCACCCTGACGAAGGCAAAATAGCTGCAACGCGTAGGTGTGCACTTGTCACCTGTTCTTAAAATGTATAGCCATGATTAAATAAATAATGAATAAGATTCGAGTGCCTTGGACTACTATTATTCTTACGAATTATATATTTAATTTTAAAAAGTGGAAGATATATAATATGCTTATTAAAAATAGTGCTTTATCCATGTGCTTGTTAAATCATTGATTTACAAACGTTTCTTCTATAATTTGGAGGAACTTGTTATATGTTTTGAAGTCATTTCTGCCTTTCCTAATAATATGCCCTTTACAAAAAGAAAATAAATTAATGCTTTAATTTAACAAGGATACATAACATTTCTCTTTAAATACTTTTACATTTTTACAAAAAAAAATCTTTTTTTTCTGAAGAATCATGTGACACTGAAAAATGGAGTAATGATGCTGAAAATACAGCTTCGTCTTCACAGGACTTACATTTAAAATACATTAAAATTTAACAACCATTCTTTTTTCAAAGTAAAATATTTTCACACTATACCGTTTTTTCGTATTTTAATTACATACACCCCCCCCCACCCCCCCCCCTCCCCCCCCACCCCCCCCCCACCCCCCTACCCCCCCCCCCCCCCCCCCCCCCCCCCCCCCCCCTCCCCCCCCCCCCCCCCCCCCCCCCCCCACCCCCCCCCACCCCCCCCCCCCCCCCCCCCCCCCCCCCCCCCACCACCCCCCCCCCCCACCCCCCCCCCCCACCCCCCCCCCCCCCCCCCCCCCCCCCCCCCCCCCCCCCCCCCCCACCCCCCCCCCCCCCCCCCCCCCCCTCCCCCCCCCCCCCCCCCCCCCCCCTCCCCCCCCCCTCCCCCCCCCCCCCCCCCCCCCCCCCCCCCCCCCCCCCCCCCCCCCACCCCCTCCCACCCCCCCCCCCCCCCCCCCTCCCCCCAACCCCCCCCCACCCCCCCCACCCACAAATCTAGCAAAACCCCACTCCCCCCTCCCCCCCCCAAACCCCCACAATAAAAGCAGCCGGCATACGAGACTTATTACCAACCCAAACTTTGAACGATAGTGTACATTTGTGTGTATGTGTTTAATATCCTAGTATATTAACGTGCTTATAAATGATTTAAACTGGCACTTCAGGTAGTTTTTATACAACCTGGCAGTTGTAGGGTGAAAAAGCCTTGACAGCAGAGAGAGAAATTGAAATCGCTAAACAGCTGATGTATTAATGACGGCATCGGAAGAGAGAAAGGATTATTGAAGCACTTGAAGCTCAAAAGGTCATTAAACTGCAGCAGAGATCGTACTGTGATTAAAAGAGTAAAACAGCAGCTAGAAGGGTTAGATATTACAGCAAAGCACCAACACAGCTGCAAGTTTTAAAATAATGTCTGTTAGAAAGAAGATTTCAAGAGAGACAAACGATGCCATACTTGCGTGATCCAGAGCCAGATCTTTTATTTGAAGGCGAAGACATGGAGTCAGCAGTCCTCTCCCTTCTTTCTCCTTCTTCAGCTGGATCTTTTTTCCTCCCTGTCAACACAGCATGAATAGCTCAGCTGCAGCCAGCCTGAATAAAACACAAGAACATAGACAATGTCGTCAGTTTGACTTGCAGAAATGATTTGAAAGGTGTCATATGATGCTGCTAAAAATAACATTATTTTGTGTATTTGGTGCAATGAAATGTGTTTATGTGGTTTAAGGTTAAAAAAACACATTATTTTCCACATACTGTACATTATTGTTTCTCCTCTATGCCACGCCTTTCTGAAACACGTCGATTTTTACAAAGCTCATCGGTCTGAATAGCGAAGTGTGCTCTGATTGGCCAGCGATCCAGGGCGGCGTTGTGTGCGACTACTCACGCGTGTGACGGAAATGTTACGCTCCTTACCATATTGTGATGCCTTGTCCGGGCTGGAGCGATGAGACAAAAACATTAAAACCCATTATAAATGAGGCATTTGTTGCATCCAGTGGGGACATAATTACGGATTATAATGACTTATACTGTCTTTTTATGCATTGCGTTGCATCGTGCCGCGTAAACATAAAACCATGTCTGCATTTATGATCAAAGAAACGACAAACAACAAGCACTACTATACACTGCTCAAAACTCGCGTTTTAATTGTCAGTGGCAAATTCTTTAAATATAAAAAACCGTACTTACAGTCTGTGAGTCAGAACAGACGGCATTGTAGTCTACTCTACCAGGATCAGGAAACCAGTCCTCCATAAAAATGCGCTGGAAACATCTGAATATTTGGGTTAAACTGTTCTGGAACAGTGTTGTAAATACAACTTAACCACTGATTTCTAGTCGTGTCCACTTTTGGAAGACCAAACAAAGTAGTTTCGCTTTCACAAAACGAAGCACACAGCGCCTTGAGGTGAGCGAGCCGGCTTGAGTGCGCAGAGGGCGGGCTTGAGAATGTGTGCGGCGGCGGATTCGACGAAGGTGCGTCCGGAGGGCTTGCGGCAACCACCATGTGACGACCCCGGGTTGGACTCCACTTCGTCCACGGTTTGATGTGTGAAAAGCCGATCGGCGATCCCCAGCGGGCGGGAGTGATGTATTTCCTCAGCGACCAGAAAGGATCAGCTCAGGCATGATGAAGCGGATATGTCCTCTTGTGGTGAAGGCCAAACAAAGTAGTTTCGCTTAGTCATCCTTCACAAACGAAACACACAGCACCTTCACGACATGGCAGCAGCGGCAACAACAATACTACAGCGAGAATAAAAGTTACGACCCTTCTTTCTGTGTGTGAACATTTGGCCGGCGTTATGAAAATCTTCCCACACAGTGACATAGACATGTGGGGGCTTGTTAGAACAAGCCGTTTTAGGTAGGAGTGGTTGACTTCTGAACTTGTTTAAGAATATTTATTGGATTTGAACTGTTCTTTGCAAAACTTTACAGATCTTCTTTATGCACCAAGAGCGTATAACACTCCAAAGAGAAAGGAAAAAAAAAATTGAAATCGCATATGACCCCTTTAAATCTCAAACCATGTATCAACCCTTGTCTCATTCACATAACAGCAGTTTCCTAACTAGGTACATTCTAAAAAATAAATATTTCAAGTTTGTTGCCACACTATAATGCTATTAAAGGGATAGTTCACCCAAAAAAAAAGAAAATTCTGTCATCATTTAATCACCCTCATGCGGAGCAATTCCAAACCTGACATGACGTTCTGTCGTCTGTGGGGAAAATATAAAATGTTTTTTTTTTTTTTTAAATGTGTGTGT